>JAABKJ010007545.1:11085299-11470316 GCA_011634705.1 Andricus grossulariae
AAAATTTATTTACTCAATTCAGCGAGTTCTATTACAAGAATTCTATTGCAAATACTCTATTGCGAAAATTCCTGTTACGTGAAAATGTGATTTCCCATTGCCTAATTGGTGAAAAGAGCAAAGAATAGCGTTTGATCATTTTGAGTGAATACTGCAGTAAATATTAGTCAGCAAATTCTCTATTTCTGCACGTTCAACTTCCCAATCATCAAGAGTCCCACCGAATGATTTTACCACTATCCGATGAGCTAAAACAAATTGCAGTCTGAAGAAGAACGTACCAGTGAGTGGTTCTTCACTCCGTATCTGTTTCTCAAAAAGTTAAAGTTATAATCACTCGTCCGCGGTTCTGGATCGGTCGTTAATAGTTTCGTACAAGTCTCAGCTTATTCATGATATATAGAGATCCTCAAGAGAGAGACGGAACACGTGGGACTCGTTTTTGACTGGTAAGGCCAACCGGGATACGGTAGTCTTTTCTAGCGCACACTTTTAAATCAACATTTTTTGTTTAAAAAAGGAATATTTAATAACAAATTGTTGTATAACTATATCCAAGTGTTGAAAATTCAATTTACGGCATTCTGAAAGTTTTCTGTTCAAATAAAAAAGATGTGCCTGTGATTGAAAATTTGTAAATGCTTTGGATGCCATGGTATGCAACTCCATAAATATCTTAGCATCAGAATGAAAAAATTGAATTTTGAGGTTAAAATATTTATCCAAATCAATTGTCAGGGGAAATTTGTTTGACCGGTTCACCATTGGCATCAGACAACAAATTTCAGTTGGGGTTAGTCCTTATACATATGTTGTCAAGCATATATGTTCAAATTTTGTGACGACTTCCGTATTCCGGTTGCCCCTAGTCGAGTGGTGGGGGTTCATATGTCCAAACTCTTCCCAGAGGATATCTAGTACGAAATTATATTAAATTATATTTCAAACTTCACACTCTTTCCACTATTACACTCTTATATAGAATCCTTATTTTCTTCACTGTTTTTGGGAAATTTACCCCTTTTTCCCTATTTTTCATCCTTTTTTGCTTAAATGCGAACTGATTTAGTAGGACCTAATGATCAAAAATGTATCATTTTGTTAAAAATCCCAACTACTTAGTTGAAAATTGAACGACTTTGTTAAAAATTCATTTTAGATGTATTATTCACCTTCTTGGTTGAGAATTGAACTATTTTGTTTAGAATTCAATTCTGTTGTTAAAGTCATCATTTTTTATTGAAAATTCAAGTATTTCAATAAAAATTCGTCCTTTTGGACCTAAAATTTATTTTTCATGGAACAGACGTCGTCTTTCTTGTTTTAAAGTCAACTTTTTTCTTTAAAATTTGAGTTTCTTCTTTAAAATTAAATTTTTTTCTAGGAAAATCGTCTTTTTAGCTTTACTGTTAGGAAAAATAGTCGCTGACTTTATATACACTATATGCAAATGACTTGACACACATGTTAATAAATAATTCAAGGTACATTTGTGTGTTGAATATAATATAAACTTTAATATTATAATAAGCAATATGAGTACAATATTAAGTCTAAAATAAATGTATTAATATTAGTCTAGAGCCGTTGAAATCTGATTAGCCTATGCAAGAAATATTAATTTTATTCAATAAGTTCGATTATTTGAATTACTTAGGATGCATATTTATAGCCCATTGAACAATTGTAATTCTTAAACATTTTTATTTTTCTTAACTTTGTTAGAACAATCAGAAGACAATGTTTTTGAATTGGAGACAGGCTACTCCACGTTTGAAATTTCACAATATGACATTATTTCAATAGAGGTGAGAACGTAACACCATCAGGTTATTTTATTAAACATTTCTATTTTTTGAGTTTTCCATTTTTATAATCTTTTCAATTATTGTTACAGTCCAAGGTATATTTATTTACTTTTATCAATCAATGAATTGCTTTCCACTATTCAATTGGAAAATATCTCGACTAATCGAATTAGTAATTTTTTACTAATCTTTGGTAGTTTACTTTTTGCTAATCGAATCCGTGAAATTTTCACTTGTAATTAGTGAAATTTTACAAATTTTGATTCAGAGAGACCTCAAAGTATTTTTTGCATTGAAAAGGCGATACAAATAAAATAACCTATCTTAGGCACTTAATTGCGTATATAGTCAAGCTGATGCTCATTCAAGGCAAATAATTTTGACTAAGTTTGCTAAATAATTGCAATTTTTAATGTAAAATAAGAAAAATATGCAACCGAAAACAATTTTGAAAATCGAAAACAGAACTCTGTTGAAAAGTAACGTTTTAAGACTATGAATATATATAATTAATTTCGTGTCCATTAATCCATAGTAATTTCAAAAGTCTAAAAAATGCTCATTTTTCTTAACTTTGTTCAAACGATTAGGAGACAATACTCATAAATTCAGGCATGCTACGTCACGTTTACAATTTTAGAATATGACCTTCTTATTGTTTCAATAGAGATAAGAATGGGATACACTAGCGTCATTTTATTAAACTTTTCTATTTTTCATGTATTCCATGTTTTTAACTTTTTTAAATCATTATAAACAGTCCTAATCAAATCTGTAAAATTTTACTAGTAATTAGTTCAATTTGACCAGGTTTGATTCAGAGAGAAAAAAAGCATAAAAACATAAATTTACTTTTTCAAGCACTCAAGTTGATACTTATTCCCCTCGTGCCTGATTGAGGAAATGTAATTTTTGGAAATTATTTATTAATCTCTGCACAAAATAAGCAAATATGAAAATAATGGCACAATTATTACAAGTCGAAATTCATTATAGCGATGTACTAGTAATAAGAAAAAGCTGGCACAAGTAGCGCGCTACTGCCACAAGAAAAAAATACGTCTTTGTAAATTTTATTCAGAATCGTTAATATTAGGTTAATCGAGCTGAAACTGTGCTGAAAGTAGCCCTTTTTGTCGCTATTTTCAATTTACTTTCAACTTTTTAAGTTGACACAGGTAATAATTATTTAAGTTAACAAACATAATTGCTCCAACAATTCACTTTTCACTTAGAGCGTGGTAATAATGAATGCAGTTTACTAAAACTGACCATTCAAGCAAATTATTATTAGAGTGTCCAGCGATTCTTAGGAATGAATTTCAAGGTATTTTACAGGTTTTCCAGGTCAACAAGTAAAGTATTTCCTGGTCTCCTTTTCTTACTTAATTTTTCGCGTAAATAAGTCATCTTTGAAATCCTCGAAATCTTTGTGTAACCTTGAAATTTCTGTGAAATCTTTTGGCATATTTTTAAATTTTTGTGAAATATTCGAAATCTTCTAAATCTTTTATTTCTTCTGAAGTTTTTGTGAAATCTTTTAAATATTCGTCAAGTCCTTCTGAAATCTTTTGTATCCATTGGAAATCATTAAAATATTTGTAATCCGTGTAAAATCTTCTCAAATCTTATATATCTGGTATACCTTTTTTAATATCTTAAATATATTTGAAATCTTTTGAAAGCTTTGAACGCTCTGGAATTGTTCGAAATCTTTGTGAAATCTTTAAAATGTGGTCTACACGCCTTTTTCAAATCTTTGAAATCATTGCAATCTTTATGAAATGTTTGAAATTTTTGGGAAATGTTTGTGAAATCTTTGAAATCTTTGTAAAACCTTTTGAAATATTTGTGAAATATTTGTGAAATATTTTTTGTTCTTTGTAATGATTGCATCATTTAGAATCTTAGTGAAATCTTTTCAAATCTTCTAAAATGTTTTAAAACCTTTCGAAATCGTTTCAAATCTTCCAAATGTTTAAAAATCTTTGCAATCCTTTCAATCTTTTGAAATATTTCAAGATCTATGAAATCTGGTGTAATGTACCCTTTTTAAATCTTTATGAAATTTTAATGAAAATTTTATAATGAAATATTTTATGAAAATGTTTGTGAAATTTTTGAAATCGTTTGCAAGTTTCAAAATCTTCGGGAATATTCAAAATCTTTGAAAACTAGTTTAAACGCTTTTTTTACATCCTTGAAAGCCGCAAAATCTTTTTAAAATGTTCAAAATACTTTTAAATGTTTTAAAAACTTTGAGATATTTTGAAATCTTTTGAAATCTTTTTTAATGTTTTGTAATCTGGTAATGAGTAAAAGATAAATTATATCTTTATGAATAAAAAACTTTTCAGTAGCAAGATTTCTTCTAAACGAGATGTTTCTCTCTTGATAGACTGAAAGATTTCAAATAATTATTGTATTTCAATGAAATAACTATTTAAAGAGAAAAAAAAATTAATGCAAGGTTCTAGTGAAAAATTCAAGGAGATTTCCAGGTTTTCAAGGTTCGACAAAAATTCGAGGATTACCTTTTATAAATATCATCTCCTATATTAATGTTAGATAGTTTAGGTTGTTTCTGACATTTTTAATCTTGCTTTGGCTTTGTAGTGCTCAACAAATAATAAATGGAGATTTGAAAGAATCATTTTTCAAACAATCTCTTCCTTCTTTCTGATTATATTTTTCTGAAGCAAAACAGATATTTTTTAAATTGATATCTGATCTTAATTTCCTTCTCTCTAGCAGTACTGTAAGTTAAGAATAATGGTCAATCATTTCACTAATCGCATTGTTCAACTTATGTTAATTACTACCTTACTCTAAATACCAAGTGGACAAACAGTTGAAAATTTCAGATAAAAATTTAGAGAGACCTGAAAGTATCTTTTGCATAAGAAAAAAACTATACAATCAATATAAGTTAAATTAAACCAGAAAATACGAATTTTCAACAAAAGAATTCAATTTTCAATCAATAAAGAAAAAAAATCTTATTCAAAATGTTAAGTTTTCAAGCCGTAAAGACAAATTTTTGAAAAGAATGTTAAATTTACAAACGAAATTATACATTTTCTATCAAAAGAATTGAATTTTAGACGAAAAAAAGACGAGTTTTCAAATTTGCTCAATTTTTAATAGTTAGATTTTCAACCCAGGAGATGAAGTTTGTATAAAAAAAGACAAATTTCCAACAATATAGATGAATTTTCAACAAGAAATAGAATAGTTTAATTTTAAATTCGAGAAATAACTTTTTAACAAAAAAATGAAAAATATTAAATGAAATAGTTAAATTTTCAACCAAACAGATGAATTTTCAACAAAAAATTATTTTGCAACAAAAGAAATTAAATTTTAACTCAAAAGATTAATTTTATACCAAAAAAAGAATAATTTTTAACAAAATGCATGCATTTTCAACCAAGTATTTCAATTTTAAATAGAATTTTCAGCGTAATGGTTGAATTTTCAACCAGAAAGGTTTATTTTCTACCAAAAAAAGATCAATTTTCAACAAAATAGATTAATTTTCCACTAAAAAAGATAAACTTCAAACAAAAAATAGAACAGTTTAATTTTCAGTTAGAGAAATAAGTTTTTAACCAAATAAAATTAATTTTTAACGAAATAATGAAATTTTCAGCCAAACAAATTAATTTTGATCCAAAACGATAAAATGTATGTAGGAAAATTTGTTGACAAAAAATTTAGAGAAATATTTAGTTAAGAAAATTCATTTCCAATGCAAAAAAGCTAATTTTCAACCAAAGAAATAAATTTCAAAGTTTCAGTTAAAAAAAAATATATGTCAACAAAATAGTTAAATTTTGAAAAAAAAATTTTAAACTTAAATGACGAATCATCGACCAAAAAAAGTGAATTTTGAACAAAGTCGTTCCACTTTCAACTTAAAGTTTTCCAGTCACTATTTACGATCAGTGAAAATCTGAAAAATTGTAATCGAAAATTCAATTACTTGCGTAAAAGTTGAACGAATTTGTTAAAACTTAATTTTTGTCTGAAGACTTATCTCTTAGGTTGAAAATTGAATTATTTTATTGAAAATTCGTTATTTTTTTACTTAGAATTAATTTTTTACCTGAAAATGAAACTTCCATTTTTTGTTGAGAATTTATTTTTTTTAGTCAAACATTCGTCTTTATTGGTGGAAAACTAATCTTTTTAGTTGAAATTCATATTTTCGGGTTGAAAATGCCACTTTTTTACCAAATATTCTCTTTGGCTTAAAAATTTTATAATTTGGATGACATTTGTTTTCTGTCTTGTCTGAAAAAGCTTTATATATTGACAATTCCTCTTTTTGATTAAAAAATTTTTATTTCGGGTTGAAAGTTGAACTACTTTGTTAAAAATTCTTTTTTTTTCAAGTTGCATCATTTTAATTGAAAATTCATCTCTCTTCTTGAAAATTTGTTTTGTTTGGATTGAAAATTCAACCGTTTTCTTAAACATTTGTCCATTTGGACAAAAAATTCGTCCTTTTAGATTTAAAATTGACCTTTTTTGTTAAGAATTAAGCTGTCTTATAAAAATTCAATTATTTTGTTTAAAATGCAACTGTTTTTAGTTAAGATTAATCTTTTTTGTTTAAAATTCGACCATTTGGTTGAAAATTCATCTTTGTAGGTTGAAAATTCAACAATCTGGTTAAAAATTCAACTATTTGGTTGGAAATTTTATTATTTTATTAAAAATTAAATTTAAATTAGCTTAAAAATAGATAACTCAGTCAAATTTCAACCGATTATAAATAATCAAATTTTCAACAAAAAAAATAGTTTAGTTTTCAATTATATGATTAAATCTTCAACAAAATTGTTTAACTTTCAAACAAGTAGTTGAATTTTAAATAACAAAATATTAATTCTGAACATAAAATACAATATTTGATATTTCAACCAAAAAGAGATTTGAGTTTTAAATAAAAAACTGTCTTATCAGGTAGATGAATTCTTAATGAAAAATGTAATATTTGATATTTGAAACAAAAAAATTATTTTATTTTAAATAAAAAACGTTGATTTCATTCAATAAGAAAAATCTTCAACAAAGCAGTAGAATTTTGAACAAAATATTTAAATTTTCAACAAAATAGTTGAATTTTCAGCTATCTAATTAATTTTTCAACAAAATATATGAATTTTTAAAAAAGTTGTTTTTTTAACAATAGAATTAAATTTTCAATAAATGATGAATCTTCAGCAAGAAAAATGAATTTTTAACAAAGAAGTGCTACCTTCAATCAAGTAGTTGAATTTTCAATCAAAAATAATAATTCTCAACGAAAAATATAAGAATGGATATTTGAACCAAAGATTTTAGTTAAAAATAAAAAAACAGTCAAATTTAACCAAATAGTTGAATTTTTAATAAAAAAAGAATAATTCTTAACGAAAAATATAATAGTTGATAATTCAACAACAACAAAAAAAGATTTTAGTTTTTAATAAAAAACAGTCGAATTTTACAAAAAAGATGAGTTCTCGAGAAGAAATGTAATAGTTGATATTTCACAAAAATTTATTTTAAATAAAAAATAGTTGAATTTTGAACAAAATAATTATATTTCTAACAAAATAGTTGAATTATCAACTAAAAGTGATCAATTTTCTACCAATAGTGTAGTCGGTAAATTTTCACATAAAAAAATTTATTTTCAACGGAGAAGAAGATTTTACAAGAAAATTGTTAGATATTTAGCAACAACAAAAAACGAATGTATAGCAAAGTAAGTTAACTTTAAAATTAAGTGATTAAATTTACAACCCAAAAAGATCAATTCTCAATGAAAAATTTAATATTCGTATTTTCAACCGAAAATTATCAATTTTCAGTCAAAAATGTCTTAGTTTAATTTTCAGATAAGAAAATTAATTCTAAACTAAAAAAAAAAAGATTTTTCACAACACAGTTGAATTTCCAAGCCAAAAAGACGAATTTTCTACAAAATAGTTTAATCTTCAACTAAAAAATATGAATTTTCATTCTAATGGATGAATTTTTATCTAAAAACGATCAATTTTTAACCAAAAATGGAATAGGTAAATTTGCAGTTCAAATAATTGATGTTCAACTAATAAAAATGAATTTTCAGCAAAAGAAATAAATGTTCAACTAAGAAAATGAATTTTTAACTAAGCAGTTCAAGTTTTAACCAAAATTGTTAAATTTTTTAATCAAAAATATTAATTTTTCTACCGAAAAAGATGACTTTGAAGACAAAATACATAAATTTTCAATCAAATTGTTAAATTTTCCAGCAAAAAATATGAATTCAGAATTGAAAATATCAAAGTTAAATTTTCAACTAAAAAGGATTTATTTTCAGTCCAAAATAAAACAGTTAAATTTTTTGTAAAAAAATTAACTTTCGACCAAACAATTAAAAATTTAAAAAAAGTAGTCTTTAACGAATAAAATGATTTTTTAATAAAATATTTCAGCCAATATATAATAGTTTAATTTTTATAAAAATAGCTGAATTTCCTACAACATAATTAAATTTTTAACAATATAGTTGAATATAGAAAAAAATCATCAAAATTTCCGCAAAACAGTTGAATATAGAACTAAATAATTACATTTTCAACAAAAACAGTTAAATTTTCTAGCAAATAATTCGATTTTTAACACATAGTCGAATTTCCATCATAACAGTTGAAGCTTTAACAAAATAATTAAATTTATAAAAAAATAATGAAGTTTACCACTAGATGATGAATCTTCAACAATCAAAAAAATTTTCACAAAGAAAATCAAATTTGCACCAAGTGGTTAAATTTTCAATCAAGAAAGATTAATTCTCAACGAAAAATATAATAGTTGATATTTCAATCAGAAAAACAATTTATTTTTCAATAAAAAACAGTCGAATTTAACGAAAAAGATAAATTCAACCAACAAGACGAATTTTCAAAGAAGAAGAAAAAAAATGATTTTTTTTATAAAATAGTTGACTTTTTAAGAAAATTATTAAAACTTGAACAAAACAGTTGCATTTTGAGAAAAATAATTATATATTCAACAAAATAGTTTAGTTTTCAATTATACTATTAACTCTTGAATAAAATAATTTAATTTTAAAAAATTGTTGTATTTTCAACCAAATAATTAAATTATCAACAAAAAAGTTGGATTTTTAACAAAATGATTAAATTTACAAATAAACAGTTGAATTTTCAACCACATAGTTGGATTTTAAATCTACAAAGATGATCTTTTAAATTTCAATAGTTAAACTTTCAAGCAAAATAATTAAATTTTTAATGAAGATTTTTTAACAAAATAGATGACTTTTCAACAATACAATTGAAATTGCAACAAACAAGTTAAATTTTGAACAAAAGAATTAAATTTATATCATAATAGTTGAATTTTTAACAAAGAAATGAAATTATTAATAATTAAATGAGGAATCTTCAATAACAACCATATATTTGTAACAAATAATTTCAACTTTTAACCAAATAATTGAATGTTCAATCAAACAAGACCAATTCTAAAAAAAATAATGGTTGATATTTTAACCAATAAGAAGTAATTTATTTTTAATAAAAAAAGTATAATTCAACCAATAAGAAACATTTTCAACAAAGCAGTTGAATTTTCGAACAAGAAGATTATTTTTTAACAAAAAAATTGACTTTTCAAATAATATAATTCAAATTAAAACAAAAGCGTTGAATTTTCAACAAAACAATTAAATTTATATCAAAATAGTTGAATTTTTAACAACAAAATTAAAATAAATAGCTAAATGATGAATCTTCAACAACAACCATATATTTGTAACAAATGAGTTCAACTTTTAACCAACGAATTGAATTTTCAATAAAAAAGATCAATTTTCCAAAAAACAATAATAGTTGATATTTTAACCAAAGAAAAGTATTTAAAAAAATAGAATTCAACCAAAAAGACAAATTTCTAACAAAGAAGTTGAATTTTCGAACAAGAAGATGATTTTTTAACAAAACAGATGACTTTTCAACAATATAATTAAAATCACAACAAAAAAGATGAATTTTGAACAAAATAATCAAATTTATAACAAAATAGTTAAATTCTCAATAGAATAATTAAATATTCAACTAAATGATGAATCTTCAACCAACAAATTCTAACGCTTACAATTTGTAAAGCTTTAATTTCGACGGCTTTCAAAGCGAACATTAATGTTTCAATTATAATCTTGGTAAGCTTCGAAGTTTACCTTGCTCTAAATCTTCTTAGAAACTTTATTCCCACCTGGTCTGGAAACGTAATTTATTTACCAGATTTTCAAACGAGCAGCAAAGTTTATTATAATCAGAGTAATTCTGAAAGGGTACTTTAATTCGAAAGAGGAAAACAACATTTGAATGAATATTATTTCTATGACTTGCAGTGTAATAAATAAAAATAATAATCTGTTAATAATGATAAATAATCCTTTGTAAATACGTGTATGGCATAATTCATCTGAAGATGATAATTAAAGTCGACCTACTGCAAAGGAAAAGTTACTCTTAAAAAATTAATTCTCAACCAAAAATAGAATACAAACAAACAAGACAAATTTTCAGTAAAACAATCGAATTTTCGAACAAAAAGAATATTTTTCAACTAAATAGTAGACTTTTCAATAATATAATTAAAATTAAAAGAAAGCAGTTGAATTTTGAACAAAATTATCAAATATTCAAACAAAATGGTTGAATTCGCAAAAAAATAATTAAATTTTCAACTAAATGATGAATCTTCAACAACCATAATTTTTTAACAAATAAGTTAAACTTTCAACCAACTTGTTGAATTTTCAATCAAAAAAGATTAATTCTCAAGAAAAAATATAATAGTTGATATTTCAACCAAAAAATCAATTTATTTTAAACAAAAAAGTGGAATTCAACGAGCAAGATACATTTTTAACAAAAAAATTGAATTTTCGAACAAAAAGATTATTTTTCTAAAAAGAAGTTGTTTTTTCAACAACATAATTGAAACTACAAGAAGGCAGTTGAATTCTGAACAAAATAATTAAATATTCAAACAAAATAGTTGAATTTGCAAAAAAATAATTAAATTTTTTACTGAATGATGAATCTTCAACAACCATAAATTTTGAACAAATAAGTTCAACTTTTAACCAACTTTTTGAATATTCAATAAAAAAAAGATTCATTTTCAAAAATAAAATATAATAGTTGATATTTTAAACAAAAAAATCAATTTATTCTGCACAAAAAAGTGGAATTCAACGAACAAGATAAATTTTTAACAAAAAAATGGAATTTTCAAACAAGAAGATTATTTTTCAACAAAAAAGTTGACTTTTTAACAATATAAGTGAAATTAACACAAAGCAGTTGAATCCTCAACAAAATAATTAAATAATCAAAAAAGTAGTTGAATTCGCAAAAAAATAATAAAATTTTCAACTAACTAATGAATCTTTAACAACAACCATACATTTTTAACAGTCAGCCCTGAAGAAGTGAACTGCAATGTTCACGAAACGTCGGCAAGTTTCGTAGTTTTGCACACGATTGAAACCCGAAAAAGCTTTAAATTTAAATTTATCATTTTTATAATTGTTCATGAAAAAAATGATAGACGCCTCGTACAACATTTAAAAAAAATGATGGGATTCTATTGAATATAGAGTTGATCTTGTTGATGGAAAGAAAAACAAACTCACATTGGAAAGAGTTTGTGAATTAGATGGAGTCGTCTGAATCCTACTCGTAGAAGAAGGCATCGGAGGTCGAATCTTACTATTGGGAGTAATTCTCTGTTGCTGCTTTTGGGCCAGTTTATCATTCGGCACAAGTTTCTGCACCGAGTTCAGGTGATTCTGAAAAATAGAAAACCTAATTTCAAAAGGAACAAACGCATTATATCCTTCCAAAAAGCTTTAGATAAACAGGCCTCACACAATTCCAGTGGCATAAACAATATAGGAAAACGTACAAACAAAAAAGCAGCCATAAATTGAATCAATTTTAATATAAAATGCAAACAAAGTGAAATTGGAAATATTCAAAATCGATAAAGTTAAATTTCAAGGACTGCAAAATTAGACAGAATTTCAAATTTAAATATTTCAAAATTGCACAAATTATTAAAACAATTTTCAATTTAAATAGTTTAAAATTGAATACGTTTATTCAAAAAGCGTTAAGATTACACAAATTTAAATTAAATACGTTTAATTTGATGAGACATTCCAAATTAATACGTTAACAATTGAAACATTAAAAATTACAAAGATATACCTAACATAGAATAATTCAGAATGAGAGAATTGCAAATCTGATAAGTTTGGAATGCAACATTTTTTAGTTGACAACATTAAAAATGGAATAATATTAGATCAAAACAATAAAAATTGTATGGGTATAACAATTTAAATTGTTTAAAATTATTAGATTTGAAATTGAAAGTCGTGATGATTTATCAATTTTAAGTTTTAAGAATTTAAAATTAAATAATTTCAAACTAAAAGAATTTTTATTTATAAGCTATGAAAATTAAATAATTTCGAATTGAAAGGGTTTGGAATAAAAAAGACTGAAAAATTTTTAACCGAAAACGTTCAAAATTGAATAATTTGGAGTAAATATCGTTCGAAATGAATCTACTTTCAATTCAAAGGTTCAAAACATGATAATTTTATATTGAAACATTACAAACATTACAAATTGAAAGTTATAATGATTTATTCCTTTTAATTTTTAAGCATTAAAAACTGAATAATTTAAAATCGAAAGTATCTGAAATTGAATAATTTCGAATTAAAAGCATTCAAAATAGCATGATATAAAACAAAAAGCATTTGAAATTAAACAATTTTCTATATTAGATCATTTTAGATTGAAATATATAAACAATTCTATCTTTTCAATTTCAAACCGTTCAAAAAAGTACAAATAAAAATTAAATGCGCCTGCAATTGAACTATTTTTGATTCAAACCGTTAAAAACTGAAAGTAATTGAAGGTATTTGAAATAAAAGGATTCCGATTTCTAAATTGAACTTTTCAAATTTTTAGGAATCTAGTTTGAAATTTGTTACTTTTAAACGTTTGAATCCTTCATTTTGAAGCTGCCGAATATGATTTTATAATGAAAAAAAATTTATTTTTAACTTGAAAACCTTTAAGATTTTAACTGTAAAATAAAATAATTAAAATTTAACTTTTAACTGTGAGATTTTGAAAACCTTAGATTTAAAATTATATAATATAAAAGAAGGCTTCCAATATCATATTAAGGGGGGGGGGGGTTATCGTGAAAAAACACATTTTTTGTGAATTTTTTTTATGAATATGGATTGAGCAAATTTATTTAAACCTTTTGTGCATTATTAAGTATAGTTCCAACAACATTGTGAATTTTTTTATGCGAAGTTTTATGCGGTGTTCACTGTATCTCAGCTGGAAATTATCTCAAATCAAAATCCATTAAAATGTAGTCAAAGTATCATTAAGAACTTCCCCCAACGTTCTCTGATTTATATTTTTTTCATTTTTAAATTTTTGGTGGTCATTTGAAGTGAAAACTGCCATTTTTTACGAAAAATTCCGCCAATTTGTTAGTAGAAAACCCCCTTATTGTAAAAAAAATTCTAAAACTAAACGTTGTGGGGAGGTATTTTACATGTAGAAAGTGTGTACCAAGTTTGAAATTAATCGATAATGTAGTTTTTGAATGGCAGTGAACACGGACTTTTGAAAAGTGGTTTTGAGAAAAATGCGATACAGTGAACAGCGCAAATCGTCTATTTCTAAAGACGTTCTTGGAAAAGCTCCGTCACCGGCTTGTTTTCGATATCTTCGCATACAAAAATTTGATAATGTTGTTGAAACTATACTTAATAATGTACAAAATATTTAAATAAATTTGCTCAGTCCATATTTATAAAAAAAATTACATAATATGTATTTTTTTCACGCTAAAACGCTTACCTTAGGAGAGGAAACTAACTAGTCAATAACTCCGAGAGTTTTGCTCTGATCGACTTCAAATTTTGGGACTATATTCTTGAAATGTTTAACTATAAGAAAAGACAACAACAAAAAATCGATTTTTCAAAAGTGCAAACCCGCCCCCCGCCACCCCCTCCCCCCATAATTCTGCAATTCTAAGCACTTCCAAAATTGAAAACGATTTAATTTTCAGGATTGAAGTTTGCAATTATTTTTTTTTACTGTCTGAAAATAAAAGTGCTTTAGTAGATAGTTATGACTTTAATTTTTAAATTGCCTAATTTCATTCATTAACATTTCTTACTTGACATTTTTGCATTTTTAATGCTTAAATTTACAAGTTACAATATTTCGGTGTAAAATAGAGAAGTTTCTTAAAGAAATACTGTAAAGCCCGGGTGTTTAAATAAAGTTTGCACTATTAAATAAAAAAAGGACTAGGATAAATCGTAATAAAATCTGTTAAAAATAGAAAATTTCCTTTTTTTACCCTCACCTCTTTACTCTCTTCAACATCCTTCGCATCCTTCGCTCTCGAAATCTGTTTCGCCTTAGCCAGCGATTTCCTCGCCAATTTTTGCGCAATCGTCGGAGGATTAGCCACATGTTCCCCATTTTCATTGGCTGCAGCCAGAGCCCTCGTCTTCGTCCTCGTGAGTCGCATCCCCGTCTCTTCCACAGCCGGACTCGCAAGAACCGCCTGCTCAAAAGCCTCAACTCTCTTCCTCACAGATTCCTTAGCATAAGGACTAAACAACGCATTTTGCTTAAATCCACCCTTCGCTTCCTTCTTATTCCTCTCGCTATTCATATCCCCCAAAACTTTTCTTCCAGGAGTCAAGTCCACTTCATCATCACTTATCAAACTCGACCTCGTGATTCTCCTGTGTCCAGTCGATTCTTTTTCTCTCTCAGATTCATCTACCTTTATTTTTGCAACCGAGCGTAACTTCTGCAATGTCTTTCCTCTCGGCAATTTCCTCTCTGGAGAGGAATCATCGTCAGTTATTAAAGCATCCAATTCCACGACTGGGTTCAGTTTGCTAGCCGCGATCTTCGGAATCAAAAGAGGAACAGAAAACGGAGAGTGGTTTCGATCGTTGGCGGCTTCTGCCACTTTTTTCGTTATAGAATTAGTACTGGAATTCGGAATAGATCCAGAATTCGATCTTTCCTTTGATGCTTTCGAGACCGTGACGGTTTCGTTCATTTTTCTTACGGGCTCAATAACCACGGTTACGTTCATCATCCTCTCGAGTGGTTCCTTCGAGTTGGATTTAATAACCCGTGTTTCATTTGCAGTAGGATTAAGATTGCGAGTTTCGTTGGCAGCAGAATTCAGATTTCGGGTTTCATTTGCAGCGGAATTGAGATTACGGGTTACATTGGCTGCGGGAGTTTGAATTATTGTGCGAGTTTGATTGGCAGAGGATGTTGGCTTCATGGTGGAGTTCATAATGGGAACAGCTTTACCGATCGCGTCTTCGTACATTGATTGCTCGATTGTCTCGTCTGCCTCGAGAGTTTCATCAACTATGTTCGCCTTCTTGGAGTCTGGTTCCAGACTCTGAAGGGAAGAAGGTCTTTTAAGTTTTCGAGAAGAACTGCTTTCGTGTTTTCGCTTGACTGAGGATAATTTCGCCGCCTTGGGTGGAACTACTTCCTCGTCGGCAGAACTGGAAGCGTGCTCATCGACAGGGGGTTGCTTGTTTCGAGTAGATCGCGTGCTTGGTAGCTGATCTTCGCTTTTAATCTGTTTCACGCGACGTGTTGCTTCTTCTTGGTCCTCGTCCGAACTTCTGGCGGATCGAAGGCGTTTTGATCGACTTTCTCGAGACGAAGCCTGAAAATTAAATTTTAATCGTGTATAACATATTACAAAAATTAGAGTTTTTAACGGTAGAAAAGGTAAAAATTCAAAATTAACGAATCTGTTGCAAAACAATTCTAAATTTGAAGCGTTTAAACTTGAAGATTAAACATTCAAAATAAAATAATTTCAAACTCAAAGTTCAATATTATACAATTCAAAAGTAAATTGTTCAACTATTAAGACTTCCAATTTGAAATAATACATGATAGAATGATTGAAATTTCACATTGTCAATTTTATAAATTTTCAGTCTAAAATTATTCAACTTTTAATGTTTTCAATTCAAATATTTAGCTTTGAATTGGAAATCATATAATTGTGAACAATTTCGAAAGTTGATCATTTTAGATTGGAATACATTCAAAATTATGTAATTTTAAATTCAAATCGTTTTAAAAAGTACAATTTCAAATTAAAAGCACATGAAATAGACCCATTTTTCATTCAAAACGTTAAAAATGGAGTAGGGAATGTCTTCATATTCAAACATTAAAAACTGTCTGTTTCAAACTGAAATCGTTAGACATGGTTTAATGTAAAATTAAAGGCCACAATGATTTAAAACTGAGAGTATTTGAATAAAAAAATAAAAAAATAATGCGCTTTCAACTTGAAATCGTCTAATTCTCAAATTTTTAATCTTAGTCTATTCGACATTGAATTTAGTTGATTTTGTTCTCAACCTTAGGATATTTAAATTAAATGTAGTTAATTTATAATCGTTCAAGTATTAAGAGGCTATAATTTTTAAAGAATGCAATAAAATTATGGACGATATGAATTTGGACCAAACATTTTATAATAGACCATTTCATGTTGAATAATTTGGACCTTAGGGACCCTAAAATAGTAGGGCATTTGTATGTTAAATTCCGCACGCGTTTTCACTTCATCAGCTAACTTGGCAATAAATGGCACCAAATGCATGGGACTAAACTTTATTTTTATAATATCTTCGAAATAAATATTAATCATTATTATTTTATCAAATAGTTGTTGAAAAATAAAAACTGATTGCCAAATACACTTATAGTGAAAAAATTATTTTTTCTAGCCTTAGCACTCGACGAAATGAAGTTATCTAGTGATTAAGTGGAAATACCTAATTGTTCAAGGTGAAAAATTCTTCCAATTAATCTAATTTGATATCCTTCTATTTAAAATTGTTCATTTCAATTTGAAAAAAACTTTTCAAATTTGAAAGATTCTATTCAAAATTATTCAACGCCACTAGCTTTTAAATTGCTCAACTTATAAAGTATCAAAATCGAATTATTACGTTTTTAGCTTCTTTAATTACAAATAATTTAACTATGAAATATTTTCTTCGAAGGACTTCAACTGAAAATTGTACATAAGAAAACATTAAGGAGATTATCTACTTTTAACAATGTTAATATGAAATTATTCTATCTAGATCATTATGAAAAAATAATTATTATATTACTAAAAGGCTTTCATATCCAATTGTGCAAATAAGAAAGATCAGAGATTTAAACTAAGCAATTTTGAATGTTTTAATGAATTTAATCTAAAATTATTCAATACTTTCAACCCAAAGTTTTTCTATTTCAAATGCTTTTTTCTGCTTATTCAATATGGCAGCTTTAAATTTAATATTATGCAATTATTGGGGCTATCAATTTGAAATAAATTTGCAGAATTAAAAACGGCTAAATTTAAAATTCTTGAAAATCAAATTTTTCAATAATAAAAGGCTTAAAAAATAAAAGTGCTCAATTATTAAGGGTTTCAACTTGAAACTATCAAATTTTTAATATTTAAATTTAAAAATGATTGAATTTGTAAGGATTTACATTTTTTTAATTCAACTATTAATGCTTTCAATTTGAAATAAATTTGTTAAATCTAGAAAGGTTCAAATAACAATTATTAGTAAATTTCGAACACTACACATGGATTGGATATTATCTAATATTCATCAAATTTCAACCAAAAATTATTATTCAAAATTGATTATAAATTCCAAATTCTTTAACTATGAAGGTCTTGATTTCTAAATTACACAACTTGAAGATATATGAAATCAAATAATTTTGTATATTGACACCTCAAAGTATTGAATATAAAATTCTTATAAAAGTGAAAAAGTAACTCGCTCTCATGCGTTAAGTAAAGATTCAAAATTATAAATTTCGAGATGATGAAAGTTCTGAATTAAGCCACTTAAAATTTAGACAAAAATAAAAAAATTATCATCTTCTTTAAAATTCAATTTTTTTTTATCAGAACTGCTTAAATCACAGTGGTTCAGTAGTTCAATTTTATAGGTAAAAAGGGGATTTTCCAAAAAAAAGGAAATTAAAAGAGGATTAAATTTATTATTAAAAACTTTTTATATCATACAGCTTTAACAAATTTGCTTCTGCACTTTCAAATTAAAAAAAAAAAAAAAAAAAAATCAAGATGATTAAAGAATGAAAAATAGATAAACAATAGAATTAAAAAATGCTCATTCTTTGATTTTTTTAAATGTATTTTTATCCGTAGACAGACTTCAATTCCTTAATCTAGTCATTTTTTTCTAGTTTATTGTTTTTAGTATAGATTATAGAACCCTGAATTGTTCAAAATATTTTTCTAAGTAAGCTACAAAAAAATAATTTGAAAACTCACAAAAATGTCTATTCCAAAACCTTCTATTTTCTGTTTTTGTTACCTTAAAGGGCTAATTTTCCTTACAAGGCTACTACGGACTTTTAGGAAATAAATAAAAATAAACTTTTAACATTATTTTTCTAATGTTATAGATTATAGTGTAAAAAAGCAGATATTTAAAAAAATATATTATTCACGAAAATAACAAAATTATGAAGAATTTTATTAAATATGCAATTTGCTAACATATAAATACCAGCCATATAACCAGCTCTAAATTAATTATACTTTTTGTAGGGTCCTGATACGCTGCTAGTATACCACTAGGGCACTAGGTCGGTTCGTTTTACAACTTTTTTCTTACTGAATTCTAATACCCCAAAAAAATTACCCAACCATACCAACTTATCACCTGCAAAACGTTTTTTTTATCCGGACAATATCTTCTGTTCGTTTTTTGGACTTAAAAATTAAAAAAAAAAAATTCTATAGGTTTAAGAATTGTAGACATTTCTTTTATGTACAGGTTTTGCTAGTGTACAGTAATAAAAAATTAGAAATTATAAAAACAACATTTTTGCTTATTTTAGAATTTTTCGATAACTTTGAAAAAAAATGTTTTTTGGATTGTGTTAAATGCACCTTTTTTTGGAAAAAGTTAAATGTGTCGAGCCTGAAACTTCTTCAGCTTGAATCGAAAAAGATGCTATTATTTTGCTTTCATAGTAAACAAAATTTTTCGTGGAGTTTTTTTTTCAAAAAAGTGTGCACTTAACTCAATTAAAAAAAAAAACATGTTTTCTGCACATTTAAAAAAAATTCTAGTTTGAGCCATTATTTTTATATTTTTTATTACTGTTTACTAGCAAAAACTAGATGCAAAAACTTTGCCATAATTGTTGAATCAATATGAAGTTTTTTGAATTTTCAAATCCAAAAAACGAATAGAAGATATTGGCCGATCGGAAAAAAAATTTCAGGTGGAAAGGTGGTATGAGTGGGCGACTTTGGCGGGGTATTAAAATTCAATCAGAACAAAAAGTGGAAAAATTCACCTTTTTCGATTCAACAAAATGAGCAAATAAATCGCTTAGGAAATAGTTGTAATTGGTATTATAAAAGAGAATCTTTTCGAAAAGATCGCGGTTTTCTGATTTCTTAAATTTCTGTTTACGATTCTTCGAAACTTTGTGAAATAAATGAGAAAAACATGAGAAAATAGGGGACTGCCTGTGATCCCTGAAATAGAAAATTTGATAAAGTTTGATTACCTTGCTAAGGCCAGAATCATCATTCTCATCATTGGAAGGTCTTCGTAATTTAGTATTCAGAGTCATCGACTGTTGTTGTTTCATTATTTCTCCAGCTTTCTTCGAAGCTTCCCTTTTCGATCGTCGCCCGGCACCGGTAGCTGCCGTTTCCTTCTCCTCAAATTTCTCTCTAGTCGTATCATCTGCAAACTGACTAATCTCAACCATGCCATCTTCTGGAATTGTCTGAATTCGTTTAAAATTCCGCTTCCTCGAAACTTTCGGAGTCTTGGATAGCAACGGGCCGGATGATGATTCTGGTATTTGTTCCAAAAGTGCGTCAAGAAACTCCAAATTTTCCTGTGTGAGGTCTTCGATTACCTTTTTTATTTCTGCCTTTCGGCAGTTGATGCGATCCATATCCGATGATATGATCTGGATGATCTTGTCCCTCGACCATCCTTCCATCTTGGAAATCTTTGAGAACAAAGGAAAAGTTCTTAATTTAAACGAATGTTGCTTCAATTAAATTCAAATCAATTCTACTAAGAATTAAAACATGCCAGGTCATAAAATAAATGCCCTGTCATTTTCCTGAGACAAAACAGATGCGAATGGTATATAATATAGGGTAAGGGAGTTACTGGTGTCAGCAATGACCTGGCCAAAAACTCAAAGGGTCAGGGATTTATGGTATGGACGATCCGGTGACGAGATTAAAAACACGACTCAACTAAACAAAATGTTCAGTTGCTCCTCGAGCAGTAATTCGACTATAAAACCATAAAACAAATTTTCAGGTCAAGAGCTTAGGATTAAAAATGTGTTTAAGACCCAAAATGTTACATCCTTTAGCGCCGTAGTCCCATCCGAAATTCATATTTTGGGATTGTCCAATAAGTAGGGTGTATAAAATTTATTGCCACAACGTGACTAATTTTAAACAGGAATCACACATAAATTAGAAGGGAGTATGCAAATGGAAGCCTTAGTATTAGTTCAGATTTAAGGGCCTTTAAATCAAATATTAACTGAACAAAAAATTAAAGGCTGTGTCTAGTCTAGTCGTCCCAAAAAATTGAGTGAGTTGAAAAACGGAATGAACTAGTCGACCAACCTTATGAAATACATTGGATTAGTCATCCCGAATTTCGGGACGAGACACTTCGATAATTAAACGAACAACCCACATGAACCGAATATAAATTTCTAATAGTTTTTAAAATTAAACAATTTGATACAAATAGGTTCATTTTATTCCAAAGCTTCAACCTGATCAAACTAATTTGTGATTAAAATTAAATACATTTTATAAATATCAAGATTTTCAATTTGGTAAATGCAAATTTCAATATCATTACATTAAAAAATTACTTTATTCTATTTTGTCAAAACTTGACTAAAGTCGAGACTTTCATTTAGAATATTTTAATAAAAAATTACATGTGATGTAATTAATTTTGATCGTACTTATTGGAATATCCAATACGACTCCTTTTGTTTAAAAAACAGTATTCAGTAAACTACAGAACTCTCAGTCCCAGTTTGTTAGAATTGTTTTGACATCACTAATTTTTTTTCACAGAAGTATTTTTTATCCTTCTTTCCTTCCTTTCCTTCTTTCCTGGATGGGGAAGTACATTCTTTTATCCAAATTAAATTTCTCATGCTTTGTAAAACCCAACCATGCAAAAATTGTCACACAAAAACGGCAAAATGCGCAAAAAAAATAAAAAACCTTTTTTTTCCTTACGAGACAAAAATGAGAACTCACGGGTTAAAATAAGCACTAGGAACAACAAATAATATCCAAAATCCTCCGCACTTTTACAAAATATAGAAAATCTTAAAAAATACTGGACTCAAAAAACCGCGAAGAACCCGATTTTTAGGTTATGTGTCAAGTTCCGGGATAAAATTGATTTTGTACAGAGATCTTTTCAGCGGGCTTTCGTCGCTTTAGTGCTATAACGGCCATTGCCCGAGAATCCTGTCAGGACTTGCATATAGGTTGTGGTCGGAATTCGTGATCGATCGATAACAAAACCGAAAAATTCCGAAAAAATGACAATTTGACTTTAATGAAAGGGATAACGAAAACGGGACTTTTTTTTAAAGTGAAGTTTATTCTTCGATATAGGTACTTACTGTGAAAAAGCAGGCAACAACTTTTGGAGTGGAATCTGTTTACACAAGCACAAATGTAAAACTTGTGCCTTGAGGGAGTTTTTTCTACACCGTATTCAAGCACACACTTAAATACTGAATACTCACATTATTTCACAAAAAACTAATCAAAAGAATACAATTTTTACGTACATCAGCGATCATGTCCACCCTTCACTCCGGTTTTCCGCGACACACCGCGTAAATAACGTCTTTTTATTCAAAAAGGTATATAGCTGCGCCATCTGCGAATCGCTGAGAAACAGATCACTGCGTTATCTGACGGACATTCCGTTCGGATGTCGATATCACAGAGCACATAAGGTAATGGCACGCAGTAGTAGTATACTGCTTCGTGGGTAATGGTAATCGAAAATGAATATAGTGTTGAAATTGTTGAAGTCAATTAATTAATTGCAAGGAAAAATAAAAAAGCTCAAAATTTGAGCGAAATCGGTTAATATTTAAGGATCGCGCAAAGACCATGAAGTTTTCCACATTTATTTAACATGGGAATATCAGAATTCGTCAGAAAATGAATCAATCATAAATTTTTAGGGTTGTGGGTCCCGTTCCGAAAAAAAACCCATAAGTGATCAGTTTGAATTTTACGTAATATTGCGGTTTATTAACGCTTTTTGACATTTTTTTCTCTCGTAAATAATCATTAATCGGCAATTTAAGAACACTCAGTCATTTTTTAACTAATTTTTAATTGTTTGAAAAATTTTAATTTGTTTAAACATTTGTTTTTTCAGATAAGTCGCGAAACTAACGTATTTTTTAAATTTTATGAGTTGTTTAATCAATGATAACAATAAAATAATTGGTTTAAATAATTGTACAACTATTTAAATAATACGTGTTTGTTCATGTAATATAGCGTACCTAAAACATGCAGGAGAAACATTTTATTTCGCCAAACTTTCAACAGATTTTAATATTTTTAAGTATTAATTTGTTTTCTAAGAATACTCGTAAATTTATAACCAAATTTCAATTGTCTAAAAAATTTTATTTTGTTTAAATATAATATAAATATAATAGTAAAATTAGTTAAGCAGATTATATTATGTATCATAATGAATCAAAGAACTCAAACGTCTAAAAAATACGTTAATTTGGCGACTTACCTGCTCTCTAAATTTGAATTACTAGAAATTTCACTAATTCATTCAGTACACTTAATTTTAATTGGTGAATCAGTTATTTTCAGAAGTTTACTAATTTTAACAGGAAAAATACCGTAACTGAAGTTATAATCAGTTATACTGTAACTGCAGTGAATCAAGTATAGACTTAGAATAAATTGATAGATGAACAATTTTTGAATTAAGCTTTTGTTTATACTCCAATATTATTTATAATAATAAAGTGTATTTTGAAAGTTTCATTTCAATAAATGAATAAGAAATGATTAAATGTGTGTACAAATCTTAAACTTTAAACAATTTAAAAATGGTGCGCACATATATTTGGAACATAACCTCTTAAAATTAACTCATTTATTCAATACAAATATAACTGATCAATTAGTAATTTTCGTTTTACTAATCCAATCGATATAATTCTACTAATTGTCAGTGACTCAATTATAGCAACAGCAATTAGTAGAATTTAACTGACAATCAGTTATATTTTACTCATTCAAATTTAGAGAGTGACAAAAAAATTAAAATTGTTTAAAAAATTAAAAATTAGGTAACAGATGACTGGATATTCTTAAATGTCACTTACGGGATTTTCTTTGGGGACCCATAAGCAGGCGCGGATCCAAGGGGGTACCATGGAGCCCCCCCCCCCCTCCAACCCAGACTTACATTTGAAAGTTTTTTTGTTGACCCTTTTTTTAGCGATATTCCCAACCAGTTCTGGTGCCCCCCTCCCCCTTCCCTTACCTGGACCGCCCCCGCCCATAAGAGTGCCCATGATTGATTCTTATTTTCTGACGAATGCTAAACATTATACTGAAATACGGAATTCCTTGTAACATATTATCACGTTTAAATATTATATTTACCTCTATATTTACAAAAAGCTGACATTTTCCCCATGTTAAATCAAAGGGAAACTTCATAATATTAACCAATTTCGCTCAAAGTTTGAGATTTTGTTGGGGGTATTCCAAAAACTGAGGCTTGATAGAAAGGTAAAATACAGAGATTCTGGGAAAATTTCAGAATTTTTTTCCATTTCGTTTTGAAAGTAGAGTAGAGAGTAGACTGTAGAGTATATGTAATCATATGTAATACCTTAATATTTTTCAATATCTTCAATTTTCTTCATCAATTGCTCAAACTAGGGAGTCATCGATTGATCGCGGCTCTGATCAGATGGTATCGGGATTGGGTTATATTCCAACACGGCAGCCTTGGTAACCCCGCTGGCGCAGGTTCGAATCCTAATGCAAGAAGCGAGACTGAACGCATTTAGCAGAAAGTTTTGCTTCTCTCCCTTAGCATACTACCCCACAGATGCTCTCATGTTATAATTAACCCTATAGTACAGTCCCTAATGACAGTACTATAAACAGAGGATGTCTACTATGCGGGGATTTAAGAAAATCAGGGAATTGTCTGGAAATGGAAAAAATTGAAGTGCCTTTCATATCGCAACCCACGATGCAGTGCATGTATACTGCTATCGTAAGAGGGACCTTATATTTATAAGCGGGAAAAGGCGGGAATTGTCCGGAAATTTCGCGGCCATAATTTTGTAGACACCCTGATAAACCTTCAATTAATCAAAAATAATGTGAAAATTGTTAAACTTTACACTTTCAAAGACTTGCAATATTTAATTTTTTTATTTTTACAGTTTACGAAATTTATAACACTGTAGTACAAATTTATCGAAAAATCGGGAGAAACAGTTAAAGTAGGGTTTTTGAGAAAATCAACTTTTTTTAATTTTCGAGATGAATAAAAATAGAAATATTCAATATTTTAATTATCCCTAGTTCAAAAATATTTATAATTCTACAAAGAGTTTAAATCATTCCTACAAATTTGAATAAGTGGCTCATTTTTTAAGAATCGAGTCGTTCTTTACAGATTTTCAGTGAATTTTCATTGATTGAAATCTTGAAAAATCGTAGATTCAAATTTTAAAAAGAGCCTCATTTGAAATTGATAATTCTGTCTTAGGAGTGGCATTTTTATGTGTTTCTAGAAAGGGTACTTCAACACCAGCAGTCGAAAACATACTGAATAGTTAATACAACACAAGGAAAAAAATGAAATATTTCAACGTTGTATTATTATTTTTTTACATTCTCATTCATGAGAGTGTAATGTAATCGCCCAAATTTGCGATCTCTGGTTTTTAACGGATCTTTACGTTTTGGCACTCACAGATTCCGAAAATCATAAAATTTTGTTCCTATCGTCCAATATCATTCCATGGATTTTATCGACGATTTCTGGCGTAATGACCTCTTTTGGGCGACCTGAACGTTCGGCTGCACTTGTGCTGCTACGACCACAACGGAACTCAGTTAACCACTTCTTACCATTCAAATTGATGGTGCAGAGTTCTCATAGTATTTATCAAGCCTTTCCTTGGTTTCGGTGATGGTTTTTTACACAAAAATAATGCTTCATCAGCACACGAAATTAACTTTTTTCCATTTCCGTTAACATTGACGAGGTTCTCTACTTTCAATGGCTATCAAACATAAAGTTAATGAACCAGTTTGCTCTAAATGTAACAGTAGTCTATTTATAGATGGCGTTTACGGGATCACCGGTGCATTTAAAGTTACTGCGCAAAAAAAATCAAAAAGTCACTGACTTATCAAGCAGCCCTCGTATCTTATAAATAAAAATTATAGCTTATATAAAGCAGAAAACTCTCATTTTCTGTCCCATTAAAAAAAATATATTTAGCGATTGCAAAAGTCATCAAATGTATGGTTTCATAAAAAGAGACAAATATAAGAGCATAATTGTACCTCTACACATTTTTTGTAAGGATTGCCAAAATTCTGGGACCTTACCCACACAATGAGGAAAAAATGTATAAAAGAGATGAGATAAAACACTCAAAATCTGAGCAACAGAAATAATATTTTAAACTAAATCTTTCTTTAACAAGAATTCGAATGGATTCAAATAATAACTTAAGTTAATATAAAATCATTCTGTATATTTTTTTTATAACCAGAACGTACATTTGAACAGATTACACTTTTCTTATTAGGAAAAATGTTATATAGGGGATACCACCCTACAGTAGATGATAAACCCACGGTATTTTTGGATCGAAAAAATATTCAAAGTTTTCACTAATACATATTTTTTTCTGCTAAACAGACTCATGGGTCGTTTTTCCTCTTAAACCCCAAGAAATTTCTTGACAAACAGTGTTTTGAATTTGAAAATACAGCATCAAAGATAAAATTTTAAAACACAATTGAAGATATAAAGTCGTTTTCAAGTCATTGAGGCATCAGTTAATATCAGAACAAAATCTGCGGATGAGGAAAAAAAGGTACTACTAGATTATGGTTTTATGGAGCAGTCGAATATTTCATCTTATAATTTTTTCTCACTTCATCATTATTCCAAAATTAGGTGACACTTTTTACTTACACACCCTTACCTACATCTTAAAGTTATATTCAATTATACTTTAAAAAATAAAAACACATTCAGTGTATTGTAACTCTTAAGTTCGAACATTTTTTTGTATCATCAAAGTGCTGTATTTTTTGAATTATGAGTTGACCGTAAAGTGTTATAGGAGTTTTTTTGTAGAACTTGGTCGAGGATGAATTCAATAAAAAAAAATAATTAAAAATATAGCAACTAACATTCATAAATATAATTAAATTTTTTTTTTAGTCCATTTTTAAAAATGTATACTTCAATCTCCACTTGAGAAGCTCGAAATCAACATCATTAAATACCGTACTAACTTAAACATTTACATTATGATAATATAAAGTATCACATGACGTACATCCACTTACCTTGGAATAACTAATTGTAAGATACAGGCAAATAAGAATCTAATTCGAGATAAAGAAAAAAATTATACTAAATATTGTATTATTACATACAATTCTCCAAACTTTGAGCACTGTTAAATAAAACTCGTGTTAAATTATACGGTATCTCCGTTTGATATCTCCCAGAACCTCTCTTATAACAAAAAAGAAGTGACACAAATTCATAATAGCGACTATTACAATTTTCGCAAAAATGAAATGTTTTTGCATTTTCCGGCAATATTACTCGAAATTTAGGCAGAAGGCCACCTTTTTATTCAACAGTTAGTATCAATTCGAGTTATTTTACCAAACACTGCAAGTATATTCCCTTTTTTTACTAATTATAATTTTAATTCTTACTGATTTAACTCAGTGACCAATTTTTCGCTGACTTAAATGTAAAGAATACAAATAACGTAGACATTCTTTAACTTAAAACATTCAGAATGGTATACAATATAGAATACACGATCAATATAATACGTGTGGTGGCATTTCTATTTTTCAAATTAATTTCAGCTTTCATTTGGTATTCAAGACTTTCCCCAATTGTTTACCATTGATTAATGTTACAAGGTGTCTAGCGGCCCGGGATTTGCCGAGAATGTTGTGCACCTTAAGGAGTACTTTGAATTTTTTTAATTTAAACTCTTATAAATTGAACAGTTTAAAGGATCACTGGTTTAAACATGTTAATCCAAGTTATAGTTTTCAATGCTCTAAATTAAAGCAATAATCAATAAATTTCTAAATGTTAAAAATTATATAATTTTGAAGCAAATTAAGTTAGAAACATTAAGAATTGAACGAAAAAGAAAAAAGAAATTAAAAGATATTCGTTATAAATCAATGATTTTTCAATCACTATGTACACACCAAAATTTAAACATTTCACCTACAAATTAAAAATTCAACAAAATGAAACAATTAAAATTCTAACATTCAAATCCTAAACTTAGCACTCTAAAATTATCACGATTCAAGGCATTCTATTTTAGACAATTCAGTTGCAAATTGTTGTCCTTCTAATTTAAACTTTTTTTTTAAATGTCATGGGTTATGTTTTAGATGAAAACGTTTATTTATGAAGCTGCTGATTTAAATTTTTTTAACAATTGAAAATAGTTTATAAAGTCCCAATCGGACGTTCACATTTCTTTATTTACTAAGTCTTTCGAATGGAAACAGTTCTATTTTTGAAGTTCTAATCTGTAAATTTTTTAGTTTTGGACAGATTCAGAATCGTCTTGTAAAATTAATCGCCGGTTTTCCTGGTCTCAAAAACTCGTTCCTTTTTCCCGATTCAGCAGCAACCCTGCTTTAAAATTATTAGTTTAAGGGTAATTTGTATACTGTTTTTAATTAACGCATGTAAGGTGGAAGTTTTTCGAATTAATTTCTTTACATTTTGTTATACTTTCTGTATGTTTTGTTATGAGTGATGATTAATTGAAGAGCGGATATTTCATATTAAAAATTTGTTTTTACAAGCTTAAACACAATATTAAAATAAAATAGATGTTAAAAAAATGGCTATAAAAATTTAATAGTGAAATTACCTTTTTAATATAATTTTTTTAATATACACAGCACTGCGAAAAAGTGTAAATAAAAATGTTTCTTTGACTCATTTTAAAACCTCGTTTCCATAAAATTTAATCGAAGTTTTGAAAAAAGTTTGCTGATATTTCCATGGATTCTGCCAAGATCTGAACTTAGAAAAAATAAGTCGTAACAATTTTCAACTGGTCTTCTTGATAAAATTATACTAGTCCTGAAGAAAGAATATTAATTTTGTCAATATTTCGAGTATATTTTAGTACTTTTTATAACTAGGTAATAATGACGTGCGAAATTGAGATCACATGTATTACAAGATAAAACCTGGAAAAAATGTTATTTCTGATGCAGGAAATGCGAAAGCTTAAAAACGAAATTTTGTTGCACACTCTGATATGACTCTAAAATTTATTGCCTACAGTTTTTTGAAATTTCAAAATAATTTCAATAAGATATTGTCTCTAGAGGGAAGGTGTTCACAAAGGGTCAGAATACTTTAAACTCGTAAAAATAATCATTTCTGAATTAACCAGAAAAGTTTAACATGTGGAAATAAAGTCTAGTCCTGTAAGGAGTTAAAACCGAAACGCATAAATATTTTTAATAAGAATCATAGAGCAGTGAAATTTCCGTCCCTGTATACACGTCAATACAATAGAGTTTATGTCAGGTGTATTACTTAATAAAGTAATAGAATTCTATGAAATTATCAAAAGTGACGGAGCACAAGATAGAAAATAATATTATATAATGAATTTTTTAAAACTATTTTCATTCGAAATTCAAAGAAAAATTAATATCAATGTTATAAAATTCTGATGTATTTTTATTAATTTTGATACTTCTGTATAATTAATAAAATTAATTTCAAAACCTTAGTTTCTATTGCAAAAAACAATTTTTTATTATCGGTTCGTCGCTGATAAGGCGAAAGTAAACATACTTCGATTGAAAACAACGCAAAGGGTGTTTTTAAAATTATAAGATTTGTCAAAATCCTTTGACAAATTATTTTGACCCGCTCCTGCTTATATTTCCATCGTACATTCATTAACTGTTACTGAGAAATATGTGAAAGTTATTACCTGTACTAGGTCACCTCTAGCTGATTTGAAGGGCTTGACTATTAGCGCGGACGCTGAAGAAGTACCGGTGCCTCACTCGCAGCTATGGTGCTGTGTGTAATCAGTAGTGTCCATAGGCTTTAATCAGACGCATCATGATGCCTAACTGCGCCTATCTGGAACCACTGATTCGCAGCGCCGCGCTGCACCGTCAGTGATAACCACGAATCAGACAAGTGGGAAAGAAAATTATTTTCAATTATATTATATAGCTTGAAACAAATTACAGAAAAGAAGTTTGAGGGTAAAAAAAACTTTTCTGTGCATTTGTTGACCTGGAAAAATCGTTTGATAAGGTGGATAGAAGTAGCTTTGGAAAGTTCTGAACGAGTACGGAGTCAATGGATGGCTCCTAATGTGAGAGTAAATGGGCAAGTGAATTTATGAGTGACTGGTTCGATATTAGGCAAGGTGTGTGACAATGACGCCATATGTTCCCTTGGCAGTTCATTATATTCATGTACGGAAAAAAATTCCCTGAGGCAAACGCTTGAATCTAAACTCAAAGAAAGTGTCCACTTAAATGAGGTAAAACGTTTAGTTATACCATTATTATACCATTAAGCCATATCCCTCTCGGGGTAGGCATGACTCACTCGATAAGGAAGGGAGTAATGTGGGTAAGGGGGTTTAGTTTTTTAGACTGGTCTACAATTTCTATATTATTCATTTAAATAATAAGTTTGTTCAGCAACATTTCTCCGACCCAGGATGCTGATCAATCTCTCTAGCGATCACCCCAAGTGAAGAGCCTCACAAAGTTATTATGTGAGGCTCCCCATTCGGGACCATTAGTATCCAAGGTCTTTTGTTTCAGGCATCATTCACTCCACTAACACTCCTTTTATAAACTATATGTCGCCACACTTTTCTGTCCTGGCATACCTCTCTAGCTCCTTTCATGTGCATGCATTTTCTTACGCAAGTTCTTGTGTTTCTATAGCTTCTTAAGTCTCTTCAAATTAAGGTCTCATTTACACATTCTAACCATATTGTAAAAATATTAATGGTAAATTTTTCCAAAAAATTGCCAATAAAAACTACTACACTTGCTACTGTAAAAATATCGATGGTAAATTTTTCCAACAAAATTTTAGAAGAATTTTTTTTCATTATAGTGGTATAGGTTTCAGTAAAAACAACTAAATTTGTTATTGTGCAAATATCGATAGTATATTTTTCCAATCAAATTTTCAACCAAATTTTTTTGAAAATCACAAAAATCATTCAGGCCTCAATAAAAACTACTGCACTCGCTACCGTAAAAATATCGATGGTAAATTATTCGAAAAAGATTTTCGCCTAAATTTTTTTGAATATAACAAACACCATATGGGCCTCGATAAAAACTACTACACTTGCTACCGTAAAAATATCGATCGTAAATTAAAAAAAAAATCGACCAAATTTGTTTGAAAATCACAAAAGTCATATAGGCCTCAATAAAAACGACCATCGTACTACCGTAAAATATCGATGGTAAATCTGTTTAAAAAAATTTTCGAGAAAAATTTTTTTTCACCACGACAGTATAGGCTTCAGTAAAAACAAATAAATTCATTATTGTAAAAATATCGATGGTAAATTTTTCGAAAAAAATTTTCGATCACATTTTTTTGAAAATCACAAAAACCATATAGGCCTCAATAAAAACTACTACACTTGCTACCGTAAAAAGATCGATGGTAAATTTGTTTAAAAAAATTTTCAAGAATATTTTTTTTTCTCAATACAACAGTATAGGCTTCAGTAAAAACAAATACATTTGTTATTGTCAAAATATCTAGAGTACATTTTTCGAAGAAAATTTCCGACTAAATATTTTTGAAAATCACAAAAACCATACAGGCCTTAATAAAAACTAATACACTTGCTACCGTAAAAATATCGATGGTAAATTTTCCCAAAAAAATTTTAGACTTAATTTTTTTGAAAATCACAAAAAAAATATAGGCCTCAATAAGAACTATTACACTTGCTACCGGAAAAATATCAATAGTAACTTTTTCAAAGAAAATTTTCCAAAATAATAATTTTTTTCACCACAATGTTATAGTTTTCAGTAGAAACGTCTACATTTGTTATTGTAAAAATAATTACTTTATATAAACTGTTCTCGTAGACCAGTACTTTTGCCCAAGTTGCTTAGTTGCAGAAGTTAGTTAGATAGTTCAGCTTATTTTAGCCCGTACCATGGTCGACACTCGCCTTCGGCTCGTGCGCCGCGTGGTACTCGCTTCCGTCTTGTGCTGACAACATCACAACCTTCATCAAAAGTCCGCTTTTCCGCACTTGTATGACAATGTACTTTTGTGAATGACTCCTCAAACAGATTTGGAATTTTTCAGTTTTAAAATCTTTATTTGTAATTAGCGATTCTAGGATTAGAAATAGCGAACTAAATACAGTGGAGTCTCACCTATTTCCAATCTCTATTTCCCGTCGGCTGTACACGGTTATTTCCATTTGCGCAGTTGCGGCAACTGCCACTACGGTTACGGTATACGCTCCTCCGAGTCAGTTGCTGTTGCAGTACCATGTACTAACCATCCTGACGACTGACATTCTCTCCACCTAGTCTAGAATATCGTCGCGGTACGTCATGCTGCAAAACTCAATATTCCGCAAAGTATTTGCGTCGTTTTTTGATTCTATAACATTGATTTTTAGTTGGCAAATTGTCGTACGCCAACAAAAAGACTTGAAAAACACTGATGCATGCATGCAGACTAACGAGCCGCGACTTTTTAACTGCGCAATAAGCCGGATATCCACTCGCCTGAACCGTTCCCATAATATTCTGCAATATACTCAACTGCGTACTCGCGCACTACGCCCTTCCGAGGCGAGAGACGCAACCCTCTCCTTCCCCTTGCGCTGAGAAACTACGGGGATCAGCAGTTCTAGGAATTTCGGGTGTATTTATTTGTATTATTATTGTTAGTATTTATTGATTTAAAATCGACCCGCGCTTTTCAGTTGAAAAAGTTACGTACAGGCGGCGCATCGATTCAAGAACCAGGCAGCCAATGAACGTCGCTTGACCCAAATATCCTGCCCACTCGCGGTAAGTGTAGGGCCCCCCCCAGCATGGAAATAAAAGAATCGTTCCGTTTCAATGTCAGGGAAACAGGCGAGACTTCACTCTAATTTGAAACTTTAAAGTACAACATATTCATCATGTTATACTCTAAGCCCCCGAGCTTTGATATGTAAATCTGGAAAATGCCTAAGCTAGCTGTGCATTTGAACTCGTTTGTTTCCACTTTGTTTGTATTCATGACTATATGGTGCTCTGCTCATTTCACGACCTCTTTGCTTCCCGTTAGTAAATGTATTTGCTTCCTCATAGAGGAAGCATTAGTGATTTTTGAAATTATAGATAAACGAAAGTTTTCATTTTGATCAGTTTAAAAATCCAAATTTACAAAAAATACAGAATTACAAAATAATACAAGCAATTCTTAAAATACAGTGACAAATCATACAACTCAAATTTCGCATTTGAATTAGTAATTTTTCGATCTGTAAAAGGGAACGGAAAAGTTCTGTCGCACCCTATCCCTTTTCCAGCTTTATGATTTTATCACAAAAATTATCAGAATTATTTTATTTGAAAATTGATGATCAGAAAGTCTTTTCTATTGATGCATCCACTTTGAATTATGTCGATGAAAAAAGTTTTTTTGTTTAAAAGAGATCTTTTAACTATCATAAATGAGAATAATTTCCTTAATCTCCAATAAAGTATATTGATATTATAGGTCAATCGATTTGCCTCGAATCGAGGAATCTTTTTCGTACTGGCATCAACTTTGAATGATGTGAGTGAAAAAAGTTTTACAATAAAAAACCGTTTTTTTTTCAAATGTTATGCGTTGCCATAGCTTCCTTACTGTTCAATAAAATCTATCAATATTATAGTTTAATCGATTTGCATCGAATCAAGGAATCTTTTCCGTTATTGCATCACTTTTGAATTATGTTAATGAAAAAAATTATACTATAAAAAACCGTTTTTTCAAATATTATGCATTACCATAGCTTCCTTACTGTTAAATAAAATGTATCATTATTATAAGTCCATTGATTCGTCTCGAATCAACACATCTTTGCTATTCTGACATCAACTTTAAGTTATGAAGATCAGAAAATTTTTACTATAAAAATCGATTTTAAATATAATATAAATGACGATAAATTCCTTACTCTTTAATAAAATGTATTAATATTAAGGGTCAATCGGTTTGTCTCGAACCAAGGAATCTTATATATTCTCGCATAAACTTTGAATTATAATTATAAAAAAAGTTTTACTATAAAAAAACGATTTTTAAAATATTATTGAGTGCTAAAAAAAATGCAGTAAATATTTTTAGAAACTCTTCCGTCGGTTTCAAGATATCAGTAGTGAAAACAAGCAATCCACACACATATCCGGAAAATTGCTTAGAACATTGTATCAGACATTTTTAAATTGAGGAAGGTTTAATTAAATGAATTAAAAATTTTTGGAAAATGTTACCATTACAAAGCTTCCCCTATGAGGAAGCAAATAGAAATTAAACGTGATTGTATTAGCAGTTCTGTATTCAAGTTCGAAGGTTGGTATTGTGTTAAATAAAAAACAACCGAAGATTCCTTAAAACTTATTTATTAATAACACCTAGCATTTGGAAACTTACAATTCAGAGAAATAAGAACTAATAGTTATGGTATTCGAAGTATCTCGTCGTCCATAAATTCGGGATGTGTAATCAAATATTTTTCATAAACTTGGCTAGTCGATCCGAAATTTCGGGACGACTAGTCCATCTCCTTTTTCAACTTCACCAATTTTTCGGGACGACTAGACGCAATCTATGGTATTACATTTTGAGATCTGTCTAAGGTTAGAGAAAAGTTGTAAGCGTTCAAGTTATGGGGTGGTACGCACTTTGCGAAGTAAATAGAATAATTTAGAAATTAGAAATGTGGAAATTACAAGGTAAGGCAACGTCACAAAAAAAATTCTCAGAAGAGCACCTGCCCGCGTGAGCACCACTTGCGCGACCTTCTGGATACGGTTGATTGCATTAACCATTTATGGTCGCACTCATCCGCTGAAGGCCAAATTGTCTGAGAGAATGTATTAAACAAATTACTTGAGCAGTGAAAGTTCTGAAAAAGTAAATAGGAACTAAAAATGTACTACACTGAAAGTGGAGGCCTGCGTGTAGTAGAAATCAATAACAATTATTACAATTTTAAGCATTCAGGTTCCTAAATTTTCAAATTCATATTTCGCAAAAAAGGACTAATTGTAAGATTACGGTGTTTAAATTTTACTCCAAGTGAGACAAAAAATAATTGGCAGGACATTCTTTCTGTGCGAGTTGAAATGGAATCACCCGTTAAGCAATGAATCTGACGCGAGACCAAGAAATTCTAAAAGGTTTCCTTAAGAAAAAATGCCCGTAAAAATCAGGCCCAGCATTTGTACAGACGTAATAATGACGATCAAGTGCTGGATAAATGCGACCATTTATTTCTATTCCAATAATCAAACCACCACGTTTTGCTACGAAATGACGTCCTACTGGTATTGGATAGACACTACCATCTGGAGCTTGGTAAAAACGAATATCACTAACATCCCGAAGAGGTGCGTGAATACGATTCAGAGAAAACTGAGGATTCTCAGAAGGTTCAGATTGTGGCTTCAGGTTTTGCAAACTTAAATCTATAAACAGAAATAGGAATAAAATGATTTCAATTTGTACTCGTATGCATAATAATAAATGTAATTAGATTAACAGTTAAGATACACTGAGAAAAATATTCATGCAATAAAATGTTTTTTTATCGGTTCAACAAAATTTGTGTAGCACAACTAGCTTCATCTGACGAGATTGTTGGTAAAACCATCTTAAATTGGTACAAATGATTCCATCTGATGGTGTTAGTTATACTATTTCACTTACCCAGAAGCCAAAATATTTAAAATATTTTTAATATTTAGATTTTAGTGTGTAATGATTTCAAGCGATTTCAAGAGATTGTACAAGTAAGTACAAGTAAGACTATTTCATCATTTGGTTATGCGATCAAAAAGGCGTAGACTTTCATTTTTTATATTGTCCAGACTATGTAAAAAATGAACGTCTACGTCTTTTTAACGTCAGAACCAACTAATGGCATTGTCTGATTAGCACACGTCGATTCATTTATTGGCACCGACTAGTATTACGGAATTTTCCGCTTGATATTAAATTATTTTCAATACATAATTTTATTTATCATTAGAGGTATTATATGTCCAATTATTCAAGGAAATTTGTGAAATTATTGATTAATATGACCACCAAAAATCTTTCAATTTTCGGGTCATGAAAATACCTGCAATAGTTTTAAAACTAATGCAAAATTGCAATTTGTGATGTTTTCGATTTGGAGTTATTAATTTTAATTAAATTAATCTCAACTCCATTTTTCTCATTTTTTGTTTGCCCAAAACCAATCAACTCTTCCCAATATTAAGGCTTGAAATGATAAAAATTATAATTCAATTCCTAAGATATTTATTTATTCATTCAAATTATGCTTTTTCAGTTCAAATTTATAACAAAGAAGTCTTTAATCAACTGGGGCAGATTTCTACCCAATTCATATATTTAATCAATCTGGAAATAAATCGTGTTTATTCTCATGTTTACTTGTCAATAATAATTTATGATTGTAGCTGTAAAAACACGTTCTGCAATAGAAACTTCAAATTTTGTGAACGTGAATATTGGAAATATTTTAAAATAATAAAAATACCTAAAGATTTCAAACATTTAAAAAATAGTCAAGAAACTTCCCAAAGATTTCACAAACTCTCTAAATTTGAATTAGTAAAATATAACTGATTGTCAGTTAAATCCTACTAATTCCTGAAGCTAGAATTGACTCACTGACAATTAGTAGAATTGTATTGATTGAATTAGTAAAACGAAAATTACTAATTGATCAGTTATAGCTGTATTGAAGAAATCAGTTAATTTTAAGAGGCTATGTTCCAAATATATTTGCGCACCATTTTTAAACGTGAAATTGTTTAAAGTTTAAACTTTGTTCACACATGTTATAATTTCTTATTCATTTATTAAAATGGAAATTTCAAAATACACTTGATTATTATAAATAATATGGGGTATTAACAAAAGCTTAATTCAAAAATTGTTCATCTATCAATTTATTCTAAGTCTATAATTGATTCACTGCAGTTACGTTATAACTGATTAATTTCTGTTATGGTATTTTTACTGTTAAAATTAGTAAACTTCTGAAGATAACTGACTCGTCAATTAAAATTTAGTGTACTGAATGAATTAGTAAAATTTATACTCATTCAAATTTAGAGATTAAGATTCCAAAGATTTCAAGGAAGAATGTACAACAGACTTCAAAAGTGATCAACCCCTCGCGGCTTTTCGATCATTTTAATCTAAAACTATATACTTCCAGGGGAGTTTTTATTCATATTAGGGGACATTTCGTGTAAATTCTTCAAATAGGGGACTTTTCCGGATCAAAAATAAGAAAGAGGACTCTTAGGAGAAATAATGACGGGATGTGAAGCCTGAGTTACTAGAGTGCTGAATTGGAACGTGAAAAGTTCGATTGCGCAAAGTCTTCTAGATCAGAAAAATTAATGAGGTAATTTGTTTTTGCTCGAGGCACATAGAGAAAAAATGCAGAAAGGAAATTTTGCATGAGAATGAAGGGAAATAAGATATGCACGTTTTATTTATTTATTTCGAAAAATTGTTTAATGAAAATATGTTGTGTTCAGCGCAGTGGAAGTTATTGTAAAAACATACGAAAAAAATTTTATTTTGGATTACGTTAATTTTCATGTTTCAATTTAATTAAATACCTTAATTAGTTTCTGTAATATATGGCGACAATATACTAATACAGTCTTATAGAGCCATTGTTAATTTCAATTTGAAAAAACTTGCCAATAGGAAGTAATATATCTCAATTGAAAATTCTCTGAAAAAATATAAATATGAGCATAATAGTATTATATTTACCAATGCAATTAAAGAAAATCACTAAAGTGAAGACCAAAGTTTCAATAACGATCTTCATGCTCTCGAAGTAAAAAGTACTCTCTCATGGAAAATTTCATGGAGATTATACTAATGATCATTCCTCATTCTAAATGATTTATGCATAAATGCGAGATGTATTGAAAGAGTCAAGTTTACTTAACGCTTAATGTAAAGTAGACAAAACAGACTTGTTACGCAGCGTAAAAGTAGAGATAAATTTCAAGACAAATAATTTTTGACAAATACAAGATGATGCCACAAAAAGGTACTGCTTCTGGAACTGATTTCAGTAAAAAAACTAACTTCCAGGAATATTTGTAGGCTTTCACATACAGTAACAGAATCTTTCATAGAAGAAATATGTTTTTTTAGAGGAAATAAGGTGGCACGTTTTTTTCCGATAGAAAAAATTCCACGATGTTACAAGTACTTTAATTCCAACGTCTACTTACAAAAAAAAAACATAAATTTTTTTCTTAAAATTCTACAGTTTTTGATCTAGTTCAGATATTTCATATTTCTTTTCGATTTCTGTTGAATTTGTTTGAAAATATAAAAAAGTCTATTTCAACCAAAAATTCACGCTTATCCTTCATGCTGATTGTTTTTATATTTATCTTTCTCGAAGGAAAACATCCTGTGAGTCTTATGCAGGCTGAACAATTTTTGTAGCCAAGAGAATTTTTTCACAAAATCGAATGTCCACATTTTTTTCGGAATCAACAAAATGTACAAAAAAAAAGATTAACATAAAATTTTGCACGTATAAAAAAGTTCCGCAAAAAATATCGCCTGCTGTCTTGTAATATCTTGCATCGTTCATCAGAAAAATTATCTTTTTAGGAATGAAAAATTCGCCTGGCCTCAAAAACAGTTTAGCCGGCTTGAAATTGATAGGCTCTCTTCCTTTTATGTAAGCGGAAACTGTACAGTCTGCATACGCGTTTATTTTCTATTGGACCCCCCATTATCTTCCAGCATGCCCCAAGAATCACCCTATAACTGTGTATTTTTTAATTAAAATTAATTGTCTAAACAATTTTTATTTGTTTAAAAGATTATTTTTTTAGATTTTATCGCAAATTATATTTCTTCTCACACAGAAATAAGACAATTAGGCAATATAAAAAATCGATCTTGGTTGATTCAATTTTCTTTTAATTGTCTGAAGAATTTTTTATTGTTTGAGTGAAAATTTTTGATATTTTATTAAAAATAATTATTTCAGCAAATAAAAATTGTATAAAAATTATGGGTAAATGGTAAAAATAAAAGACATATTAGCATTCGATGGAGTTTGTTGAAATATTTGCAGAAAACTACTGTTTGCTTTCTTACTATAATCAAAAGTTACATTTCAATAACAAACACTTGCTTGAACAATCAACAACAAAGCGTATTGATTATGTTCGTTTTTCATAGTTCATATTATTTGAATAAAGTATAAATTTTTTATACTTCGTTGAACAAAATTGTTTGTCGAAAAATTTGATTAAAAAACTGCCCTTTTCTGCTTCATTTCAGTCTAAAGGTACATTTAAACAATAAAAAATTATATAAACAATAAACTACAAATTTAGTGAACCATATTGATCTATTATATTACCTAATTAGTTTAATTTTGTGCTAAAATACCAATAACTTGCGATAAAATAACCTTTTAACGCATAAAATTGTTAAAAAAATTAATATTTAAAAAAAAAATTTCATTTTTCAATTGGAAATGATCTGTAAAAAACGAAAATAAGTAATAATGATGACCAATATAGTGCAAAGTACGTGATCCTCAGTTAGAGGGTTTTGGGGCCCTGAGGTACACTTCCCAAAAATTTGCGCAAAATATATGTTAAAGTAGACAATCAAAGGATTTTTTTTCAAAAAATAGAGGTGTACCTCTTAAAAACATAACATGAAAAAATTATTTTGGAAACATTTTTTTAACCTTTTTTTCATTTTTACAAATTAAAACATTGTTTTTTAAGTATTCTTATTGGCGACTTTAACTCATATTTTAATCATCAACATCTGCGCAGCCTTTTTCGAAGAAAACTCAGTTTTTAGATTTTACTTCCCCCCTTCATAACTCCTCCAAAAATGAAATTTTACGGTTATCCTTTGGAGGAACTTTATTCCACATGGGTGCCCATCTATGGCGTTACTAAGAACTTTAAATGTGGAAGGACAACTTTTACATGCTTTTCTCTTTTACTTCTATGATTTTTGATCTAATTCATACATTCTTATTTTTTCTTTGAATACAGATGAATTTTACCGTCCTCTTTCAAAGTCCGTCGCTAAACAATTGTGTTCCAGATAAGTTTTTTTTTTCATAAAATCGAATTCTCGTATTATTTTGTGGCATTTCGCACCACTTACGAAAAAAATTCCAAAATTATATTTCTGGAAAAATATTTCTTCTGGCTTCAAAAATGGTTCAGTTTACACAAACACTGATAAGATACCTTTCTTATGTAAGCAGAAACTGAAAAAAAAATCAGAAAAAGTCAGAAAAAATCATAAAGAGTATCGAGTGATGGAAGGCGAACAAATTTTAGATTTTCGAAACACAACCAAATTTGGTTCAAACTCACCCTAAAACTCCTCTATTAACCCTAGAAGTTGAATTTTCCAATTTAACCCAAATTACGTACCTTTTCTAGAATTCGACTATCAAAAATAATTACCGCAAAAAGTTAGAAAAATATTATAAAGATGATTTTCGACTGTTGGAAGATCTTTGTTTTTAATGTACAATTTTTATTTTTCATACTTTCCAACACCCTGGATATTTTTGGAAATGCGCAAAAAATATTTGGATTCAAACCTTCGAAAATTTTTTGATCCTGATAGGCTAGCCAGCACCCGATTAGGGCCCGAAATGACTGACTAGATGATGAGGAAAAAAATGCATTTTTTGTTTAATGTTTATTTTTCGTCTTTGGTACTTTTAAACACTCTGGCTATTTTTGGAAATGTGCAAAAAGATATGTGGGTTTGTCAATTTGAAAATTTGTTGGTCATGACGGGCTAGCCAGCCCCGATTGGACCCAAAAAGGCCGTCTACATTAGACGGTCTAGACAATGCCTTAGCTGGGCGCAAATCGGCCCGATAATTTTCTACACGAGAAATTAAGTCCTTTTTCTAGTCTTCGAAAATCAAAAAAGATTACCCCAATAAGTCAGACGAATATTACAAAGATGATTTCCAAGTGTCGAAAGAGAAAGAAATTTTATATTTTCGAGATACAACCAAATTTTGTAAAACTGGCCGTAAAACTCATTTATCGACCCGAAATTATGTAACTTTTTTGTCTTCAAATATTAAAAACTATTCGCTCAAAGAATCAGAAAAATGTTATAAAGAGGATTTTCGTGATTCGAAAAACAGACAAAAATTTTACATTTTCGAGAAACATGCTAATTTTATAATAAATGTCATAAAAATCCTCTATTGAGCCTGGACGTTAAATTTTCTAACTGAAACAAAATTAAGTACCTTTTTTCGTCTTCGACTATCAAAAATGATCACCCGAAGAAGTCGAATATATATTATAAACAGGATTTTCCAATGTCGAAAGAAAGAAAAACATGTATATTTTCGAGATACATCCAATTTAGATAAAATAGACCGCGAAAGTCCTCTATTGATTCTAGAAGTTGAATTTTATAATTGAACCCACATTAAGTCCCTTTTTTGATCTTTGACTAGCAAAGACTTAACATAATAAGTCACAAAAATATTATAAAGAGGATTCACGACTGTTGGAAGACAATCAGATTTTTAGACTTTCGAGATACGACCAAACTTTGATAAACCCGACCGTGAAACTCCTCTATTGAACCTAGAAGTTCAATTTTTTAATTGAACTTAAACTAAGTCTTTTTTCTGGCCTTCGATTATCGAAAACGATTACCTCCGTGAGTAATAATAAAATTATAGAGAGGACTTTCGAGGCCAAAAGACAAAAAAATGTTAGATTTTCGAGATTATCGAAATATAACCAAGGGATAAAACTGACCCTGAAACTCGGCAGTGCCTAAAATGGTCAAGATTTTGGCATTCACCCATTATAATAATTGAAATAATAAATTCATATAATATTTTAACTAAGGAATTAATAGTTTTCCACTAATGAGTTACTTAGTTTCTCCTAATCTTTAGCAACTCACTTTTCTTTAATTGAATTAGAAGAATTTCTAAAATTTAGATCCAGAGAGAAGGTAAAATTTTACACTGTCTGAAGGCTTTTTTCAACTATACAACTTTAAACAATTTTTTAAATGACTTCAATATAATTTCCTGTCAATGTGTCAATAAAAAAATAGTCTTGAGTCAGTCGCATCACGGCGTCTGACCGCGCCTGTCTGGAACCACTGATCTGGTTCGCTGCGCATCACCGTCAGTGATGCTGTCCGGTCATGGTCAGGCCCATTCGTTAGTGTGAATAGCCACAGTCGTGAGTGGTTCGGCAGATGAAGCCATCGTTTATTAATGTCATAATAATAAAAGATTGTCAATAAACAATATAGGTTCCGAATATAATAATTGATTAAGTCGTATGTGCGGCTAAACGCGTTTATGATTTGCCGTACAAAACTATTGCATATTCAAAAACTAACTTTTAATATATTGTTAGCATGTTTAGTGATGTTCTCTTTTATGCCAGTATGAATCAAACAGTAGTTAAAGTTACATTAAAAAACATTTTTACGAGCGTGTTTTTAATTTTTAACATACGTTAGAGATTTAAAACGGCGCTTACTTTGTTTTGCAACATCTATGCTAAACAGGTTTTACGTAATGAAGGAGCTTCCAAAATAAAGTAAGCACCATAAAACACAATTTGTTCACCTGGGCGAGTAATCACGTTATGTATAAGGTTGCAACTAATTCTATAATGATTTAATAAACTTCTTTATTGTATTTACTAGAAAAAAAAAAAAATTATTTCACTTCTTCTGTGTGATTTTATTAATAATATTTAAATTAACATTGAATGAAACAAAAATTGTTATTGATAGTCAAATAAACTGTTTCATACAATTTTATATTGAATGAATGGCAAAGAAAATGCAATTAATTATATTTTCGCACTTATTCATCATTGAATTCGATGTAAAAGAATCAAAACTGTTCAAAGAAATGTTGCCATATGTTAATAACTAACCCTAAAAAACGGTCTGCAGGGCGCTTACATTGTCTTATAACATTTTTTTTTTTTGCAGTGAGCCAATACAATTTATTTGTTATAAAATGAAATTGCGTTTTTGCCTTAACAACTGAAGATACGGCAAAACTTTCAAATTTTAAAATTATTTTCTTTGAAAGAAAAGTTCTTCGTGCCACAAAAATGATTTGAATGCTTTCTCTTTCATAAACGTAATGTTTTTAAAAACATTGGAAATAAATTAGAAATATAGGTTGATCCCATAAATTGACTTTTCTTTCTTTCGAGAAAAAAAGCAATGTTTTTCATGTTTTCCAATATTCTTTAAAAAATTTGGCCAAATATAAAAATAACATATTGTAAATTTTACGTGGGCTAAAGTGTTTTTGTGGCTAAGAAAATGTTACTCCCAAACGAGGTAATATATCATAGAAGAGATAGAGGTCAGTTTTGTAGAACTTTCTTGAAAGAGCAAACTTTTTTCTTATAATTTTCTCGTATCTTTCGCTGCTTGGGAGAACAATTCAATTGTTTGAAAAATTACATTCTCCTGGCGACAAAAATCGGTTTGTTGGTTTATGATACATTATATTAGTATAGATTCTTACCATATGAGTTTAGAAAGGTTTCCTATGTAAATTGCACCAATCAAACCAAAGCCCAACTTTCGTAAGAAACTTGCGGGACTCTTAAACAAAATGGAAATATAATAGAATAGAATTAAAAACATATTTGACGCAGTTCATTTTTAATTTGCTCTACGAAATTATCAAAAATGACTTAATGTTTTGTATTTACTGACAAACATTCATATGGAACAAATGAAAAACAATTTTTTCCCAATTTTTTACCCATTATGGGGAACACATATTAAATTAAGCATTATTATATGAAAATTCTAAAATTATACAGTAAAAATAAAAACCCGTTTTGATGCGACGCTAATTTTGATATATGCATGTGTACTCGGGTGGTCAAAAACTGCAACTGGAAGAATTTTTCAAATTTTCTTTATTATCCGCCCCGAATTCGTTGGAATCCACACAAAAAATGCGTTTTTTTCAATTGATATGTAGAGGTTTCCAAAGTCCCATGAAGATTAACACGCATTTCCCATTAGAAAAAAAGACGTCTTTGTAAATTTTATTAAGAAATACCTATACTAGATATGTCGAGTTGACCCTCAACATCCATCTTCACAATTAGCCATATAATACAAATAAAAAATTAATTTTCAAATTTCACTACAATAAGTCTGTTGTGTAGTAAAAACCCCCTATAAACTAAAAATTAGGGTTCGCGGGTTTTTGGCACTAATTATTATTTTTTGCGGTTTCTTTGAATAAAATTTGCTTATCTAATACATAAAATATTACGTTCTACTTATAATTTGATGTTCCAACTTTTCAGCCAGAGCAAGGAAAAAATTAATGAAAGTTTAGAAAAATAATTGTTCAAACGATTTATTATTATTTATAACAATATTCTGTTAGAATAATGCTGAAAAGTTGCAGTTTTTTCCTGGAATTTCTCACTTTTTGTTCACTTTTCAAATAGAGTAACATAAAAATTAATTATTGTTAACAAACATAATGGTTGAAACAATTTATTATAATTTTTGAAAATATATTTTTTAATAATGCTAGAAATTGGAGGGGTTTTTTTTAAATTCCTAAATTTGTAGCAAATTTTCAGTTAGATTGAAGTAATAATCAATTAAAGTTAAGAAAGCATTTATTAAAACAATTTTTATTTTTTTTAACTATGTTCTCTTAGAATAATACTAGAAAGTTGTGGTTTTTTTCTGAAATTCACAACTTTTTTCAGCTTTTCACTTAGAGTGAGGTTATAGTTAATCAACGTTAGAAAAAATAATTATTTAAACAATTTAATATCATTTATGTCTCTCTTCTCTTAGAATTAAGCTGGAAACTTGCAGTTTTCTCTGAAATTTCCAACTTTTTGTTAACCTTTCAAATAGAGTGAGGTAATAATAGATGCAATTTAATAAAGTATTTACTTAAGCAATTGATTATTGTTCATAACTATCTTTTCTTGGAGTAATGATAGAAAACTGCGGTTTTTTCTGAAATTTTGAACTTTTCTTTGGCTTTTCAGTTATGAAAAAATAATAAATAAACATCAACGAGAATAATTTTGTAAAGCAATTTTTTCTTTTATGGATTTCTATTTCGTGAAATAAAAACATAATAATTATACATTTATCAACTTGTTTTTTTCAGAGAAAGGGGAAGGGGTGGCTGTCAGAAAAGAGTGTGCAGTTACAAATTTTACTTTAGGCCGTGCAATAAACTTCGTGTTATAGTTCAAAACTAAATATGTGCAGGTTATTTACAGAGCCACTTATCCCACCTACTCCTAATTATTACATTCTTTGTTTTTATCTCTACGAAAAGATAAACCTTCTATTTAATTTAATATTTTTTAAACATTAGCAAAGGAGTCAAATAACTTTATTCAGAAAAATGGAAATATTGTTAGAGAAATTATTCTTGTTGATGTTCATTTATTATTTCGTTATAACTAAAAAGTGAAGAGAAAGATGAAAATTTAAAAAAAACTGCAACTTTCTAGCATTTTTCAAAGGTAATATTATTAAACATAATAATAAATTATTCAAACAAATATTTTTATTACTTAAATGAGTAGTAGTAGTAGTAGTAGTAGTAGTAGTAGTAGTAGTAGTAGTAGTAGTAGTAGTAGTAGTAGTATAAGTAGTAGTAGTAGTAGTAGTAGTAGTAGTAGTAGTAGTAGTAGTAGTAGTAGTAGTAGTAGTAGTAGTAGTAGTAGAAAAATTGTTTAAATAATTAACACTTTTGGGTCACTATGAAAAATATGACAGCAAGGTGTCTTTAGCAAGACATTTCGATATGAGTCCGCAAAAAAAATCAATCCTTCTCATGAAAAAATGATAAAAATGTCCATTCGTTTATAAAAATTGTTTGAACAATTACCATTTTTTGGTCACTATGAAAAATATGACAGCAATGAGTCTTTGGCAAAACATTTTAAGTTGATTCCACAAAAAAAAATCACGTGTTTCCATCAAAAAATGGTCAAAATGTGCATTTGTTTATAGAAATTGTTTAAATAATTGACAATCATTAGCTATTCTTAACTTATTGTAAGCGCACATTATTATCTATGATACTTTATACAAAATATATGGGTTAAAATTAGCTAATGATTGCGAATCACGAAAAACTGACTTTTTAAAATAAATTTGTTTATAACATTATTACAAACTTTTGTTGTCACGCTAGTTGCCTGAAAATTATTTTCAGTTATTCATCACAAGAAATGCTATCACGGGAAAGTCCAGCAACAAAAAGTTGTAACTTTGTTGTTAAAACACAAATTTTTGTTAAGTGGAAATAAAATATCCGCAGTCATTACACCTGGAAGCCTTACGGTCATTTCTAAAAAAGAAACTTCAAAATCCGTTAAGAATTGCACTGTCGTTCGATTTTTGGCCAAAAAAGGTGCTTTCTTCCTCACTGTGCGCTGCTGCAATGTATTTAAAGAATCCATAGACCAGATTTTCCTGAACTGCTGAACCTTTTTCTGTACGGTTTGCCAAAAGTCTAAACTACCATCTTTTACATCAAGGTATGAAGGTTCTGGTAGCGATAAAATAGTAACCCTCGTTAGAAAATGACCTGGGGTCAAAGGCACGATATTATCAGGGTCAGAATCAGATTCAACATTCAAAGACCGTGAATTCAAGCAAGCTTCTATTTGGCATAAAAGCGTAGTAAGCTCTTTGAAAGTTAGCTTTTTATCACAAACTGAACGTCTGAGATGGTGCTTAGTACTTTTGACTCCAGCTTCCCAGAGACCTTCGTAATGAGGTGTCCCTGGGAGGATCATCTTCCAGACAAGACCGTCTGCTGCCAAATAATTACATACATTTGGATCTATAGGTACCATTTTCAAGTTTTTACGCAATTTGCGATCAGCTCCCTGAAAAGTAGGGCCATTATCACTATAAATAGTTTTAGGAAGTCCGCCTCGACCGATAAAGCGTTTCAATGCTCCAATAAATGTATCCGATGTATAATCAGATGCAAGCTCAAGATGTATCGCGCGAGTTGCAAGGCAGACAAATATGCTAATATAGGCCTTGCAGGATGTACTAGGAACGTCAACAGGCCCGGCATAGTCGACGCGACAAGGAGTAAATGGTCGCGATAGCGTTACCCTACTGGGAGGTGAACTTCTCATCAACTGCATCGGGATTGCAGCTCGGTTTCTTGCACAAGAAACACAATTACGAATACATTTTCCAATCAGAGACCGCGATTTAATTATCCAAAATTTTTGTCTGAGTACTCAAGTCACTAGTTGAGCTCCACCATGTAAAGTGTGGAGATGAGCATGTCAAACAATGAGCAAGACAATGGGATGACTTGCAAGGTTAACAAGGTGTTTTTCTCACAAGGCAGCTAAGAAAATTGTAGGCCACCTCCAAGTCTTATGAGATTATTATTATCCAGGAATGGAGTTGATTTTCTTGATAGACTTGACTTTGAAATGTCCCGTGTCATTTGTAAGTTTTTGCACTCATCAGGAAACGCCGCAACTTGAACTACGCGTAACCCATTAATTTTAGCTTTCATATCATTGTAACGGTCCAGTTTCCCGTGGCCCCTCACCGGGGGCCAAGTGAATGACCCTACCCTTGGTCTAACTATTCGTATCGGACGCTTCAGCCTCAGCCAGGGTCAGGTTTAAGGATAGATAGACAGTTTTCTCTGGATACAAGAGTAGCATCTCGTTTTATTTAGATAAACACATAAAAAATATACAAAAAAGTTTCAGGTGAATGATGGTGCGTGTTATGGTCGAGTGTGTCCAGATGTTCGTCGGTGCGCGTGTGTACAATTGTTCGAGTGTGCGTGTGTATGCGTAGCGCGTACATGAGACAGCGATCGGTATTGTGCGAATATTCGGGCGTTTGTGTGTGTGTGTAACGCATACACGGAAATGTGTGTGTGTGGATGTTCGTCGGCGCGCGTGTGTACAGTTGTTAGAGATATTTTGTGTGTGCGTGCAGCGCGTGCATGAGAGTGCGTTCGGTGTTGTGCAATTGCGCAGGAGTATGTGTGTGTGTCGGGCACTGCGTCGGCGAGTGCGGAATGCCGTACCTTCCCGCGTCCACGGTGTTAATCTGGATCCTGTAAATGCGTATTGAGATAATGTGGTTTAGTTTCGACGTTGAGGTATAATACAAATGTGACGGGCCGGCCCTCCGAGGACGGTGGCGGCGGTGGACGGGAGAGTAGGTTGGTCTTGTAAGCCTCGGAGGCGGGGGGGGGCAATGGGATTGCCCCCTCGACTTCCGTCTGCTCTAGGTTCGCGTGGCCATAGGGGTGCCTATAGACCACGACAACCTACACGTCGGTCGTTCGCCCGGGAAAAGGTCGGTCTCCAGTGACGAAGGGGAACCATGGGGGAACCCATCGATTCCCTGTCGCACTAGGTTCGCGTCGTAATAGGAGTGCCTATCGACCACGAGAACCGTACACGTGGGACGGTCGGTCGGGAAAAAGGTCGGTCTCCAGTGACGAAGGGGAACCATGGGGGTACCCATCGATTCCCTGTCGCACTAGGTTCGCGTGGCCATAGGAGTGCCTATCGACCACGAGAACCGTACACGTCGGACGGTCGGTCTTCAAGGAAATGCCTTCCGTAGGGGGTAAACACCCATCGGTAGGAAGAGGGCTGGAGTTTCACCGGGTGAGAGCTCACCGATGTACTTGGCGAGTCGCACCCGACTCCCCTGCCTTTCGATTTGTCCGTCACGTATTTAAGACAGTCGGCTCTGCTTGCGGTCGTTCAGTGGGGTTGAGCGTGGTGGGGGAGCCGGTCTCTACGGTCATGCGCTCGTGAGTTTGCCTCGTGATCGGCAAACCGTCGTAGGCCTCTGCCGGTATGTGCGAGCGTACGTGTTCGTCACATAATAATCGGGTTCTCAATAACAGATTTAATGCTTTCACGATGATTCATTATGATAAATTTAAATTTCAAATTTCAAAGCTTTTTCGTGTTTTAATCGTGTGCAAAACTACGAATCTTACCGACTTTAAAATTTTTAATTCAAATTTATCGATCGGGTTCTTCTTTTAATAATGTATACGTTTTTCGATGATCTTGGCTAAATCTCTTAAGATTCTTATTTTTCGTCATCGCAGATTTCAGTTTAGACTGAAGAATAAAAAAAATCTATAAATGTTTATTATAACCCGTGAAAATTTAGGCTAACTTGACAATTTTTCAAAGAGATCCAAATCTGATGATGGTTTGGTTATTAAGTGCGTAACCATGTCAACGATCGCTACAGGTTGTTCGGAAATCTTCTTTTAAGAATTTGTTAAATATTAGTTTCTGGCCATTTTTCTGCAGGAAGCAGTAGCCACATAGGGCCTGTCCACCAAAGAGGGTGTGTTGGCAATTCTGAGGGTGATATTCCTGTTGATCCACAATTAGCGGGATTATCTAGAGATGGGACGTGTCGCCATAAAACATTAGAAATACGAGTGACAATTTCACTCACTCGATTGGCGATAAAGGTGAGCCGTCATGAAGAAGTTTTTTTCAACCACCTGTGTACATCTAAAGAATCTGACCAGGCATATATTGGGATTGCATTCAATTTTAGGACTCCGAGAATATATTGGATTAACTTTGCAAGGAGTACTGCTTCACATAATTCCAATTTTGGTATAGAAATGGACTGTAATGTTGCGACCGTATGACTTTCTCATCATCAAAGTGATACACGTTCCTTCGGGATATACAACTCGCAGATAAACGGAAGTTGCGTAAGCCGAGCGAGATGCATCTGAGAACCCGTGCATCTGATATTCACATTGGGTTAGACAATCTTGCATCCAACGCGGAAAAGAAAAATTTTGAAGTGTAACCAGCTCAGAACAATAATCACACCAACAGGTTTCAAGGTCTCCTGGTAATTTCTGATCACAATCAGATCCCCATAGCCAGAGTTCTTGCATTAATATTCTTGACATAATTATAATTGGTGTTAAAAATCCCGATGGACCATACATTAGCGCAATAGGTGATAAAATAGATCTCTTAGTATTCTTTTCAGTCGAAGGAATAACTACGCGAACTTAAAAACAATCAGAGACTGGATTCCACGACAATCCTGATTTTCGAATAGACTCTGCCTGCTCTGAATCCGATAGAACGAGTTCGTTACGTTCATTTGATATAGTTAGTAGTAGTGGATAATTACTAGCCGATTTATCCGAAGAAAGACTGCCTCAAGACAAGATCCCTATTAACTGAATTTGTCTTCTACGAGGCGCCTCCATGGTATGTGCTCCAAACAAAACGTCATTAACATAAAAATTATTCCGCAAAATTTCAGCATAGAGTGGATAAGAATCTTCTTCATCAGAAGCGAGTTGTTGCAAAACCCTAAGAGCAAGAAATGGGGCAGACTCAGTTCCATAAGTCACCGTTAATAAAGGATGTGGAATGAGAGGCTCCTCTACATTGCTACGGGAAAGTATTTGCTGATAGTCAACGTCACGAGGGCCGTCTAAAACTTGTCTGTACATTCTCGAAATGTCAGTGCACATCGCGATCATGTATACACGCCATCTTAATAAGATAAACGGTAATTCAATTTGAAGTTTGAGACCAATTAGCATATGAGAATTCAGGAAGGTGCCATTGATAGTCAGGGCCGACGCTTTAAAAACAACTCTTACGCGTGTTATTGTAAACGATTCTTTCATTATCTTATGATGAGGTATGTAAACAAATTGTTTATTCTTAGACTCACATTCAGACGCCGGCTCCATGTGACCTAAATCGAGATATTCTTTCATAAATGCTAAACATAACTTTTTATGTTCAGGTTGTGCCAACAATTTATTTTCGTAATTATAAAACTGTTTAGTAGTTCTGGAATTTGACCATCCTATATTTATAGGAGGTCCATCCTTAAATGGAAGGCGAACAATGAATCTTCCTTCTGAATTACGTAAATGAGTCTCTCGAAAATGATTTTCACATTTTTATTCATCCTCCATTAAATGACGTTTAACGGGGATTTCTTCAAGTTCCCAAAAACGCGACAAATTTGCTGAAATTTCACATATATCGTGACAATGATTAACTGCAAGCGTGTTTCTGAATGGTATCCTTGAACCAGTATTAGAACCAATCAGAATCCATCCAAAACAGTTTCATGAGCAATAAGCAATTCGTTGAGCTCTTTAGATAATCCTCCGAAATAAGTCGACTATATACATCAGCGCCCAAAATAAGTTCAATGCGCTCCTGTGAATAAGGATTAGGATCGGCCAATGTGAGCCCTTGCAAATGAGGCCAAAATCTGTCAGCTGGTACCGACAAGCTCGGAGCTTTATAACCTGAAACCTTCGGAAAAAAAGTGTGTTAATTGTCAATTCAATCTGAGGGTCGATAAGCGATTCGATTACAAAGAAAGCAGCTGAATGTGAGTTCCTCTAACAGTTGCGTGAATTTTACATTGTGTTAAGTGTAAATCTTTAACAAGAGATTCAGCACTAAGGATTCCTTAGGAACAATCATCAATAAGAGCTCGTACTATTTTACTTTTACCTTTAGAATTTCTCACTCTAACATAACAACTGCCTAACAACACACCAGTAGCGCAAGAAGCCGAATTGCTGGATAATACATTATTTGCAGGCGTCTGTGTTAAAACAAAATTTTGTGTTGACAAATCTCGATGTAGTAGTGTATTATGCTTTTGTTTACAAACTAGGCATTGCGAACTCTTACTTGTTATATGATGTGATTTAAGATTTATACCACCAGAATTCTTACGTTCAGTTTTATCATTCTTAGCCGTGACAGCTCCCAATAAAAAAATTCCATCTTCAAGAAAAGTCTCAAATTCCTCACAGGTAGGATATTCAGTCTGAGAACCAAGCGAGAGTCACCAAACTTCAAAAGTTTTTGAATCTAATTTTTTAGCAAGAATATACACCAAAATATGATCCCAGTGTGTGACTGAGCATTCTAAATTATCCAAAGCTTATTTTAATAACGATCTATAAGTATTTTACAAGCTTTAGCATAATTACCTTCTGTAATTTTAATTGATTTTAACAATTCAGAAGCTTCACCTTCAAGAGAAGCTTTAGGACGATGTAGCTTTTCTACATCAGACATTGATTTGTTATTATAAACTAACGATGAATGCAAATCTCTAAAACTTGGCCAATCAACGTATGAACCTGAGAGCTAGCTTTCATATATGCTTCTTCAGTGGCTTAGAAATGTTGACCCTTGAAGCACTCCTCCGAGATCTTTAAGTCTTTCGAAAACATGGCTTCTAACTGTCGATTAAGCTTTTGACAGCTGCTCCAATTATTTTCTAAAATAGACAAACGTTTTTGAAAAATAGGAAGTGTCATATTTTTCTTGCCGACCTTATTCGTATTTTCGATCATTTTTTCTATTAAATGCATAAGTGCATGTTGCTCATAAAGCATTTCTTGAAGTTGCAAGGTCTGCTTAGCTGCATCGTCTTCAGTCATCGCAAATTAGATTTTATTGATTATCTCAATGAACAAATTTGATTTTAATTTCGTAACAAAATAAACTTTAAAATATTTAAATACACGATACTGCTTAAGAAGGTCTAATAACACGTATTAATGTCAAATAGTTATGATAAGACTTTGTTGCGGATAGGGAAAAGATTTCGAGTTAATTATATACACCGTATCAAGAGATCGATAAATATGACGCGTGATGTGAAGGTTCATTATCGAAATTGTGAAGATTTTCACTCGACCACGAAAAGTTTTTATGAATTTTAGTTTTATTACCTAATATTGCAATAAATGCTTATATTCACATCACTGATATCTATTACTAACGCTGCATTTTTCCGTATGACGACAAAGAGCCGCCCACTGTTCACTTTCAGTGCCTAATAGTTCATTTCACGCATAATTTCGTACTTCGAAAAATCCAGTTTCGAAGGATCAACGTTTAGTATTTGAAAATTTAATTGTTAGTTTGGATTCTAACCGCAAATGAAATAGTTATCACTAAAATTAACTCGAACTCAGAAAGGAATTTTGATATTGATACACTGTTAATGAGCTCAATCATATAACATATATTTTATTGTGAAACAGCGTCTTCACAATACATATTTCATGAATCCTTTTCACTCTTGATGATTGTCATAATCCACTAGATTCGATGTACAGAAGAACCGAAAAATCAGAAGTTCTCAGATCGATAGGTATGATCATGAGCACGACAAATTCTATCTGATGACTCGCAGACAAGACAGTTCGAAATAAGGAAGGGATTCCGATAGCCTACGAGAAATTACTAACATTACCGAAACTTTAAATCAAAACGAGTCAAGCTATACCAATTATAAAGTTATATCAAATCAATTGGCCGCAACAGTGTTGAAAAAATAAGTTCAGAGTTCGAGTATTTTCCTAATAGCGAGCCTATTCCTGGTGTTACTCGCAGCAGGCCTTCTTTTGTTTCTGACGGACATTCTCCAGAAATAACTTCTCCTCTTGCCAGGCCTAACTCTTCTGTCAGGTCTCCTCCTCCCGCCGAGCCTCCTCTTCGTACCAGGGCCAGGTCTTTTCGTGCCAGGACCAGGTTTCCTCTTGCCAGTCATCCTTTTTATCTCATACTTGGATTTTAACTTGAAGCACTTAGATTTATTCGACTTGTGCCCAACAGCAATCAGGAACAGATATTCGAATTTCCCATATAAGTTTTTCCTCTCGATAAACCAGTTAGATTAAGAGGAAGGAATAAGATCCTTGAGCCTATTCCAACCGAAGAACAAATTGTATTATCAACGGAAAATGGAGAAGTCTTTGCAATATCAAAAAAATTAAACAGTCGCACGATATTAAGTGGAATATATAAACCTATTACCGAGACTCTTTTTTATAAGGGTGGAAAACGTTAAAAAATAAACATACACAGCGGCGCGGTTAAAGAATTAACACTAGAAGAAAAAATCTGAGCTTCAAGAGCTTCAATTTTTTCATTTCAACGACCATGACCAATTTTTCAGAACCAGGAAAAACACGTGGAATTTCTTCCGCTGATTAAAGTGGCCATCCTGCTTTTGTTAAAGCTGTATATCATGTTGAACTCTATTATATTATTCATTTATTATTTTAGTTACCCTAAGAAATTTATACGAACAATTTTTACATTCTCATCCTAATGAGAAGGTATTGGTTTTATGTAAAATTTAAATCAGTCGGTTTTTATGAAATCTCCACGCTTTGAGGCCCCCTGAGTCAGGAAGAATGATTTTCACGAAGGTGTCTGTCTGTATGTCTATATGTAGTAGTAGTAGGTCGTAGGCAAGATAACTTTCGAAAAAATGATCAGATTGAATTGAGCTTTGGCACACTGTTTTAAGGCCTGAAATGTAAGAACTAGTTTGTTAGCCAACTATTTTGGATTAAAATTCAAAAACTCAGGTTATTTTCAAATTTTTTGAGAACATTGAAAAAATGACAATTTTTTGCACGGCTATTTATAGTACTTGGAAATTCGAACAATTAATTTTCTATGACTTTTTTCGATAAAAAGAAAATTTTCAGAGTTATAGCATTTTCAATATTTAAAAAAAAAACGAAAATGAACATTTTTGGCAAAACAACGCACGATATTCTTGAAAAAACAAAAATTCAAATTTTGACCACAAGTCAAACAAATCAAGAAATTTGCGTCACGTAACAGACCGAGTTGTTAATTATTAGCAAATGGTGGGGGGCTATAGAGAAATGCTGGTGTTAAATTTGTACTAACAAGGTTAAACAAATTTTTTCAGACTGTAATATATTCAAATTCAAATGCTCTAAACTGCACCAGTCTTTAGGAAATTGTGATTCCCATACAATTCCGAAAACTGCATGAAAGGCAGCGATATTCGAATTTCCATTCAGTTGGAATCTTTCGCCAAAATCGGGCTAAATTTTTTCTTATAAGCACTATCTTTTTCCCTTGATAACATTTATATTTTCGATAGAATTTCAACATTTTCTTTGTGTCATAATTTTATGCTATTGTTCGTCTATTTTTGGGCATCGATGCCGATTTTTGGGCACTTTTATTTTTCTCCAAAAACTGAAATTGGGTGAAGCTATTGGCAGCCACCAACTTCACCACAGCAAATTTGAGAAATTAACAAAATCAAGCACCCTAGAATATCAGGCTTTTGTTGGGTTCTCCAAAAATTTAAAAATTAATTGTCAAAAAATCATTTTTTTACGTGAAAACTACAAAAAAAATCAACAAAAAAATCACATTGGTCACATTCGAAAGACCTTTAAATATATACATATATCCATAACCCCACAGAAGTAATCAACAAACTCAAAAGACAACCTCTCACATCAATCGTATCTTTTCATCTGCAACAATAGAATCCGTGAAAACTTCAATCATCTGCAATTACGCCGCAAAGTGTTATAATTGTAAATCTTCGTACACTCAAAAGCATGAGAAAAAAACAGCCAAAATGCCACCCCTCAACATGAATGAAGAAATGAAAGAAGCAAAACAAGATTTACTACCCCAAAAATCTAAGGATGAATATAAGCTGGCCTTCCATAAATTTGAAAAATGGAGAAAACGAAACAGAAGAATATTCGGACAGTGATCATCATCATTTTTCAAAAAAACATTCACTTCATAGGACGTTCTCGCACCATTTTGATAAAGGGCAACAAGAAAAATTCAAAAAATGACACCCTATGTGCAAAAAAACCACCCCCTTGCCGAAAATAAAATCTGCAAAAAACAAAGTGCATCAGAAGTTTAGGCTTATTTCAGCCTGTCGAATGCACCAAACAAAATTATGTACAAAAAACCACCCCTTAGTAAAAACTCAAACCTGAAAAAAACAAAACAGAAAGTGCTATTGGGCCTTTCTTGGGCTCTCGACTGCTGGCATTTTTTTTTGCAAAAACAACCCTTACATTCCAAAAATCAAACGCCTATCTAAAAATTCGAATTTGAATTTTCAAGAAGCCCAAAACTCAGAGACTATTTACATTGTAAAATTCTAAAAAAGATTTTTTTCACAAAGTCATATCTGCTTGGTATCAAGGGGTTGTACTTCAAAGTTCAGGGTTGCAGCCCAAAAATCGGAGTTGATATTTTTAAAGAGCCCAAAAATCAGAGACTCTGTTGACACTGTGAAATTCTGAAAAAGATTATTTTTCAACAAAAGAGATTGTTGGGCTCTTTAGAAATATCAAGTCCGAGTTTTCGGCACCTACGCTTTGTCGCAGACGCGACTTTGTCAAAAAATAATCTTTTTTTAAGAATTTCAATGTGTAAATAGATTCTCTGATTTTTGAGCTCCTCAAAAATACCAACTTTGATTTTGAGCACTAACCCCTAACGACCAAAACGAACCCCTTTGTTCTCCATCAGTGCCACTTTGCCGAAAAATTATCTTTATACGGAATTTTACAGGGTGAATAATGTGTGATTTTTGGGCTCCTTGAAAATTCAAACTCGAATTCATAGATAGGCGTTTGATTTTTTAGATGTAGAGGTGGTTTTTGCACAAAAAAATCAAGTATTCGAGAGCCCAAGAAAAGCCCAGAACTACTTTCTATTTTTAGATTCTCATCAGAGAAGGTATTAGATTTGTGTAAAATTTGACCCCTCTTCCCCCCTCCCCCTGATTTCGTTAAATGCCCACGTTTTGAGACCCCCTGAACCCCGAAAAACAGGGTTTTACCAAATGTATGTCTGCTTGTCTGTCTGCCTGTAGTTTTTTAGTTTGTTAGCACGATAACTTACAAAAGAATTAACGTATTGGATTGGGCTTTGGTATACTCTTTAAGTGTCCTCAAATGAAAGTCATGTTCGTTAGTCAGCCAATTTGGATCAAAATTCGAAATGTGAGGACATTTTGAAAATTTTTGAGAACACTTTTTTTATATTTAAAAATTCTATGGACAGATACTATTAGTACTTGTAAGGGCGAATAAAATATTCTCATGACTTTTCTCAATAGAAGAAGAATAACGGGTGTTATAGCATTTACAAAATTCCAAAAAACAAATGAAAATGAATATTTTAAGCGAAAAAACGCATGATATGAAAAAATGTCAAGAGGAGAAAATCGTTGCTTTTTGAACATTCTATAACATTCTCACAACAACTTTTCGAATTTGATGAAGAATGAAAAATTCGAAATCAAAAACAGCACAAGACTGAAGAATCTTGAAAGAAAAAAATTTATTTTCCAATTGACTTCAAAGTTGATTTTCACTTTGTCCGAGATTAAGGGAATTGAAATAGTTTTACCATGTATATATTATGTATTGCTATACCATTATGCCATTTCCCTTTCGGGGTAGCGTGACTCACTCTTTGTGGAAGGGAGTAATGTGGGGAAGGGGGCATAGATTTTTAGATCAATCTAGAATTCCCATGTCATTCATTTAAATAATGCGTTCGTTCCGCAACACTGCTTCAAGCCAGGTTGCTGATTAGTGTCTCTAGCGATCACCCCAAGTGAAGAGCCTCACAAAGTCATCATGTGAGGCTCCCTGCTCGGGCCAATCGTACAATATGAATGCCATATCCAGCGATATGGCACAGTACAATACACTATCAAACTATAGGATACAATATGATATAGTATCATATAACATGATGCAATACGATACAATATGATACAATATGATTTAGTGTGATATATATTATATATGTATACAGAATTATACCAACTTTTTTGAGCACCACCCACAACGATTATGCTTTGGATAAACTTCTACGAGCGACTGCCTGGTTACAAAATTCCAAAAAACAAATGAAAATGAATATTTTAAGCGAATAAACGCATGATATGAAAAAATGTACTTCGTTGGAGATGTTTTCGTATAGCTCTCTGTGCTGACGTAGAGAAAATGTACCGACAAATCCAGGTACACCGAGACGATCAGGATCTTCAACTGATTCTGTGGAGGAAATATTACAGAATATTTTGATTGCAAGATTTTTGAAATTAATTAATTACAGAATAAGCGATTCAAGAGGCGGTCCAACACAGGAACTCCATAAAAGGGCATCACTTCGCAGTTTAATAACAATTAAAATTTTCCAGATATATGAACAATATTTATAATTATGAAAGAGCAAATAAAAAAAGTCCCAAGCCTCTTCTAAGGGGACCTACAGTTTAAGGTGCGTTCCGAATTACCAACGCCTCGGTAAAAGCGCATGGAAAATTTTCCATTGGTATCAGCTCAGGGATCGAACCCCAGTCCTTCTGCATGGAAGTCTGACGCGCTTTCGTCTGAGCCACCGAGGCTTCTTCATTGCATCTTACTTCACAGATAACAATTATGCTGCAGCATTCCAGCATGAGGTCGTTTTGACACACAATACATACACACAGTCAGTAGATCACAGACATAGTGTGAATGTTATCTTGTGAGCGCACAGTAACTACAGCCGGATTGCAGGACCTGTACAGGACTCAGAGCATTTTCAGCATCTGTCTCAAGGTCTACCGACTGGCCTGCTGATTTATCCGCAGAGCCTGCCGGCACTGTGCACTTAGTGTGCTGGAAAATTGCTATCTGGGTTTGATTCAATTTTCAATTTCTGAAAAATAAATCCATACTCGACTAGGACCCATGGCTGAATTACTAAACACTACACGCGCGGATGGTTTGACCGTGAGCCGCCTCAGCAGCACGGCAACAGTCAAGCAAGCGAGGTGCAAACGTATTTTGGATTTGTTGCGTGGCGGTACGAAAAAGTCGTCAGGTCGTTGGAAGAAGAAAAGTCAAATGAACAAAGTAGACTTCCAGTCGACATGGTGGGTTCAAAGTTGATTGTAGAAATTCGAATTTTGGACCGAGAAAGTCGACTTTCGACTAAAGTCGACGTCGATTTTTCCATCCCTATTCTGGTGTACATTGTTTTTTCTGACTTTGAGTTTTTACGTAGGAGGTAGTTTTATTTTCAGTAGGGATGGATTTTGGAAATTGGTTTTCACGAGATCGCATAGTAAGAGAGTGCAGAGAGGGAGAGAGAGAGTGAGAGAGAGAGACATACTGTATATCGTATCATAGTCTATGATGATATTATATCATAATGTATCATATAGCGTGATAGTGTATCATATTGTATCATACTGTAATCAACTGTGCCATATTGTATTATATTGTATCATCTCGTACTATAATGTGCCACATTGCATCGTATTTCATCAAACTGTATTATACTGCATCATATTGTATGATCCTGTATCATATTGTATCATATACTGTGATAGTGTATCATATTGTACCATATTGTATCATGTTGCATCATAGTGTTCGATACTGTATCATATTCCTTCATATTATTATATCAAATTGTATGGTATTGTATCATGTTGTATCATGGTGTACCATATTTTATTATAGTGTATAATAGGGTATGTCACTCACTGTATGAAATTATATCATATTGTATGATATACTGTAATATAGTATGATCATATATGAGAATGTATTATACTGTATCATAATGCATTATATTCTATCATAATTAAAGAAGAGAGTGGGCTGATTGGTGGAGTGAGAGGGTGGAGAGGGGGGAGAGACCCTGCTCGGCCGTGCGGGCAGTCGTCCGATAGTGCGGTCGGATGGTCGTACGTTTTTTTCAATTCACTCCCATCCCAACGAACATTCACTAACGTCGCAAAAGAAGTTTCACCTAGAAAAAAAAATTTTAGACCCTTATTCCAATTTTATGAAATCTTGTTTACAAGTTATACGTGCACCGTAAACTTCGCCCATTCTTAGGCTTTAAGGTAGTTGTCGTGCCAAGAATCAGTTCTTTGCAAAAAATAGATTCTCGAATAGTTTAAAAATAAAACTGATATTAATAATGATATAATTTCAAATAAAAAACATAATTTTCCATGAAAAAAATTTGAAAACAAAAAATATTGATTTTAACCATGCTTTTTGTAATTGATTTTTTAAATTAAATTATTTTTTCAAATTTGACTGATAATATAATTTCAATTCTTGAAATTGTATGATATTTCTTTGTCCAGAAACTTTATTTTTGGCACGATAACTACCTGAACACAAATATTGTCTTTCAGATATAATACTGATATTAATAATTCAATTCAGACTAGGTTTTCATTCTCTAAACCTAATGTACATGTACATACTAAATTGTTCTGACGTCAAATTATTTGACATTTTAATATGAATTCTATTTATCGTCACAAAATGGATCTGAGAATCTCGATATGAAATAATAATACACTACACTAGGGTGGATCGGAAAAATAAAATTTTGAAATTCAGAACTGCAACTATGTGGAAAAGTAGATTATTAGGACCCTGACAAAGTTTAATACGGAACATTTTTATGATTACAACTATAGATTTTCTAAAACTTTTTTTTCCGTGTAGACGAGTTTTTTTTTTAAAGCAGTTTGTCAAAGTACCAACTTCAAAAATGTCCCGCCGACTCATTTATCAGCCTAAAGGGTTCACCTTGGGATTAAAACACAAGAAATTTATTGGGCTATATGACCCTATACGTACCTCTATACCGGCCAGAAGTTTGAAAGAGAAAACATAATATTTTCAAAGTTTTGAAAAGACCGGCGTATCAGTCACTACATAAATTTGGCTTGTAAAAATAAGCTTTCTCTAAAACGTAAAAGATGATATCTATGGTGAAATCATTTTTATGAAATTTGTAATTTTTTTTTTTTTCTTGTAACTGACTCTTATGAAATGTAAATATCTCATATCTATAAGTTTGAGACCTTCAGTATAAGAGATAGCGACTATAGTACAGATTATGTAAACTAATGAATCACAAGAATAGTTATCAATTACATCATTCAGCAATTTCTTCATCAATATCAGTACATTAATCAGTTTTTCTTCAAATTAGAAAAGATGAGGATTGTCTATACTCTGGTCGTATCCTTGGCCCTTATCCTCATTTCTATTGGTGAATATAATAACTTATATATATGCAATTTTTAAAACATTTTTTCAAATCCTTACTTGAATCAGAATGTTTGCGATTTAGTCTGCCGGGAATAATTTCGTACGAGCTCAACTGCTGAAGTATACACAGTACATGTTGGTAATTCATAATTAAGATTGAGAAATTTCAGTTGAGTTTTATATGAACATTTTATATTAAATTGATAGTATCAGAATATAATTAAAACATGAAAATTGGTATATATGTGAAAAGAATTCTAGATAGAAAGTAAACAATAAAAATATAACATATAAATTTGATCGTATAAGCTATATTAATTAGTTTTGTATAGAGATAGTTAAAATCTATAGCCTTTTCTGGAATCTATAGGTAAAAGCTATAGAAAGGTAAATAAAAATAAAAATGAATAATGTTAGGAAGAAGGCTTTTTATTAATTTGAGTGGGATTCTCATTATTAGTCCGAATGGCGCACTGAAGATATTGAAAATTTTGCTTCAACAAAAGCAGGAGATTACGATATGCATGCCGATAATGATTTGGTACGGATTCCTGTAGGATATTTGTAAGAAACACGAATCTGAAACTTTCAAATCGATATCAGGAAAAGTTACTTATGACGTCATATAGCTAAATAAATTCCCGAAATTTTCATCCCAAGATGAACCCTTCATGTTGAAAAATGAGACAACAAGGTATTTTTATAGCGGGTTTAAGAGTAGGGGATATAAGCGATAATTGAACAGAGTTTTATATAAATTCCAAAACATTTCAGGTAAAAAGTAGAATTATTCAAGAGTAATTGTAAAAAAATGACGCAGTTTGTAAAATGAGCTTGAAATAAAAATTTAAATATCTATTGTAGAAAAAATCATTAAAAAGTCTTTAAAAGAATTTCAGGAATTAATTTTGAAATACTATGTGTTTTTGTGAAGCACTGCGTTATATGAACTGGAGAACGGATTTCCGTAAAATTCGGAGCGATTCGGAAAATACTTCATGTGCAAGGGTGTATATAAAAATGTAGACTTTTCAACGAAGAATAATTAAAATTTAGCCAAAAAAAGTTTGATTTTCGACTAAAGATATCAATGTTTTAATCAAATGATGAATCTTTACTTGCAATAGTTAAATTTTGATCCAATTTTGGAATCAAATTGATCAACTAGAATTTACTGTAAAAGTTAAGATAGTATGTAAATAGAAAAAATAATTTTAATCATAATATTATATAAAAGATAACATAATAAAACTTTTTGAAGTGAAACTTTTTTTGGGATGGGAGTGAATTGGAAAAGACGACCGAACTCACAACCGAACTACCAGGCTAAGAAAAGCATGTATATTTTCGCTCTATTCTCTCTCTCTCTCTCTTTGTCTCTCTCACACAGTATTTCTCTATATATCTCTCTATCTCTGCACTCTCTCAATATTTTTTTTATGTCATGCAGAATTGTATAAAAACGTTGCAAACAGTTGGAAACTATGTTCACAACTAAATTGACAATTACAACTACATTTAAAACTTATAATATACCAATATACGATTGTATACTTTTAAAAAATGTAATGCTCTATTTCTTGTTGCAGAATTAAGTTCAGAATTCGAGTGTTTGCCTAATGGCGAGCCTATTCCGGGTGTGCCTCGTAGCAGAACTTCTTTTGCATCCGACAGACATTCTCCAGAAAGAACTCCTCCTCTTGACAGACCTGATACTTCTGCCAGTTCTCATCCTCCTGCCGAGTCTCCTCTTCATGCCAGGACTAGGTCTCCTCTTGTCACGCATCCTTTTTCTGTCATATTTGGATTTAAACTTGAAGACCTCAGATTTATTCGACTTGTTCCCAATAGCAATCAAAACCGGATATTCGAACTTCGAAGATACGCTTTTCCTCCCGATAAACCAGTTCTATTGCGAGAAAGCAATTATGTTCTTAAGCCCATTCCGACCGGAGAACAAATAGTATTATCGACGTCCAATGGGGACGTGTTTGCAATACTTTGTAAAGAATCAAACAGACACACGGTGTTGCGTGGAATATATAAACCTCATATCGAGCCTCTTATTTATAGGAGCGGAGCACGGGTGAAAATAAACATGTACAGCGGCGCGGTTGAAGAATTGACCCCAGAAGAAATGGCAGAATGTCCATTAGGCAAGACGAGCATAGTCAGAAAGAGATATAAAGTATTTCGGATGTGAATCGCAATCCTTGACACCGTTATTGGATTTGAAAAATTTACCCGCAGCGAAGGCACATTCTCATCGCGCCCATTTCGCTTGTCCGTCATATCTGACGCTTTAAGCTCGATCACGTTTATGCATAAACCTTTTGAAATTAAAGGTCAATACCTTGATATAACTATAACTTTGTAATTTTTTATTCCTCATTCAGGATAGTAGCTGGACTGGGAAGTGCCTGGAAATTTCTTGAGAGCGGCAAAAACTGGGAATTGACAGTGAACTTCTTTTCAACCAGGAATTTGAAAAAATTTTATGAGAAACATCGGCCAATAACTTAAAATATCACAAAATTCATATTACATGATACGATGCAATTGAAAAAAAGTTTGAGTTAAACTTTTTTTTAAATTTTAAGTCCCATGGTTAACTTTTCCAATTATGAAATCATTCAGTTTACAATGCGTAATTATAATATTTTTTAATTAGAATATTTTCCATTTTAGGTTATAATTTTCAATGGAGAATTCTTAATTCAAAGAACTTTAAAATACAGTTTTGAAGACTGAAACACTCAAAAATTAAAAGCGTTTGAAATTAAAAACTTTATTGATAAGCATTTTAGGTTAATCAACTGTAAATATAAATTGATACATGATTTCTTAAATTGAATCATTTTAAAAGTTTTAAGTTCAAAAGAGTTTCACTTTAAATGCTTTAATTTACAGTTCAGATTTTATCACTTCGAATGAAAAAATTTTGAACTTTAAGAAATTGGATTTTTTAATTTGACCATCTCAAATTTTTCCGAATCCGGAAAACCCCGAGAATTTCTTTCCTCGATGAAAGCGGCAATCCTGCTTTTTTTAAAGCTTTATATTATGTTGAGACCTATAATATTAAATTTATGTGTCATTTATTTGTATACCCTCGACCGTGACTGCTTATTAATATATTGCAAAATAAATTACCAATTTTATTCTTTATCATTATTTTATTTTAGTCACCCTCATAAATTTGCATAAATCCGAACGAAGTTAAGAAGAATTATTTTATAATTGCCAATTACTTCTAAAAAATAAAAATAATTTGTCTGAAAGGTAACAGCCACTTAATTCACCGAGGCTATAGTGAAATGCTGGTGTTAAATTCGTACTTACGAGGTTAAAATTTTTTGCCACCGATGCCATATCAGAATTTTAGGCCATTTTTGGGCTCTCCATAACGCCCAAAAATTATTTTTTTCAAGTTCAACCCAAACACTAAAAACATACTACAAAGATAGGGTGAACGAATCAGTACACGGAAACGTATATGATATGTCTGAACTATTGTCCCTAAAATACATGTATCCATAAAACCACAGATATAATCAACAACTTGAAAAAAACAACCCCTAGGCAGTACATTTAACGAGCCCCATCTCAGCTGCCAACAACTCAAATAAAAAAAATTAAACTAAAAATAATAACCACATAGACACACCGAAAAAACTATATTCTAATATTAAAAGTGTCATATTCTTACGGCATATTCTTAGTAAGAGAGAAAATATTCTTAAAATGAGAATATGAGTATGTGAATAAAAATAAAATTATTTTATTAATAATATTATATAAGAGATGGCATAGCCTCAAGTTTTTTTATAGCACGCAGAATTTAATAAAAATGTTGCAAACAGTTAGAAACTTTTTTGACAACTACATTGGCAATGAAAACCACGTTTACAACCCATAATATACCAGCATACGATTCTACACTGTAGAAAATATAATTCTTTACTCCTTGTTGCAGAATCAAGTTTAGAATTCAAGTGATTGCCTAATGGCGAGCCTATTTCTGGTGTTCCTCGCAGCAGACCTTCTTTTTCTGGCAGACATTCTCCAGAAAGAACTCTTCCCCTTGCCAGGCCTCATTCTTCTGTCAGTTCTGCTCCTCCTGCCGAGTCTCCTCTTCGTGCCAGGACCAGGACTCTTCATGGCAGGACCAGGTGTCCTGTTGTCAGGCATCCTTTTTCTGTCATACTTAGATTTAAACTTGAAGACCTCAGATTTATTCGACTTGTTCCCAATAGCAACCAAAGCCGGATATTCGAACTTCGAACATACGCCTTTCCTCCCGATAAACCAGTTCGACTAAGAGGAAGCACTTATGTCGTTAAGCGTGCTATGAGCATGTCTGTCAGATCTCGCGCTTTGCGCTCAGTCGTTATGCTTCCCCCACATCTATGCATAGACCTTTTGAAATTAAGGATCAAAATCTTGATTACTATAATTTTATAATTTGTAATTCCCTTTCCAGTGTGTTCGCTGGACTGGGAAACCGGTAAATGACCGGACATTTTTAGAGACCGAGATTATTACAAATTGTTAGGATAAAAATATATCGAATCACTTTAAATATCACAATATTCATATCACATGATACAATGTAATTTAGAGTAAGTTTTATTTAATTTTTTGTAATGTCAAGTCGCATTGTTAACTTTTTCAGTTATGAAATCATTCAGTTTACAATGCGTAATTCTAAAAATGTTTACTCAGAAAATTTTCCATTTTAGGTCTTCATTTTTAAACGAGAATTTTGAATTCAAAGAATTTCGAAATGCAGTTTGAAAGACTTAAACATTGAAAAATTAAAAGGGTTTGAAATTTAAAATTTTGAGAAAAAGCGTTTCAAGTTGATCAACTGTAAATATAAATTGATTTATGATTTCTTTAATTGAACTGTAGTTTTTGTATTAAAAATTGAACAGTAATTAATTCAACAAAAAAATTCTGAATATCTTGAAGAATAAAACGTTTTCGTTCAATTTAAAATCCTAATCAAATGTTTTTTATTTTTTTATTAATTGAATGTTTATAGTCGCATCAACTGCCAGGGTCATTAGCGTTTGTACTATACGGTTAATTATTAACTGTAAGTTATCTGTGTGTAGCTCGAAGACTCCAAGTTTCTTCCGCGATGGCATCCGTAAATTACCTGACCGGTGGCGCAGGGTCATCGAAAACAATGGAGAATATTCCGAAGATTGATCTGGCATTTACATATTTTATAATATAAAATATTTTCTTGGAAAGGTAGGTGAAAATTAAGTTATACACCTAATAATTGCAGGAAGATAAAAAATAATGTAATTGTTTGACAAATGGGTTAAACGAAAAACAAAAAATGCGCACCTTGATATTTCGGAGACGACTCTAAATGTGGTTTTAGTTTTTCGATTTGACTCTTGATTTGTTTATAATTAATTACTAAAGTTTCAAATCCATATCTGTAGCTAACTTCAATGTCATCTGAAATGTTGGTAAAGATTAAACTTCGTTTTTTCCGTGTAATTCAATTTGAAAAATTGATGATTCAATAATCTTAATACATTTTTCTTGTTCTTTCACAGAATTAAGCTCACAAACTTTTGGGAAGAGCGATGATGTTACACCTCTTTTAAAAAGGATGCACAGCCACAGTCCTTCAGGTAGGCAGTATTTTTCAGAAAATCATAAGTCCATAATTTCATTAAACTTCATACATTTCTCTTGTCCTTTCACAGAATTCAACTCACAAACATCTTGGAAGCGCGGTGATACTTCAGAAACTGTTTTAACAAAGATGCAAACCAGTCCTACTTCAGATGGTAAGTATTTTGATGCAAATCATAACCAGATAATTTTTTATTTTTCAGTTCTTATTTCCACATTCTCATCATAATGAAAAGGTATTAGTTTTATGCAAAAACTGACTATCGCGGATTTCTTCAAGTCTCCACGTTTCGAGACCCCCTGAATCCCAAAAAACAGTTTTTACGAGGGTGCCTGTTTGTTGTCGTTGTCGTCTGCATACTGGATAACTTTCAAAAATACTTGGATTAGGTTACGCTGCGGCACACGTTTTTCGAAACCAAAAAGGTTTTTGGATGAAGGATCAAAAAGTTAGAGCATTTTTAATATTTTTTAGAACATTTTTTTCAAGATTCAAAAATTCTATGTACGGTCATTTGTGGTACTCAGAAAGTCGAACAATTTATTTTCATGACTTTTTTTGATAAAAAAAAACTCTCACAGTTATAGCATTTTCAAACTTGAAAGAACAAATGGAAATAAAATTTCAAGCCAAAGAACGCACGATATGAAGAAAAGTATAGCGAAGAAAAACGTTGCTTTTCAGAAGCCCTACAAGATTATCATAACAACTTTTTGAATTCGTTTGAAAAATCAAATATTCAAGTTTTTTGACCAACAGTTCTGGTTAAAAAATAAAGAAGAATCAAAAATTCGATTTTGCTGTCAAAGTATGCAAGACTCGAAAAAATATGATTCAACGAAAATTGTTTAGCCAAAAAAGATCTAAAAATTTGTTCTGAATCACTTTTTGATTGTATGCGCATTTTTTGTTTTAATCATAAAAACTAACATTACAAAAAAAAAAAAAAAATTTCAGTAAAACAACACAAGGTACAAAAAGAATTGGTTAAAAAAACAGGGTTGTGAATTCCTGTATTTCGTCGTTCCGGTTCCGAATCGTTTCCGGGTCGGAACATTCCAAGATCCGACCTTTCCGAGCCCGGAACGGAACCCGAAACAAGCACCGCGTTTCCGTTCCGGGTCGGAACTATGAGAATTATGAGGAATTATGAGATTTTTATATTGTTTATCTCCCAGAAATGAAAGAAACATTGAAAATGTAAATTCAAAAAATGATCATTTGCAGTTTTTTTATTGTTAGATAGTTTTTAATCAACTCTTGTTACTTTGGCGGTCAGAACGGCTCTAAATCGTTTCTCTGGCTTTCTTAATTCGATTTCACCTCTCCCATGCTTATAGCTCGCCACGTGGAAAACTTGTGAATTATTTTCTCCTAGACGTACACAACGTCGATTGCTACATCATCTTCCCCCCTCCCTTTCGATACAAGAGAATGATGTTCATTAACGATTTCGAAAAACGCTTCTATCATCTCTGGTCTTCTGTTTTCCTCTTTGATCCTTCTCATTATTATTCTTTTAGTTGGATCTATTAGATTCTCCTCAGAGCTCTGTATAGGCTATTACACTTTCTATATTACACACATTCTTTTACAACAATTTCCATGTATTCTATTTTCTCTATTATATTTACATTCTTTTTTCTACTTCCTATTTATAAAGTTTTCAAACAATCATTTTCGTCCTTGATTTTTGTTCAAGTATCTTTTCGGTCTATTTCGTGTCACATGATAACATTTTATTTACAGTCTGTTATTTATAATTTTCTCCCTTCACCATATCTTCACTAAATACTTCAAAATTTGTATTATTAAACTTCTATAATCCACGATATGGTACTTTCAGCAGTCTCCTTCTTGTAATATTTTTTTAATCTATTCTATCAAATGTCCTTTTGATTCTATTCCTTCCTGTTTCGACTAACTGAAATAAATTGTTTTTGTAATCTTTGCTTGTATTATATGGGTCAAAATAGATGTGATAAAATTTGGTGATCTCTTTATGCTTTCGATATCTGCGGTATTTCCAGGAAAACCAAATCACCCGTATTGTATACGATCTTCGAAATTTTCTTCTGCTGGTTTGCTATATTTTCATATGGGGAGAAACCTGTAGTTTCGTGTGATGCGATGTTTATCCATTCCTGAATGGATTTGACTTCTGATGCCCATTTCGTGTGCTTGAAAAAACACTATGCCCTAAAAAATTGTCCCATCTCTCGCATTCTCCTTTCCACAAGATTTGATTTTTGATGTCGGAAACCCGAAAAACAAACTTTAACGCCCTCTTTTTCTAAAGTATTTCTCCATTTTTGAAACGTAAATTGTGGTCCGTTTTCCAACAAAATCTGTTCCGGCTTACCTAATTTTGTGAAATAATAAACAAGAAGTTTCGTCATATATGTGGAAGCAAATTCCTTCATTTCATACTCTACTGCTTCATTTAATGCTCTTACAAATCCACTTCCAGCCATTTGTAACCCAAATGGAATTCTACAAAAATTATAACATATACCTTCAAATACGAAGGCAGTGCATTTGCGTGACTTTTCCTCCAAAGGTGCTTGATAATATCCTTGAGTGAAATCTGTCATGCTAAATATTCTTATTCTCTCATGTTTCTGCAAAATATCCTTAATATTTGGGGGTCTCTCATGTTCATGGTCTATTATTTCAATTATAAAACGTCTATCCATACAAATTCGAATGCTACCATCACTTTACAACTCGAATTGGGTTGCAGTTTGGACTCGTTGATGACTCAATAATCCCAAGTTTCATCATTCTCTTAATTTCCTCTTTTACTTCTTTTGTTTTCGCAATTGGTATTGGGTAATTTCTACGTATTATTTTTTCATCCGTTGCATTAACTTTGTGTTAATAAACGTTTGTACACCCGGGATCATCCGAAAAAAGCGGCATTATTGATTAGTAATACATACAATAATGCATCTTTCTCGGTTTGGTATTTCTTTTGTCGCATTCCGGATTTCACAATTACCTTTTTGATTTGTCTCGACTTTGTCTTATTTATTCATAATATCCTTTCATTTTGGTAATTTATTCAAGCACGCACCATTTGCAATTTTTGCCGTATGGCTTTCTTCTTTGTTGTCTTTTCCGTGTCCCTCCATATTTTCATTGTCACATTCTTCAAATGTAGCTATTGGTTTTTGGAAAATTTCGTCTTTTATCTTAATTGTTTTATTCTCATAATTTATTATTCCTCGAGTTTTCTTGAACCGATTTGTACCTAGAACTATGTCACAAACTAATATCAGTGCTACTAGTAGAATCGCCTGTACACTCGACTCTCCAATTTTTATGTGGACAAATATTTGTTTTTTCAACTACGATTACTTTCTTTTCAAATGCTCCCCTCAGCCTGATATTCGATATCGTTAGTATCCTTAAAATTTTGCTTTTAATTTTTACTTCGAGCTCCTCAGATATGCGAGTAATTTTAGATTCAGTGTCACACAAGCAATTTATTCTTGAATCACCTATCACTCCTAAAATCTTAGGATAATCTCCTATTCTTTTAAATTTTCTTTCTCGTTTTTGCCATTTCTGCCCTCAATATCAAACCCAAGCTCCTCCTTCATTGATTCTACCCATCGACTCTCAATTGGACCTTCATTGGAGCCGCACATTACTTTACCTGTTATTATTCGATTTCTTTCTCACCTAAACTTTGCTCTTTCTCTCTCTCATTGTTTTCTCTAAATCTGCGTACTCGTCTATATCATCGTCTCTGTCATCGTATTTATATCATCATATGTTTGCTCTGATTTATCTTCTATCGCATTAACTTTATATTTTGTATTACTTGAACTTTTCTGATATTGTGGATTTGTCTGTCTCTCTCGTCTGTACCGTTCATTTGTTTTTTGGTCCCGTCCCTTACTTTCCCCAAATCTTCTATTGTCTCTTTCTCTCAAATTTCTTATTTCAAGTCTTTCGAACCTGTCCCTTCTCGCTATGTCGTTAATTACATCTTTATTTATGTCACTTCTATCCCTCCAATTTTCGAATCTATTTTCCTTATTTCTATAATTCGCTTCCTTTCTCTCTCCTGATCTTTCTCTTCGTCTATTGTATTTACCCCATGCTTCTGTTCTATCTTGTCTACTAGACCTGTCCTCATAGGGTCTATCCTGTCCGATCCTGTGTTTTTACAATTTTTATTGTACTATTCAAATCTGTGTTGCTCATTCCTATTTGAATATTTACCGGTAGTTGTCTAATAATCGTGTGATTTCTAATATTATTTGCTAAAGGAGGATCAAAATAGTTTGATTCTTCGACCTGGCTATAAAACTATTCCGTTTATGACCCGTCCTTTTGATAACTGTACCTTCCGTTTTTCCATATGCTCTCCTTTTCAGTCCTAATTTCTAATGAGTAAAATTCTCCAAAAAATCTATTTTAAGCTCCTCATAATCATCCCGCCAGTAAGTATTCTTCTAAATCGCGTGCAAAATCATTAGGGTTATCTTTGATTTCATCTTCAAATTTCGGAGAAGAAATATCAATTTTAACCGATCCACCTTGGCCATTTTTATTTCGATTCGTATCAATTCATTCATTAAACCCTTTGCGAAAAAACTCTCAAGAAATAAGTCATTTCCCTAAATGTATTATTTTCATATTGTGATGGGAGAAAATCATATTTGTTTTGCCCATTCAAATTTTCATTCTCAATTACTTTGCCATTCATTCGTCTTTCTTCCCGCATCGAATTAATTTTCTCTCTCTGATTTCGATCGTCGGTACGATCAGCGAAAGTACTATTATATTATATATTTTTCCCCCTATTGTATGCGGAAGGTCCAGAATTTTGGAAATGCTTACAAAAATGTTGAGGGGTACAATTGAATACTCTTATATTTGTCTGTGCTTAAGAAATCGTCCTTTTTATGACTGTTATCGGCGCCTAATAATTTTTTCCATTTGGACACTAACTAAGAGTTTTTTCTTCAGTTGCAGCTACAGTTTGCTCTTATAAGATATTACCCTGAAGCAGAAATGTATTTTTGAAAAATCAAAAACTACGGAAATCTCATATTTTATGTAAATTTGATACTCGCAACATTGAACCAATTTTTTAAAGATCTTAAAAAATGAAGAGAGTATTTTCTCACTTAGAGAAACAAACTTTCACGATACGACAGCCGACAAATAAAAATAAGTTTTTTGTGAACCACCTTAGTAAACATATAATATCAATCGTCTTGATACACATTACATACATGAAATAACAAAAATATTTCACCTTGCGTGCTAAGATCGTTTGATGACTTAGTGTGACGTAGAAATAAAAAAGTTCTACAATTTTAGGTCTGCACACTTTTATATAAGCAAACCTGATGAACATGCTCTCAATTTCTAAGCCTGATGATAACAAAAAAATCGTACGCCGAAAGAATAATATTTTGATGTATTCTAATGCGAAGGTTCCACGTCACTCCATGTGCAATTTTCATTTTTATTTCTATCAAAATATTTTCTAGATCATTTGTAACAAAATAGTTGAACCCTCTACTAAAACAGATTAATTTCTAATCAAACAGGTACATTTTTAACAAAAAGTATTTTTACTTCTACCATGAAGATTAGTTTATTTTCGACCAAAAAAGGTGAAATGTCAACAAGACATACAAATTTTCAACCAGTTACATCCAGTTATACGTGATCTTCACAAAAACTAAACAAAATAATCTAAAAACAGTTACTGACTAATTGATTAGAAAATCGAAATAAATAACTGAAAAAATAAAAAAATTAATATATTGTGATTTAGGAGAGCACTCGTAACTAACGATTTTGACCTAATAAACTCCTGTTATAGCACCACTGGCGTGAGGCACCAGAAGTTTAAAAGAAGGGCATGTATAATAAATTATTTGCAAAATAATAAATGTTAGATCGTTCAAAGATCAAAAAAATTTTACTTTGTATAAAAAGCAGTTGAGTTCAATCAAAAAGGACAAGTTTTCAACAAAATAATTCAATTCACTGTCCAAAAATATATCTTTTCAATAGAAAAGTTAATACTCTACCATAAAGATAATAATTTTTCAATCAAAATAGTTGAATTGTCAATTCAAAACTTCAAATTTACAATAAAATAGTTGAATTTCCAACCAAAAAGGAATTCTATTCAAATAATTCTTAAATTTGGGTGAAAAAGAAAAACAGTTCAAATACCGAGAGGCATGCGATAAACAAATAGGAATTTTGATCATTCAAATCCTGGATGATAAAACTCAACATCCACCTCTTACGGTTTGATATCTATAGATTTCTGTCCAGAATTCCAGAATCCAAAATCATAAACGGCATAATGAATTTTTCTCAGTGCACTTTTGTGTTTTGGACTACACAGTATGTGTCAGACTACGCAACATTTGAGGCCCTTTTTCTATATTCTTGACTGCTCTAGAATATTTCATACACCTATTGAGTTCCTATTAAAATATATTTCAGATATTAAGAGTCATTAATTCCTTTTTCTTTTTACAGCACCATGTTCCCTGTCCTGGTGGCGTTCACTGTTTGCTCGGAAAGCTATTATCTTAAAACGTGGTAATACAGAATATCGTGTTACAAAAGTAACTAATGCCAGATTCAAATCTACATCCGCCGGATCTCCGCCATCTGAATTGTTACAAACACTATTCAAATTTTCTGAGGAGTATATTCTAACAGTTGAACTGCCACATGTATCGCCTTTACACTTTGAGCCTGTAAACAGAGGGACACTTATTTCTGTAGCAGTGAACTGTGATGGTGACGTTCTTGGATTTTATGATCATGTTGATAATGCCATTTTCAGACTATTTGATAAGAATGGTAAGATCCAGATGACAGTAAACATATTCACCCTCATAGTTACACCTTACAGCCATATTTTTGGGTAACTTTCCTTTCGAATCTGTGGGCATTAGTTTGCGAGATATTAGGAGTTCAATATTTACGCTTGAATGAGCAATTCTAATTAATGTTGATCTACATCTGTCCTGTAAAGCCGAATTCGAATAAGCAACTGGAACAATGTTCATAGGTATAGAATTATATATACATACTTACCTAGTTTGCACTATTAGACTAAATAGAATAGCACAGCGTCAGAGCGTCATCGACAACGACCAGAGGCCGTTAAATAGCCACACTTAACTGACTGATTGATTGATCATTCGAGATTCAACCTAATAGAGACATAAGAGAGGAACCTTTGAAACTGGGTAGCGGCTTTCCTCAAGGACAGCTGACTGACTTATTTAGTCAACTAATTGGTAATTCCAAATTTAGCGTCATCAGGTCATGTAATTCACGATCGACTAGTGCGTTTCTAATTCTAATATCCCTTATGGGCTGCAATTCAGAAATTATTTTTTGATTCGTATTCTATGGCCAAATATAAAAAAAATAACAACAAATTCTTGCGGGGCTATTTATTATTTTATTTACCAACCAGAATGACGAAATTTTTTTTCAGCTTTTGAATATTACCGTAGAAAGAAGTGCATAAAAATGGATTCGTGGTGATTGGCTGTGTTTCGTCACATTATTCGCACTGCATTTGAACAATTTAAAGACAAAAAGAGTTTTTCTATTGTGTTATGAAAGTTGTTGAATAATAAGTTGTTATTCTTTGAAACAATCATATGTATAGCTAGTAAAAATAAGTAAAAATAGTCTAGCTTTATGAATGCACTTTTCTAAAATAGAATAGTCTCGTAGGCTAAGAATAATAGATATATATCACTCTCTTTCTTTGAACTAATAAGGGCAGTAGACTCCCAATTCGTTGAAAAAAATCGCACAAAATTTTAGCCAAGTACACGTGAAAGCTTAAGGTCTCTCGAATTGATCGATATGTATATTGTTGTAAAAAAATATATGTAAAACGTGCCGAAAAACAAGGTTTTGAAGGCACTTTTGTTAAGCATCGACTTTCGAGGCTTCCCAAAACGAGCTGTACGTCTTAAAAATTTTGAAAAAATTCACAGGGACATCGGTATCACCTTCCTTTTGAGGTCCCTATTGTTGCGAAATGGATACTTTTTTTCTAACACTCTTTATACGGTGGCTACTGTCACTAAATCCTGAAATATTCGTCAAGGATTATTTCGAGAAATACTGATCTAATTTCATTTTTGTGAAGTGATATTTGATGACGTTACAAAACTGTACACTTCAAGCGTAAAACAACTTCCTGAGATTATTTCTTTCCAAGATTATATGTTTGTAAAGAACGGTCTATAATTAGTAAACAATTACATATTTCGAAATTTGGAAAACTGCGTTGCATTCTAGACACCTTAAGGAGCGCCTGTGAAATTTTCTTAATTTTTAGAGACGTCCAACTAGTTTTGGAAGGTCTCGAAAGTCAAGGCTTAAAAAAGGTACCTCCAAAACCTTGTTTTTCGGCACCTGTTACATCTTTTTTTTACAACAACAATATACTTATCGTTCAATTCGGGAGACCTTAAGCTTTCACGTGTATTTGTCTAGAATTGTACTATATAATGTACTATATTCATATAAATTCGATATAATTTCAAATATGATCAAACATTTTAAGTTATTTTTATACGCAGTGTATACAGATACGGCATTTTTTGTTGTATTTTAATCTTTTCAGTACGGCATTTTTTATTTTTCATCCCCTCAAAAAATACGCGTGTCAGTGACTAATCACAAAAGAGTGATCTGTCACATCTTGAACCCCTTTTTTAAGTCTCCCTTCAGAAAATACAAGTGTCATTCACTGGTCACAGAAGACTGATCGTGAGGATTCGTGCTTTGAATCTGAAGTGCTGCCATCTGCTAGACAATTCGCAAATTAGTGATAAAGTGTATTATTATAGGAGCTCAATACTAGACCATTTTTATATATTCTTTTTTGTCAGCAACGAGAAAGTTTTATTTAGAAAAGAAATTAGGCTACAAGTTCAGATCATCCTTTTTATGGATAAAGAAGGCTTTATCACTCTTTACATTACATTCCGCTGTATCGTAATGTACAACATTACGATACTCTACGCTGTCGCAACAAAACTTTTGAATACACTGTCATCAAACAAAATAGTATATGCGCCTTGGCGAATAATATACTATTAAATTAGTAAATTATATTTGTATTTCCACGTTGAAAGTGCAACTGTTAAATGCGTGATATATCTGGAGGAGAACTAGCCTCTTTCTATGTTTTGATATAATTTTTCCAAACAAGTGGCATTATTATGTTATGTGGCTGATATCTGTGACTCACTGATGCAGTCATTGCCTTGAGTATTAGACGTTTCTCCACAATCGCAGGGCAGTGACAAAGGATGTGAATAGCTGTCTCATTATCCTCTTTACACAGCCGACAGAGGGGACTGTCCGCAAGTCCTATCTTATATCTGTGATATCCAAAGTTCCAATGTCCTACAATCATTTCAGTTAGGACTTTGATTTCGTTTCTCCCGAGCTTGCGTATTTCGCTTCACGGTTTGGAGTTAAGCTTTGAGCCCAAAAGTGTTTTGGCCTGTCTGAAACCAGAGACCAAATCCCACTCATTCTGATGTTCCTCAGTCAGCCAACTGTTAATTTCTTCAGTGACTAACCTACTGGGAATACCTACAACTGGCTCGGGTCCAGTAAAATTTGTTGGAGCTGCTAGTTTGGCTAGCCTATCCGATATCTCATTGCCTCTGATACCGCTGTGTCCAGGTATCCATAGCAAAGTAACTCGGTTTTCCGTCGCTAGCATATTTAGTGCCTCAAAGCACTCCCATAATAATAGCGACGTTGTCGTTGTTCCCTTCAAGGACAGTATAGCAGCCCTGATGTCTGAGCAGATACGGATGTTTCTTTTGTTGTCATACTCCTTTGCCTTACTTCTTAACCTGCAAACCTCGGTAAGACCTAGGTTGCAGAGGAATTTTAGGTAGGATCAGCGCTTGCCTGCATTTGTTTGCACATTTTCTCTCTACATGTTACTTTTGCCTGCAAATCTCCTATATACCTAATTTGAAGAGAATTTAAAGAACAAAGCCAACTCAGTCTGCTTCTTTCTGCAAACTGTTCCTCCGGATAAAATTCTTTTAATTCCTTTTCCTACCAATCTCGGTAAGACATAGTTTGCAGAGAAATTTCAGGAAGAAGCGGAGCTTCCCTGCATTTGTCTGCAAATGTTTCTCACTATATGCGGTACTTTTTCCCGCAAATCTCCGTCACACCTAATTCACAGAGAATTGGCAAAACGAAGCAGTCCCTGTCTGCTTCCTTCTGCAAGCAGTTCCTCTCGATAAATTTTTCCTACTTCCTTTCCCTGCAAATCTCGCTAAGACCTAGTTTGCAGAGAAATTATAGGAATAAAAAGAGCTCCTCTGCATTTTTCTGCACATTTTTTTCCTTCATGGTACCTTTTCCTGCAAATTTCCGTCACACATAATTTTCAGAGGATTTGCCGAATGAAGCAGACTTTCTGTACTTCATTCTGCAAGCAGTACGTGTCGATAAATTTCTTCTCAGTCCTTTTCATTTAAATCTGGGTAAAACCAAGTTTGCAGATAAATTTTAGAATGAAACAAATCTTCCCTGCATTTGTCTGCAAATGGTTCTCTTTACATCGTGCCTTTTCCTGCAAATCTCCGTTACACCTCATTTGCAGAGAATTCGCAGATCGAAGCAGTTCCTGTCTGCTTCTTTCTGCAAGCAGTACCTCTCGATAAATTTCTTCTTGGTACTTTTCATTCAAATCTGGGTAAAACCAAGTTAGCAGAGAAATTTTAGGAAAAAACAGAGCTTTTCTGCATTTTTCTACAGTTTTCGCTCTCCGCATGGTACTTTTTCCTGCATAAATCCGTCACACATAATTTGCAGAGAATTAGCAGAATGAAGCAGACTTTCTGTGCTTCTTTCTGCAAGCAGTTCCTCTCAATAAATTTCTGCAAAGTCCTTTTTCTGCAAATCTGGGTAAGACGTAGTTTGCAGAGAAATTTTAGGAAAATTCAGAGCTTCCCTGCATATGTCTGCAAATGTTCCTCTCTATATGGTACTTGTGCCTAAAAATCTTCGTCACACCTAATTTGCAGAGAATTTGCAGAACGAAGCAGACGCAGCCTGCTCCTTTCTCTAAGCAGTTCCTCTGGATAAATTGCTTCTCAGTTTTTTCATTCAAATCTTGGGAAAACCAAGTTTGCAGAGAAATTTTAAATTGAAGCAAAGCTTTCCTGCATTTGTCTGCAAATGTTTTTCTCTACATGGTATTTCTTCCCGCAAATCTCCGTCATACATAATTTGCAGAGAATGCGCAAAACGAAGCCGACTTTTTGTGCTTCTTTCTGCAAGCAGTACCTCTCAATAAATTTCTTCTCAGTCCTTTTTCTGCAAATCTCGGTAAGACCTAGTTTGGAGAGAAGTTGTAGTAAAAATCGGGGTTTCTCTGCACTTGTCTGCATATTTTTCTCTCTACATGGTACTTCTTTCTCTAAATCTCCGTCACACCTAATTTGCTGCAAATATTTCTCTCTACGTGGTACATTTTCAGAACGAAGCAAACATTATATGCTTTTTTCTGCAAGCTGTAACTCTCGATAAATTGCTTCTCAGTCCTTTTTCTGCAAATCTGGGTGAAGCCTAGTATGCAGAGAAATTTTTGTAAAAAGCAGATCTTCCCTGTATTTGTCTGCAAATGTTTCTCTCTACATGGTGCCTCTTTCTACGAAAATCCGTCACACGTAATTTGCAGAGAATTCGCAGAACGAAGCCGACTTTCTGTGCTTTTTTCTGCAAGCAGTACCTCTCAATAAATTTCTTTTCAGTCCTTTTCCTGCAAATCTCGGTAAGACCTAGTTTGCAGAGAAATTTCAGGAAAAATCAGAGCTTTTCTGCATTTGTCTGCACATTTTTCTCTCTCCATGGTACTTTTTCTTGCAAATGTACGTCACACCTAATTCAGAGAGAATTTGCAGAACAAAGCATACTCAGCCTGCTTCCTTCTGCAAGCAGTTCCTCTCAATGAATTTCTGAAAAGTCCTTTTCCTGCAAATCTCGGTGAGACCTAGTTTGCAGCGACATTTTAGGAAAAAGCAGAGCTTCCCTGCATTTGTCTGCAAATGCTCATCTCTTCATTGTACTTATTCCTCTAAATCTCCGCCACACCTAATTTACAGTAACTTTACAAAACGAAGCAGTCTTTCTCTGCCTCTTTTTGCAAGCAGATCCTTTCGATAAATTTCTCCTAACTTTTTCTTCTGCAAATCTCGGGAAAACCTAGTTTGCAGAGGAATGGTAGGAAAAATCAACGCTACCCTGCATTTGGCTGCAAATGTTTCTCTCTACGTGGTACATTTTCCTGCAAATCTCCGTCACGAATAATTTGCAGAAAATTTTCAGAACGAAGCAAACATTCTGTTCTTCTTTCTGCAAGCTGTAACTCTCGATAAATTTCTTCTCAATCCTTTTTCTGCAAATCTGGGTAAAGCCTAGTCTGCAGAGAAATTTTTGTAAAAAGCAGATCTTCCCTGTATTTGTCTGCAGATGTTTTCTCTCTACATAGTACTTCTGTCTGCAAATCTCCGTCACACCTAATTTGCAGAGAATTTGCAAAACGAAGCAGACGCAGCCTACTTCTTTCTCTAAGCAGTTCCTCTCGATAAATTTCTCCTAAGTCCTCCTCCTGCAAATCTTGGTAAGACCTAGTTTGCAGAGAAATCTTAGGAAAAGGCAGAGCTTCCCTGTATTTGTTTGCAAATTTTTCTCTCTACATGGTACCTCTTTCTGCGAAAATCCGTCACACATAAATTGCAGAGAATTCGAAGAACGAAGCAGTCCCTGTGTGCTTCTTTCTGCAAGCAGTACCTCTCGATAAATTTTTCCTAGGTCCTTTCCCTGCAAATCTCGCTAAGACCTAGCTTGCAGAGAAATTATAGGAAAAAGCAGAGCTTCTCTGCATTTTTCTGCACATTTTTTCCCCCACATGGTACTTATTCCTGCAAATCTCCGTCACACATAATTTGCAGAGGATATGCCAAACGAAGCAGACTTTCTGTGCTTCTTTCTGCAAGCAGTACCTCTCGATGAATTTCTTCTCAGTCGTTTTCATTGAAATCTGGGGAAAACCAAGTTTGCAGAGAAATTTCAAAATAAAGCAGATCATGCCTGCATTTGTCTGCAAATGATTCTCTTTACATCGTACCTTTACCTGCAAATCTCCGTAACAACTAATTTGCAGAGAAATTGTAGGAAAAAGCAGAGCTTCTCTGCATTTTCATGCACATCTCTCTCTCTTTACATTGTACTTTTTCCTGCAAATCTCCGTCACACATAATTTGCAGACGATTCGCAGAACGAAGCAAACATTCTGTGCTACTTTCTGCAAGCTGTAACTCTCGATAAATTTCTTCTCAGTCCTTTTCCTGCAAATCTGGGTAGAGCATAGTGTGCAGAAAAATTTGTGTAAAAAGCAGATCTTCGCTGTACTTGTCTGTAAATGTTTCTCTCTACATGGTACCTCTTTCTGCAAAAATCCCTCACACATAATTTGCAGAGAATTCGCAGAACGAAACCGACTTTTTGGGCTTCTTCCTGCAAGCAGTACCCCTCAATAAATTTCTTCTCAGTCCTTTTCCTGCAAATCTCGTTAAGACCTAGTTTGCAGAGAAATTTTAGGAAAAATCAGAGCTTCCCTGCATTTGTCTGCAAATGTTTCTCTCTACATGGTACTTCTGCCTGAAAATCTCCGTCACACTCATTTGCAGAGAATTTGCAGTACGAAGCACACGCAGCCTGCTTCTTTCTCTAAGCAGTTTCTCTCGATAAATTTCTCCTAGGCCCTTTTCCTGCAAATCTCGGTAAGACTAATTTGCAGAGAAGTTGTAGCAAAAACCACAGCTTCTCTGCATTTGTCTGCATATTTTTCTCTCTACATGGTACCTCTTCCTCTAAATCTCCGTCACACCTCATTTACAGAGAAATTGCAGAACGAAGCAGAGACTCTCTGCATCTTTCTGCAGGCAGCTCCTCTCGATAAATTTCTTCTAAGTGCTTCTCCTGCAAATCTCGGTAAGACCTAGTTTGCAGAGAAATTTTAGGAGAAGGCAGAGCTTTCCTGCATTGGCATGCAAATGTTAGTTTCGACGTGGTACTTCTTTCAGCAAATTTCCATCACGCCTAATTTACAGACGATTCGCAAAACGAAGCAGACATTCGGTGCTTCTTTCTGCAAGCAGTTCTTCTCGATAAATTGCTTCTAAGTTCTTTTACAGCAAATCTCGGTGAGACCTAGTTTTCACGAAAATGTAGGAAAAATCATATCTTCTCTGCATTTGTTGGCACATTTTTCTCTCTACATAGTACTTTTTCCTTCAAATCTACGTTACACGTAATTTACAGAAAATTTGCAGAACGAAGCAGACTCAGTCTTCTTCTTTCTGCAAGCAGTTCTTCTTGATAAATTTCTTTCAAGTCCTTTTCCTGCAAATCTCGGTAAAACCTAGTTTGGAGAGAAATTTTAGAAAAAAAGCAGTGCTTCCCTGCATTTGTCTACAAATGTTTCTCCTTACATGGTACTTCTTCCTGCAAATCTCCGTCGCACCTAATTTGCACAGAATTTGCAGGAAGAAGCAGACTTTCTCTGCTTCTTTCTGCTAGCGATTCCCCTCGATAAATTTCTTCTGAGTCCTTTTCCTGCAAATCACGATAAGACCTAGGTCGCAGAGACATTGTGGGAAAAAGCAGTGCTTGCCTGCATTTGTCTGCAAATGTTTCTCTCTACTTGGTACTTTTTCCTAAAAAGCCTCCGTCGCACCTAATTTACAGACAACTTGCAGATAATAGAAGGAAGATTTATCTGCATTTATCTGAAAACGTGATTGTAGAAAGGCCCCGGAAAAAAAATACAGGAAGATTTTTCCACCAGGGAAACTCCTAGAATATATATATTTTGGTCCTTCGAGAAGACGGCAGATGGCGTTACCAGTGTAGCGCGTGCACGAACTTCTTTTCAGCATGTAAAAAAAACCATAAGTGTAAGAAAATCGGTAACGAAATCTATAATACTGGCATACAAGGGTCGTGCATATGGAATATACATATGGCCGTATTTCTATGTATGAGAGAACATGGAATTTATTCGTTTTCAGTTCTATATTTGATTCTAGTTCGAACCAAAGACGCCCCGAATACTTCGTAAATAAAAATACGCCAAAAGAAGACAAAAACGCCTTGTTGGGGTTAACAACCTCTATGTCCTCAGAAAATGTACGTATTGGTCAACTTTTGAGTCCAAATTCGTGTTCAGCGCAAAAAAAAATCCATCATAAACACCTAGTCTCATCATATGCACGAGTGAAAGTTAAAATTTTTATACCAGAGTAATTTTTTCATTAGATGTTTTATTCAGAGACCTTCTGGTAATACTCATCCAGATTCCATCTTACTTTATGGGTTCGAGCTGTTCTTCTTGGATCTTTAAAAATTGCGTTACTGACATGATATTTCTAGTTCTTGAGAAATACCACACAAGGCGTCAATGATATTATATTCTAGTTTTTTAAAAAGGTGGCAATGTCGCTATCATGTCGGTAACAGGAATCATGAATTAGAAACCCATACATCAACTTCTGCATATCTGCTAAAGTTCTGCAATTCATGCAGCTAATGAGTGACATGTTGTAAAATAATTGCAACGCAACGCAAAGAAATGTTTTGAGGACAAGGACAATTACTTGAACCGAATATTTTAGGTACAGTCTTCGCAGCTCCCTTTTAAGGTCTTGATATCTCTCCTCCTTTTCTTTCTCCTTGGCAGTGATGTTGTATTCGGACCGAGCCAAAAATTCGATCACGAATATAGTTCGTTTCTCGAAGCCTCAGGGAACAATGTCAGACTTCGAGTGTGCAACGGGTACTGCTGTCCGAAAATCGTAGTTCCAAACAATTTTGCACCGTAAGAGCAAAAAATATGGTAATAAAGCACTCTTAGGGCCGCATTATGTCTTTAGATTTACGTCGTTCCTGCGTGGGTGGGACACCCCGATAGTATGTGTTCTAGATGCTCAACGTGTGTATGACACGCTCTGCACTTATTGATTGGTACTTCCTGACATAAAATGCTGTCACGGTATGCTAAGATGGAAATGACTCTGTCCTGGCATGCAAAAATAAAACCCTCTGTACCTGAATTAAGCCCTGATGATCTAAGGAAAGCAAAAGTTTGCGCCTTCGATAAGGACTTTTTTTCTACATTTCTGTGAAGATTTCCGTGCATTTTCTTGTCAAGTAGCTCTTGATGGAATTTTTTACCTTCCACTTTCTTCACTTCAGCTTTTAGAAGTGAAGCATCTAGATGGAGTAATGCACTTTCCTCACTTCTGATGTTACAATTCAGGTCAAGGGTATCGCCACTTGCATCGCGGCTTTGTAAAGGAACGCTCCTTCACCAATCATCTCATGGTTCCTGATCATTTTTAAGAGAGAATATCTGCCATATTAGAGAGTACTCCTCGCACAAAAAATTAATTTATTTTGATAATTATTTATCAAAGCGGAGATGGTACAATTTTTGCTTTTTTAAGCAAAGCCTTACTTTCAAACGTTTTTAACTTTTTTCCTATTGCTTTGAAAAAAATTTCACTACAGATGTTTATGATACATTTTTTCACAAACTTCTTAATGGCGATAACGATTTTTAAAAAAAGTCTAAATTTGACCCTAATTTTTGAAAATAAAAAATAAATTGGATTTTTTTCAAATTTCGACACTTTTTCATTCTTCAAAATAGTTTTAGAAGAAAGCTGAGATTTTTTTCTATGAGTCTACTAATTTTCAGAGTGGCAAATTCATTTTTCTTTGTGTAATAGAAGGATACGTAAACGATATGCCATGATAGGGCGGGTTGCGCGCGATCTCCCCTAGTACGCTCACGCCGTGGGTCTTTGTGCAACGCTTTAGTGCCAGTTTTTTAAGTTGAGTAATATTTTATGCTACTAAAATAACTGTCTTTTTTCAAAAAGTAAAGCATAAAGCAACTAACCTTAACCTCCGTGGTGTTTCCCACGACTTGCGTTTGCAATTCCCTGCACTACCAGAAGGAGCTTAAATTTGCAGTTCATGTAGATACCAACTCCTCAACTCAGCGGGAATATCATCCTTGAACAGCGAAAAAGATTTAGATGTCGTAGACACCAAACTGCAGTGTCAAAAAAAATATCATAAAGCTGGTGTTGAAGTACTTAGTCAAATCATTGAAAAATGCAATGCCTCTGAAGATCTTCAAAAACAATTTTAACTTCTCTCGCTTGCGCCCAAATCTTGGGTCCAAAAAAACTGATGCAGGTGCTCAATACATCAGAGCAAAAAGCAAAAAATGTCAAAAAATTAGTTTCAGAGCATGGAATTTTTACGCTTCCTAATCTAAAGAGAGGAAGAGCATTGATTCCTGAAACTAAAACTCTAGTGAAAAACATTTATGAACGCGATGACAAAAGTCGAATCATGCCAGGGGTGAAAGACTTTATGTCGATCACAAGAATGATGATGGAACTCGTTCACATGTTGAGAAAAAGTTAACAGAGTGTAATGTTGACGAGTGACATGCTCAATTTACATGAGAACAGACCTGAAGATCAGTATTTCGAAATTCAAAGAACTCAGACCTCGTCATTGTGTTCTAGCAGGAAGCAGTGGCACTCATAATGTGTGCGTTTGTGTGCATCCTAAGAATATTGAGTTGATAATGAAATAAATAAATATTCAACATTTAGCGGAGGATACTGACATGGCGTTCACAAATTAGCACGACTGTCTAGATGCTATTGTATGACCTAACTCTTCAAGTTCCTGTCATTTAGGAGTGCATGAAAACTGTCAAGGTACTGTAAATTTAAAAGATAACATCACAAAAGCTTTTGTTGAACAGTGTATTAATGAAGTGAAATTTTAAATTTGGTTACAGACCGACAGATGTAGTGGATACTAATGAATTCCTAGATGATTTCTGTGAAAGGCTGTTGAAATTAAAAACTTATCACTCTATTTCAATGGAGCAAAATTTTTTCAAAAACCTGAAGGTAAATTTATTGCCTGGGGAGTTTTTGATTTGCTTTGATTTCGCTGAAAATCACGCGTTCATAATTCAGCAAACAGCTCAATCATTCCACTGGAATAAGGACCAAGCTGCAATATTCATTGTTGTGATTTATTATAAAAAGGATGGAGAGATCAAGCATGTAAGTATCGCAATCATGTCTGATGACTTAGCTCATGACACGGTGGCTGTTCACGAGTATCAGAAGATAATAGTATATTACTTCAAAACTCATTTCAGGTCACAAAAAATCCACTACTTCACTGATGGTGCAGGGCAACATTTTAAAAATAAGAGTAGCTTTGCTAGTCTCCGAGCCCATGAAGAAGATTTTGGTATCCGAGTTGAATGGCACTTCCATGGTACATCTCATGGTAAGGGTGCATGTGATGGTATAGGAGCGAATATAAAGAGACGAGCAGCACGGTCGAGCTTACAATTTTCTCTGAAACATCACATACTCACTCCCCATGTTTTGTTTCAGTGAGCAAAGAGAAAGCAAAAAACAGAATCAGCAAAAGAGGTCAGCAAAGAAAACAACTGTTGAAACTATAGCCAAAAAATCGAACAGAAAGACACATAATATTACCATATAATACTACTTCACTCAAAAAACTGGCACTAAAGCGTTGAACATAGATCCTCGGCGTGAGCGCACTAGGGAAGAAAGGGCACCATCGCCATCGTTACGATTATTGGAAAGTTTGTGAAAAAATCTATCAAAAACATCTGTAGTGACATTTTGTTTAAAGCAATAAGGAAAAAGTTACAAATATTTGAAAGTACGGCTTTGTTCAAAAACACAAAAATTGTACCCCCTCCACTTTGATGAATAATTATCAAAATTATTTAATTTTTGGTATGAGAAGTGCTATCTAATAGGACTACAATTAGGCCAAATTTTAGCCCGATCGGACAACTTTTATTTTCGAGGTGGGTACACATGAGAAAGTATGCCCCATATGCATGATCTTACGTCTGGTGACATCAAGGGCCTTAAGTTCGTTCTTTGTCCTTCATACCACCTCAAATAAGTAGAGTAGAACCGAAACGGCAAGAATATTAGTCGCAGATACCTTGTTCAACGCGGATAGATTGGAAGACAAAACCTGTCGAAGAAGATGCTTGAATCTGCTTTGCAGAGACTCCTTTACTGATCTCACGTCCTAAATGCGGCTTTGAGGCACGCCCAGGTATGTTTAGGTCTCTCCAGTGTTAAGATGTCTGATAAAACTTATATCGACAGGCTCAGAGATAGAGATATAATAGACAGATAGAGGTAGAAGTTTGATGAAAAAAAGCAAAGGGCTCATGGTGTCGCCCTAAAGACGCCCCTCTGGAAGGTGACGTTGTTCTTCCTTACACAATAATTTCAAGATGAGATAGTACATCTAGTTTTCCAGATGAGATAGTACATCTAGTTTTCCAAAGAGGCATCAATCTCTCTATGCACCTCACTATGTGTGGATGCACCGTCAAGCTTTCCAACAGACAGATGATAAGTTTATGAGAGGATGAATCAAGAGCTTTCCGGTAATCAATCCAAGCCATTGACAGGGCTTGGTAATGAACTGTAGCGTCTTTGCAGACACACCTGTCAATTAGCAGGTTCTCTCGACAGCCTGCTACACCTTTTTTCGAGCCACGTTGCTCGTACATCTCACGCCATACAGGCTCAATTCGCCGAACAATCCTGTTGTTTAGGACAGCTGTAAAGATCTTATACAGAATATGAAATTTTGAAATATTTAATTGCGAAATTGTCCTGACATTTTGAATATTTGACTTTGAAACTAAAATATTGTGGACTTTAAAATTCCAAATTTACAAAAATTAATCTAGAAATTAATTTAAAAAAAAACGTTAGTTTCCAGAAATTTCATATGAATTTAAATTCACGCACCAAACAAATCTGATGAGTGAAAATTGAACCTAGCCAAAATTTTTTTTTTTTAATTCAGGAATTTAAAAAAAAATGGTACGTCAGGGAATTTCTATAACTTTAAATAACTGTTAAGCAGAATAAATTTAAAATTTAAAATTTAAAATTGTAATTGTTTTATATTATGTTTATAAAAGATTCTAGGTAATAAATATTATAAGTTCAATACTCTTGTCTTTGAATATTAATGATCAGGGAAAATAAATAATTGGTCAGGGGAAAAATAGGGAATTTTTAAAATAAAGTTTTACGGTAATCCTGATATAATATTCTTGTTTGTAATTTATTTGCCTTGTATTTATATATTTTTTGCAGTTTTTTCCTCCTGAAGATTATCTTTTTAATTATAAATGTTATTATTTGTTTCAAAATTCAACAATTTTGTTAAAAAGTCATCCTTTTTGGTTGAAAATTCACCGGTTTTGTTGAGAATTCGTCTTTTTTGGATTGAAAATTCAACTATTTTCGAAGAAAATTTACTTTTTGGTTAAAATTCATATTATGGTGTTGAAAAGTCAACTGAAATCTTTTTTGGAAAAAAATTTAACTTTTTTTTGTTGAAAATTGGTCTTTTTAATGTAAAAATTCTTTCATTTTAGTAGAAATTGCATCTTTCTTGGATAAAAATGCAACTGTATTAGTTGAAAATTCAACAATTTTGTTAAAAAGCCATCCTTTTTTGTTGTTACTTGTTGTTTAAAAATCATATTTTGATGTGGAAAAATCAACTGAAATTTGTTTTGGCAAAAAATTTAATTTTTTTTAAATTTTTCTTCTTGATTTAAAAATTCATCTGATTTAGTAGAAATTTCATCTTTTTTGGATAAAACTGCAACTCTAATATATCAAAAATCTATTAAAATCCCTTCAAATTCTTGAAATTAATTGAAAATTCCTAAGAATCTCTTTCAATATACCAAATTATTTAAAATCTTTGTAAATAGCTTGAAAATATTTAAAATCCTATAAAATCCCTGAATTCTTGTGAATAAATTTTTTAGAACCACATAACAAATTTGTTAATCACTTGAAATCATTCAAATCCTTAGAAATTCCTTTGAAAATTTTTAATCTCTTGCAAATGCCTAGGAATCTTTTAAAATCGATTCAAATTATTTAAATCTATCTTTAAAAATATTCTAAAATCTTTGGAATTCTTTAGAAGCTTTGGAAATACCTTGAAATATTTGAAATCCTACGAAATCTATTAATTCTTGTGAATAAATTCATTAAAATCCATTAAAATATTATAATGTCCCGAGAAATTACATGAAATTTGATGAGATTTGAAATCCTGGAAAATTGATCAAAATACTTTGAGAGATTTTAAAATCCCTTGAAATTATTGGAATCCTCGGAAATATTATAAAATACATTTAAACCTTTTAAAAATTTTCAAAAAATTATAGGTCCTATAAGATCGGTCCATATCGTCCGAAATTCTAGGAAATTATTTAAAACCCCAGGCAACTTTTTTAAATATCCTTGGAAATTTTTCGAAAATTGTTTATCTTTTTGAAATACCTTGGAATCTTTTAAAATACACTAAAATATTCCAAATCTTTTAAAATATATTGAAATTTTTTAAAGCTTTTGAAAACTACTTAGAGTTAGTTTAAATACCCAAAAATATTTCAAATACATTGGGATCACTTTAGATTATTGAAATTTATTAAAAATACCCTAAGATATTTTAAAACCTGTAAAATCTTTTGAAATCCCTTTGAAATTTCTTAAAGATCTTGAAATTTTTAAAAATACCTCAAAACCTTAAAAATCCATGGACTCTTTAAAGCTTATGAAACTTCCTTGGACATTTTGAAAATACCGTAAAATATTACAAATCCTTCTAAAGTTTTTTAAATCCTTTGATATCTTTTGAAATCCCTTAAAACCCTTTTAAAGCTCTTGAAAATTCCTTGGATGTTTTTAGAAATTTCCATGAAATCTTTAAAATTCCTTGAAAAATATTCAAATTATTGAAATCTATTCAAAATTTCTTAGAATCTTTTGAAATACCCTAAAATATTCCAATTTTTATTAATCCCTTAAACCATTAAAATCCTTGGAAATTCCTTGAAAATTTTTAAATCGCTTGAAATCTTGCAAAATACCTTAGAATATTTAAAATCCTTTGAAACCCCTTGAAACTTTTTAAAGCTCTTGAAAATTCCTTGAAAATATTTAACATACCATAAAATCTTTAAAATCCTTTGAAACACCTTCAAATTATTGAAATATATTAAAAATTCTTTGGAACCATTTAAAATCTCCTAAAATATTCCAAGTCTTTTTAAATCCATTGAAACTTTTTAAGGCTCTTGAAAATTCCATGGAATTTCTAAAAATACTGTAAAATTTTTAAAATCCTTTGTAATCCCTTTAAATCTTTGAAATCTATTCAAAAATGTTTAGAGTCTTCTGAAATACCCTAAAATATTTTAAATCCTGTAAAATATTTTCAAATCCCTAAAATTTTTTAAAGCTCTTGACAATTTTTTGGATGTTTTTAAAAATACCATAAAATCTTTCAAATCCTTTGCAAAATATTCAAAATATTGAAATCTATTCAAAATTTCTTAGAATCTTTTAAAATATCCTAAATTCTTTAATATCTTTTACATCCTTCGAAATGCCTCAATTCATGTGAATAATTTTTTTTAATTCTAAAAAAATTGTAATCTCTTGAAGATGCTTTGGAATCTTTTGAAATCCCTTGAAACTTTTTGAAGCTCTTGAAAATTCAATGCAATTTTTTAAATGCCTTTTTTTCAATCCACGTTGAATATTTATCTTTTTACTTTGATAATGTATCTCTTTCTTTAGAAATTTCATCTTTTTTTGGTTAAAAATGCAACTGTCTGGTTAAAAATTAATCTGTTCAGGTTGAAAATTTAACTGTTTTGTAAAAAAAAAAATATTTTCAGTCCGAAAAGTAAACTATTTCGTATAAAATTTAACTAAAAAATGCAATTGTTTGGTTGAAAATTAATCTGTTTTAGATGAGGATTTAAGTATTTTGTGGAAAATTTGTCTTTTTCGCTTAAATCAAACTATTTTTTATTTTAAATTAAAATATTATTTGTTGAAATATCAAATATTACATTTTTCGTAGAAAATTCACCTTTTTGTATTAAAAATTAAAGTCCTTGGTTGTAAAATAAGGTTTTTTGTTAAAAATTCATATTCTCAGTTTGAAAGTTCAACTGTTTTATAGAAAAATCGTCTTTTTGACTGGAAAATTTTACAATTTGGTATAAAATTAAACTGTTTTGTAGAAAATTCGTTTTTTTTTTAATTGGAAATTAATTTGCTTCAATAGAAATTATACTGCATCATTTTTGGTTAAAGATTTATATTTTTTAGCTTAAAAATTCAACTATTCATTCCAAAGTTTTAGAAATGAAAAAAGTATAGACTAAAAATTAATAAAATAAAATTTTGACTAACATCACATCCATTGTTCAAAATATTTAGTTGAAAGTGTGTGTAATTTGTTGAAAATTCATATTTTTGGTAGAAAACTCAACTATTTGGTTAAAAATTTATGTATTTGGTTGAAAATTCGTCTTTCTGGTCAATATTCAACTGCTTTGTTAAAAATTCATATTTTTTGGCAGAAAATAAATCTTCTTAGTTGAAAATTTAACTATTTGGTGAAAAATAAATGCATTTGGTTTGCAATTCGTATTTTTTGGTAGAAAATCAAATTTTTTAATTAAAAATGCAATGTATGGTTAAAAACTAATCTGTTTTTGTTGAGGATTCAAGTATTTTGTACAAAATTTGTCTTTTTTGTTTATATTCAACTTCTTTTAAACTTTAAATTAAAACCTTTTGTGGTTTAAATATCAACTATTATATTTTTTGTTGAAAATTAGTATTTGCAGATTGAAGATGCAACTGTTTTGTTGAGAATTCGTCTCTTTGGCTTGAAAATTCAACTACTTGGCTGAAAGTTGAACAACTTTGTTAAAAACTAATGTTTTAAGTTGAAGATTAATAATTTTAGTTCAAAATTCATTTCTTCAATTGAAAGCTTTACTATATTTGTTGAAAATTTAACTATTTGATTCAGAATTCACGTATTTTGTCGAAAATTCATGTGTTAGTAGAAAATATATGTATTTTGTTAACAATTAGTATTTTTTGGTAGAATTTTTTTTTATCTTGGTTAGGAACGTAACTGTGTGGTTAAAAATTAATCTGTTTTAGTTGAAAATTTAAATAGTTGGTTGAAAATTCGTCTTTTTTGGTTGTATTCAACTGTTTTTACTTCAATATTAAAATCCTTTTCGGTTTAAATGTCAATTATAACATTTTTAGCTTGAAAATTTAAGAATTAGTTAGAAAATTCAACTGCTTTGTGGAAAATTTATGTAATTTGTTGAGAATTCGTATTTTTGGTTAAAAATGTAACTATCTGATTGCAAATTCAGCTGTTTCGTTAAAAGCTCGTCTTTTTTCGTTGAAAATTCATTATTTTGGACGGCCCTAATCAGCCATTGAGACCATTTATAGCCAATTAGCAAATAAGTTGAAAAATATGTTTTAAGGAAAAGTAAAGAAATAGTGGCATTAGCAGAGAATTATGAGAAAATAGTATCTTTAGTGTAATTTTTTTCAAAATAGTAGTAAAATAGTGTCATAATTGCAATTTTATCTAAAATCAATATTTCGAAAGTTATTATTTGTTTAAATTGAACTAAATATGTATTATAAGTTTGAGTAACATTAAACAATAAAAATATGTGAAGCTCAATATGCTTTGCATTGTTGAATATTATATTTTCAATTGTGTTTTATAACATATCTCTCATGAGGAATACTCCGAAGATCAGAAACAAATTCGATCCATTAGGTACCAACGAAAAGATAACATCGGTAAGAGGTAAGAAATCATTTGATTCCTTCATTGTCCCTGCATCTTATTTTTTATTTACCAGTTTAAAATTGGACACATCATTTTTAAAGGAAGATGATGAAAAATAGTAGGAAAGGCACAAATCTTTTCAGGAAGCCACAGAAACAATAAAATCATTAAAATGCATCAATGATTGTCTGAACGAGATGCTGCTGCTCTTGCAACTGCTTTCAATAAATCCCACACAAAGAACCAATCTAGCGAAGAAGTTTGAAAATATGTTTAAAGACAAAGTGAACAAATAGTAGCATTATCAACGTCTTTTTTTTCAAAATAATAGCGTTTATAATAATAATTGTAAGTAAGCGAACAAAACATGATAAATCCATGTTTGTAAAAAATGAGTTAAGCCTGACTTTAGCATTTTTAGAACTTGAGGAATATTATTATTGACCCTTGGTCCACAAAAAACATTCCATCACACTCAAATCTCGCTTAAAAAATGTTGTAACCTTCAAAATATTTAAATTTAAATTCGTTTTTTTTTTATATTTAAGTGTTCAATATACTTTCAGTAATTCGATAATATTCGATAACCCATAAATGGTTTCCTCTATATGATCCTATCTGAATTTTTCTTCTATCTCTGGTATCTTTGAGATACAGCATTTGTCTAATTATTGAGGAATCATCTCGAATGGATTTATCATATTTTTGTTGCTTATTCCTCAATTTTAATGAACAGTAAACAGTAAAACTATAGTTTTAAACATTTTAAAGTCGGTTTGACAGTTACATGCATTCTTGGCAAAAGAGGGTTGGACTGATAATCTCAAGCCGCAATTTCTGCAACCTGCATCGAAGTACTTTCCTAGTTCGTACCTATATTCAGCGAGGGAAACCGGAACTTTGGCAAAGGTCCAAATGGGTTCTCGGTTTTTTTTGTCCATGAGTTGATAAAACACGACATCTCTGAGGTGTACTTTAATGTCAAGGTAGTAAAGTGAAGAAGCAAACATTTGAAATTTTGAACAATCAGGGTTGCTACAAAATCCTAATTTCGAAATTCCCTGAGAATTATAATTATATTATAATTATTATTATTATATTATATTATAATTATAATTTGCCAGACCAATTTTTCGTTTCCCTTGAACATAATAAATTTTCCTTTCTGGCATAAAAAGAACCTTACACCTAGGTTAGGAGATCAGTAATGTTAATGCAAAAAAAGTTTTGTTTCTAAATTGAACTTAAAAACTTTTAGTGACCACACATACAGATTGAAAGATTTTATATGAGAAAAGTTTTTAATAAAAAAATAATAAAATCCACATATATTACAACTTAGGAGTATTGCATTTGCAACATAACGGATGAATTTTTTATCACACTGTTTATTTTTCAACCAAAAAGATGCATTTTCAATCAGAAATATCAAATTTAGACAAAAACCCACGAATTTTCAATCGAAAAAGAGCAATTTTCAACGCAAAATGAATTACTTCCATTTTTCGTTTAAAAAAACTTTTGAACAAATGTTCAACATTTTCAACCAAAATATTAAATTTATACCAAACACCACGAATTTTCAATTAAAAAATATCAATTTTCAACAAAGATGGAATAATTGAATGAAATAGTTCAATTTCCCGCTAAAAAACTTAATTTTCAATTTTAAAAAATCAAAAAAATAGTTCAAGTTTCAATTAAAAAAATGAATTTTTAACCAAAAAGAAAAAAAGATCAAATTTGTACAAAAATAGACGAATTTTTAAACTAAAAATACAAATTTGCAACCAAAAAAGACTTTTCGGTCAAGAAAGAAAAAAAAATCTTAAAATTATCCATTTAAACTAGAAATGAAATAGTACAATTTTCAATAAAAAAAATTAATTAGCAAAAAAAAAATCGACAAAATAGTTTAATTTCCACCAAAAAGATGAATTTTGAAGAAAAAAATGTAATAGCTGATATTTAAACGAAAGAAGATTTCATTTTTAAATAAAAAATAGTTGAAATTTAAAACAAGAAGGTTTATTTTCTACCAAAAACGATAAACTTATAACAAACTGCACTAATTTTCAACCGAATAGTTGAATTTTTAACTAAAAAGATGGATTTTCAACAAAAAATAGAATACTTAAATGTTTAGTTAGAAATTTTAATTTTAAATAAAAAAGAATTTTTAACAAAATGGTTTTATTTTCAGCCATAGAAAAAAAAATTTCAACCAAAGAAATTAACTTTCAATCAAAAAAGTCAATTTTCAACCAAAGAAATTAATTTTCAACCAAAAAGATGAATTTTTCACCAAGAAGATTTTACAACATTTTAGCTAATTTTTTGGTTAAATAAAATCATTTCTAACTAAAAAAAGAATTTTCACACCAAAAAAACAGTTTAATCCTCAACCAGAACAAATTAGTTTTTAACCAAACAATTGCTTTTTAACCAAAAAAGATTAAATTTCTACAAGAGATGGATTTTTAAACTAAAAAGACAAATTTCCAAAAAAGAATAGTTAAATTTTCAATTAAAAAGTTTAATTAAAACAAGACGAATTTAAAAAAAATAGTTTAATCCTCAACCAAAACAGATTAGTTTTCAATAAAACAATTGCTTGTTAACTAAAAAAATATTAAATTTCTACGATAAGAGATGGATTTTTAAACCAAAAAGACAAATTTTCAACAAAAGAGTTGAATTTTCAATCAAGAAAGAATTTCCAGTCAATAAAGAAAGAAAAAATTCATCCAAAATGTTTAATTTGCATGCCAAAAAGACAAACTTTTCTACAAACCGGTTGAATTTTCAAACCAAAAATATGAATTTTCAACAAAAATGTTCTTTTTCAACCATAAAAGATGAATTTGTAACAAAAAATTTAATAGTTGATATTTCAACAAAAAGGAATTCAATTTTAATAAAAACAGTTAAATTCAAACAAAAAAGATGAATTAAAAAAAATAGTTTAATCCTCAACCAAAAAAGATTATTTTTTAATCAAACAATTGCTTTTTAACTAAAAAATATTAAATTTCTACGACAAGAGATGCATTTTTAAACTAACAAGACAAATTTTCAAAGAAAAAAAAAGAGTTGAATTTTCAATCAAGAAAGAATTTTCAGTCAATAAAAAAAAACTTCATCTAAAATATTGAATTTTCATGGCAAAAATAAAAATTTTCTACAAACCGGTAGAATTTTCAACCAAAAATATGAATTTTCAACAAAAAAAACTTATTTTTCAACCATAAAAGATGAACTTGTAACGAAAAATTTAATAGTTGATATTTCCACCAAAAGCGATTTCAATTTTAATAAAAACAGTTGAATTCAAACGAAAACAACGAATTTTCAACAAAAAAAATAGTTTAATCCTCAACCAAAATATATTAGTTCTGAATCAGAAAATTGCTTTTTAACCAAAAAATATAAAATTTCTAGGATCAGAGATGGATTTTTAAACCAAAAAGACAAATTAAAAAAAAAAGAGTTGACTTCTCAATCAAAAAAGAATTTTCAGTCAATAAAGAAAAAAAAAACTTCATCCAAAATGTTTAATTTGCATGCCAAAAAGATGAATGTTCTACAAACCAGTTGAATTTTCAAAAAAAAAATATGACCTTTCAACGAAAAAGTTCTTTTTCAACCAAATAGTTGCCTTTTTTACCAAAATATATTTTGAAATATATTTTGAATCAAAAATAATAGAACGTTCCACCAAATATTAAAATTTTACCCACAAAATGAATCCTTAACCAAAAAATTATAAAATATAAAATTATACGTTTGTAAGACAACACACTTTCTTTTCTAAATCTTTGTTCATTAACGTTTCACGTTTATTTATTTAAGAGAATTTATATGTATGTTCGTTCCCTAAGATTATAAAATCTGAGCAAAATTTTCTGGGATGTTCCAAAGCAAATCTTACGGTATCGTACATGGTCTCCCCATGGTTGGTTAAAATTGTCAGAAAAACGCCTTACAAAATTTGTGGATGACCCCTAACCTTCAACTTCAGTTTATCTAAAATTCCCTGGCTCTTTCAGGTTTTCCTTGACATTCCCTGACTTTCCAGTATGTCCTGATCTGTAGCAACCCTGACAATGGATCCTCAGAGAAACCTGAATGCAAATTTAGCTGATGCCGATCAAAATCTATTGTTCTAACATTAATTCTCAAAGTATAAACGAAAACATCAAGTACTATCTTGCTGTCGGCACGCTCATCTAGAAGGAAGTGACGATCATGATAATAATCATCGATTAACAATTGTTAACATCGACTCTCAACACATTGTTCGACTCTGTACATATATGTTATGTAGCCACGCGTCGAAAACCTTGTTCGCAAATAAATTACATCCACAAAATTCGCATGCAACGTGCGTGATGATGATAATGATGAAGATTATGTCAAGCTTTCGATACACGGACATCCATTAAATAAATGCAGGCATGGTTGAAATCTTAATGAGGAAATGCACGAGATTCTTTACATGGGCTATTGTCAAATTGTAGGCAAATTTTAGTAACTACAGTGGCAATCACATTATTATTAGGAATTAAATATTTCATAACGGAAATTGATCATATTCAACATCAAAATATGAGTTTTGAATGAGAAGTATATTTTCTACGAAGATACTTGAATTTGCAACCCAAAAAGACGAGTTTTCAACAAAAAAGTTGAATTTTAAACCAAAAAAGATGTTTTTGTAACAAAATTGTTTAATTTGTAACCAAAAAGTTGCATTTCTATCTAAGAACGATGCAATTTTCACTAAGGCAGATGAATTTTAAGGAAAAGGAACTAGGTTTTTTTGCAGATAATAAAGAAAAACCCTAAGTTCGAAACAATTCTGATAAAATTGTTTGTCGAATTAATCAATTAAAAAATATTTAATTTTAAATAATTTAAATTTTCATACACAGTTCTAATGTTTTAAATGCTTTTATTTTGTAGTTTAATATTCAATATTTAAATTGCACATTTTTTCAGGCATGAAAGTTTAAAATTTTTAATTTGTTTATGGTTGATTCTGAACCAATACATTTATAGATTATTACATTTTCAAAATAGGAAAATAAACGTATTTCTAACATTGCTAATATTTAATGCATTCTTCTTTCAACAATTTTAAATAAAAAGATTTCTTTCGAGCAATTGAAGTAAAATTATTTAGACTCAATTAAAAGAGTTCTGAAAATATTCATAAGCAAACCCTGCAGATTGGAACGAATCATGTGTTTAGTGTCTCTATTTTTAAAATTTTCAACTTAAGATCGAAAAGAAATCTATTTTATCCTGAATAATTTTATGCAAAATGAGAATGAAAAAGGTTCACAATTAAAAAAACAGAATTCCAAACTACCTGACTTTTCGGCTCATTTTTGTCTCTAATGAGCCGAAAAGTGAGGTAGTATGGAATTCTGTTTTTTTAATTGTAAAACTTTTGTCATGCTCATTTTGCATACAATTATTCATGATAAAATAGATTTCTTTTCGATCTTTATAAAATTTTAATTTGTATCACTCGGAAAAATGGCAACATCTATATTGAGAATTTGAATGCTGATAAGGAACTTATCGCGCGCTATAAAATTGGTTAATTTAATTAGTCGTAGCTCTCTGTGGGTATAAAATTTTCTGACGCCGCCCCCTCTACACTGTTAGAAATGTTTGCAATTGCAGTATACACGGGCATATTAAATCTCCTATATGTTTACTAAATACATTACGCTTTGTAATTTTAGTATACTTACGTATACTAAATTTCTTTTATGAAGTAATATGTAAACTAAATTTATCAAGTGTACAGTAAGTTTCTTTCACGTATATGAATTTCATAGTTTCTGTAAACTAAAATTCATATACGTGTTTACTATATTCAGCTCCGCAAGCGCGTTTTGATTAGCGCGAGTCGGGCAACGTGGCCGGTCGCATTTGTTTGAGTTTTTTGCCATGCTAAAATTTTCGGCTTCTTTATGCGAGGATCTGCGAAGTCTTCTCTTTAAAAGGTATGTTCAATTTATTAACATAAATGTAGCTTAACCATATGATATCATTTTTCATCTGATCATGTTTACAGATGATGAAGACGGAACCCCGTATACTGAATTTAGTATATGCATATACTAAGTTTCGTATACATGTACACTGAATTTAGTATACGCGTATACTAATTTCATGTACGTGCATACCAAATTCAGTATATGCATATATACTAAATTTAATTTCATGTTGTGCATTCTTGCTTCTATTATACATGTATATTAAATCTAGTACAGATTTTTCTAAGTGTAGGTCACTTCTCTGGATCCGCATCTGTCTTCAAATATATTTTCATATACAATGTTTGTAAAAATATCCAATTAGTAATACTTCGAGCATAAGTAGTGGCCAGTTGGTCAGAGAAATAGAATTATCCTTCTGCAGTCCAAGTTCGGACCAATGACAATCCAACTACGCGAATGCATGGGAACGTCATGACAGCTGCCGCTCTTTCCCCTTCTAATTCCCAAACTGAGTCAGCATGCGTGTGCCTAATACGAATTTAGAATAGGGTAAATGCGTGCGTGCATTTAATACCTGGTCTGACGTCACACACAGCGAGTGGCAAGAATTTTTAGTGATGTAGTCAAGTATCCACTATTAAAAATGAACGCATCGCCTATCTTGGTACAACTTTAAGAATCATTTGAATCAACCTTTTGCTGAGGGGCATGGAGCCTCTATTAAATAAGCTGAATCAGCGATATGATGTGCATGAGCAGGTTTAATCCACGAAAATAAAGATTCATTTCCGACATCCATTCCAGGCAATTAATCCCAAATGACTTCCTTTTTTAACTTTCCTATTGGTCCCGAAATTCTACCTTTCAGGAATCACAATGTTTCAGTTTTTGCGTTACAAAAAAAAAGTAATGTAATTTATGGTTTCCAGAAATAATAAGATATGGGATTAAAAACGAATGAAAAATTTTTGTATTTGAGATAATACATTCTTTGCAGGGTGAAAACTTCATTTTCACAATTCTCTGATTTTTCCTTGACCAATTTTTTACTTTCCCTAACCATTAACATTCACACACCCGTATTTTTACTAATATCTTGAAACTGACGGAAGGATTTCTAAATATATTTATTGCATTTTTTTTAGCACTTAATAATATTTTACAAATTGGTTTCTTATAGTGAAACTTTTTTCCTTAACATAATTCAAAGTTGATGCACGCATATAAAAGATTCATTGGTTCGAAAGGAATCGATTGACCTATAATATCAATACATTTTATTAAAGAGTAGGGAAGTTACGGTAATTTATATATTTTGCAAATCGTTTTTTTATAGTAAAACTTTTTTCATCAGCATAATTTGAAGTTGATGCAAGAATATAAAAGTTCATTGGTTCGAGACGAATCGATTGACCTATAATATTGATATAATTTATTGAAGAGTAAGGAAGCTATATGGTAATGCATAATATTTGAAAATACGGGTTTTTATCGTAAAACTTTTTTCACTAACATAATTCAAAGTTGATACGAGGATAAAAAAGATGTGTTGATTCGAGACAAATCGATTGACTTATAATATTGATACATTTTACTGAACAGTAAAATAAGCTATGGTAATGCATAATATTTGTAAAAACGGTTTTTTATAGTGACATTTTTTTCATTAACATAATTCAAAATTGACTTTGAATTTTTGTTAAAAATTCGTCTTTTTTGCTGGCAAAGGAATAGGTTGTGATAGAATTTCCCCCTTCTCTTTTCCAGCTCAAAAAATTACCATTTTAAATAAAAAATATAATATGTCTGATTTGCCATAATATTTAAACATTTTTTTGTATTATTTTGTAATTTTGTATTTTTTGTAAATTTCTATCCTTAAATTGATCAAAATGAAAACTTTAGTTTGTATATTGTTTAAAAAATCACAAATTGAATTTTCAATTTAAAAAGATGATGAATTCTTAACGAAAAAGTGTAAAAGTTGCTATTTCAACCAAAATAAGATGAAATTTCATTTTAAAAACATGAATTTTGAAACCCAACATGAATGAAAACATAAAATTTAAGACGAATTTTCAACAAATAAAGATTTTTCAGTCATGAAAGAAAAAAAATTTCACCTAAATTGTTGAACCTTTAAGCCAAAAGACGCATTTTCTGTACAAAAATAGAATTTTCAACCAGAAAATATGAATTTTCAGCAAAAATATTCCAATTTTCAATCAAGAAGATGAATTTTCAACTAAAAATATGAATTTTCAACCAAAAAATAATTTCTTAACAAAGTTGTTCAAACGACAATTTCAAACAAAATAGTTGAGTCCTCAAGCATCAATTAAATTTTGTATGAAATAGTTGAATTTCCAACAAAACAGTTGAATTTTCGACAAAAAGGATGACTTTTTAACAAAATTGTTGAATTTTTAACCAAAAAGTGACATTTTTATGTAAGAAAAATGCAATTTCTACTAAGACAGATCAATTTTCAAATCAAAAAGACAAATTTTCAAATAAAATGGTTGAATTTTTATCCAAAAAAGATTTCGGATTACCTTTTCAACAACAAAATATGAGTTTTGAATGAAAAGTAAATTTTCTACGCAGATACTTGAATTTTCAACCAAAAAGACGAATTTTCAACAAAAAAGTTGAATTTTAAACCAAAAAAGACGTTTTGGTAACAAAATTGTTGAATTTGTAACCAAAAAGTTGCTTTTTTATCTAAGAAAAATGCAAGTTTTACTAAGACAGATGAATGTTTAACTCAAAAAGTCAATTTTTCATAAAACAGTTGAATTTTCGACTAAAAGGGATAACTTTTTAACAAAGTTGTTGAATTTCAAACAAATAATAAAATCTATAACTAAAAAGATATTCTTATAAAGGAAGCAACTGCAAAAAAAAGAGAAATATAAATACAAATACAAGGCAAATAAATTACTAACGAAAATATTATAACAGGGTTACTGCAAAAATTCATTAAAAAAATTTCCTAATTTTTTATTAAGCAATTTTTCATTGTCCCTGCCAATATTTTTCCCTGATATTTTTTTTTATTTGTTCTTAGCTAGGTTCGTTTTTTCACTCACCAGGTTTTTTTGGCGCGTAAAGTTAAATTCATATTAAATTTCTGTACAATTAGTTTTTCTAACAAAAAAATATTTAAAATTTTACCAGAAATCTTAAGAAAATTTTTCTAAAAAAGCTCCTGACTTCCGAGTTTCTGTTTAAAATTTTAACTAGACAAAATTTAAATTGACACGAAATTATTATTTTTTAAATTTATGTGGAAATGGTTCATGTTTGAACATTTACATTTCAAGTAATTCAACTTTGAAGGGTTCCAATTTCAAAATTTATTTCCGGTGAAATCGTAAATTGTGAAATCATTAGCTTCGCAATCATTGTAAGTCAGTTGAAATATTTTAATGGAAGTATAAAAACAATGAGAAATTAATTTAAATTAATATTTCTTTTTCTAAGCTACGCTAAAAAATAATACTATTTTTCAACGTTAAACTTTATTAGAAAACTAATTCCTTCAGGATATACGGTCACCCCAAAAAATGTAATTCTAACGGTAAGATCGATAAAATCAAGATAAAAATAACGCGCTACTCCCCAACTAATGTATTTTTTATGTGGTGGTGCTTCCTTCTCTGAATTGTAAAATTGTGTTTATCAATCCCAAAATTATTTAAAAAAAAAAATTAAATGGTAATATTTTTAAAATAGTAAAGTATTAATTTAATTTCGACTTAATTAAAATTAATTAACCGTTTTTACGAAATTGAAATAAATTCTTTTAAATAAACTTAATGTGAAAACCATATGGAATTCAATATGAAACACTTTAAATTCCTCAGATTTCAAGTCGAAATATATTGCATTTTCAACAAAATAGTTCAATTTTCAACCAAAAAAGATATTCAAAAACTCAAACAAAACAGTTGCATTTGTAACCAGAAAGAATGAACTTTTAACTAAGAAGACTGATTTTCTCCAAAAAAAAACAAATTTTCAACAAAATACATCAATTTTCCACAAAATATTTAAATTTTCAACTAGAAAAGATAAATTTTCAATTAAAAATATACATTTTTAACCAAAAAAGGAACAATTACATTTTTAGTTAAGAAAATTAATTCTCAGCCAAAAAGAAAGTCAAATACATCAATTTTCAACCAAAAACAGGAATTTTTAAGAAAAGAGTCGAATTTTCAATCAAGAAAGATGAATTTTAAACAAAATAGTAACATTTTTAAGCAAAAAGATGAATTTTCTACCAAGAAGATTAATGTTCTACAACAAAAAAACTTTCAACAAAATACATCAATTTTCAACAAAACTGTTGAATTTTGAAGCCAAAAAGGCCAATTATCTACAAAAAAATGGAATTTTCAATAAAAAGTTAATTTTAAAGCCAAAAAGACAAATTTGTTGCAAAACAGTTCAATTTTCAACCCGAAAATATAAAATTTGAACTAAAATGATGAATCACCAACCAAGAAAAAAAATTAATTCTTTAAAAATTAGTTTAACTTAAACCAAGTAGTTGATTTTTCTGAATACTTGAACCAAAAGAAGATGAATTCTCAACAAAAAATGTAGTAGATATTTAAACCAAAAAATATTCAAATCCTTAACCAAAACAGATTAATTTTCGACAAAACAGTTGCATTTGTAACCAAAAAGAATACATTTTTAACGAAGAAGACTGAATTTCTCCAAACAAAGAGAAATTTTAAACAAAATACATAAATTTTCAACTAGAAATGATAAAATTTCGATTAAAAATGTACATTTTTAACCAAAAATGGAATAGCTACATTTTTTGTTAAAAAATTCATTTAAAACAAAAGAAAAATGTTAACAAAATAGTTCTATTTTCATTCGGAGGGATAAATGTTCAACTTAAATGATGAATCTTCAAAAAAAATTTAGCAAAAAAGTTCACGATTCAACCCAAAAGATTATTTTTTAAACAAAAAAGATTAATTTCATTACAAATAAATTGAATAATTAAATTTTCAACTAGAGATGAATTTTATACCAAAAAGAAATTAATTTTTAACAAAGTAGTTCCACTTTCAACCAAGTAGCTGCATTTTTTTACCAAAAACTATGAATTTTAAACAATATAGTTACATTTTCAACAAAATAATAAAAATTTCAACCAAACATATTTATATTTTATTAACGGGTTCTATTATTTCTGTTCGCAATCAAGCGAAAAAAACGAGAAAAGGGAAAGTTTCTTGAAAACAGGGGGAAAAAGAAGAATTCTTTAATATCAATTTAAAAAGGGGAAAAGAGGGGAATATGGGAAAGAGTGTGAAGTCTGAACTATGAAAGCAATTTTTAAGTTTATATATATTATTATTATATAAGCTTTATATTAAATGTATCATCATTAGGGTAGTCCAAAAAAATTATTTTTCTGATTTTTTAAAGTCTCACCCCCTCATTTAGTGTCTTTTGGTGAAAAAAATTTCCTATTTTTTTGAGATTTAAAAAAAAATGTTCAGAGGTAGGGCACGACCTTTAAAGTACCCCAAAGTGTTCAAAATTCCGTAAGTTCTTGAATTTTAAAAAGAATAGTACAAAATTTGCAGCGATGATGTAAAACTACCATATGAGCAGTAAGAAGCTTGAAAAAATTTAAAAAAATTTAATTTACCCCCAAATTTGCCAAAACTCACCTCTTAAGACACTAAGCAGTAATTTTTAAGTGTCTTTTCTGAATTTTGTGAAAATAAAATAGAAACGTAAGTGGCAAATTATGTAAAAAATTTATTATACAAATATAAAAAATAGTCCCCTTAAAATAAACATTTTTCCCCTTTTCATCCCCAATAATCCATGAAAAATTACATTTTCTTTCTTTAAAACTTTTTCATTCAACATACATATATTATATATATTCATATGTTCGATATATATTATATATGTTCAAAGAAAAAGTTAAAAAAAACAAAATGTAATTTTTTATGGATTATTAGGGATGAAATGGGGAATAATGTTTATTTTAAGGGAACTATTTTTCATATTTGTATAATAAAATTTTCTATATAATTTGCCACTTAAATTTTCATTTTACTTTCATAAAATTCAGAAGACACTTAAAAATTATTTTTTAGTGTCTTAAGGGGTGAGTTTTGGATAAGATGGAGGTAAATCAAAATTTTTTAAATGTTGTCAGGCTTCCTTTTGCTTACATGGTAGTTTTACATCATCGTTGTAAAGTTTTTATGATTCTTTTTAAAATGCAAGGACTTACTGAATTTTTAACACTTTTGGGTACTTTGAAGGTCGTGCCCTACCTCTAAACATTCTCTCAAAAATCCCCAAAAAAATCAGGAAATTTTTTTTAACAAAAGACACAAAATGAGGGGGCGAGACTTTAAAAAATCAGAAAAATAATTTTTTCGACCACCATAATCATCATAAACCATACTAAATGTTATCTAAGCTCTTAAAGTTATTTCCACTGACCCAGTGTAGTCAGGAATATTCCTGTTTCTGTATTATAAATAACTTGAATAAAAAAAGTAATTCACTTCCTATAGGTAATAAAATAGAACCATTTAGAATAATGACTTATATATTTCAAAGTAAATTAATTAATTCCACCTCTCGATCCCAGAATCACGAACATTTCACATTAGATTTCCTATAGCCTTGAACTCTGAAAATGTCAGAATTGAAATAACATTTTCAGAATAAAAGAAATTAAATGTTAATCTATTTCGTAATAAGTCTTGAGAGTTACAAATCATGGAAAAAAAGTACAAATAGTATAGTATATTCTGTCATCCCGGGAGATAATTATCGCGTTCAGCGGCTTGGAATTTCCGGTACCAGCAAAAGAAGATCACCGGAAGCTCAAGACCTTCTGATCCTACTCAATCGTATAATTCTTATCTCGCTCGTTTCCCATTCCCATAATAGTTCAAAAGCACGCGAAGTTGTCCCATGCAATTTACTAATTGCAGTGTGGTCTATCATTAATTTTTTTTTAATAGTAATTGAGAACCAACGTTACTCCAAGTGAAATAAGTAAGGCAGAAAGAAAGGATAAACTGTTTCTTCGCCCTATATATTTACTCTCTGTTTCAGCCTCAGTGAAATAATTATAAATAAGCTTTCTAATTAAGCTTCTAAACTTTCAGAAATTAATACATTTTAAGTGTCTGATAGAGAACTTCGAACTTTAACTTGGAAAGAATACAAATAAATTTCCCATACGTCTTTTTGCGGCAGAGATGAAAAAAAAATCGGGAGATGGGATTTTTTCCCTTACGAGCTTTAGACCAAACCGAGTTCACCTAATCCCATGAATTATCAACTCTGAGGGGAAAACCTTTCCAGTAAGCCGATTTTCACGCTCGTATTAGCAAATTCGATCGGCTTAGTTCATTTAAGATAAAAAGATTTTCCAATAATTGGGGTCTATTTTTTGTTGCTCAAATTTTTGCATAAACTGGCACAACTAAATCGTTGTATGATATCTTTTTTTTAATGATCTCGAATTGTCTGAAATAATTTAATTTAATGACTTTATATTTTTGCGAAAATTTTAAGAATTGATTTTTAAAAGCTTTTTTCGAGAACATCAAAATGGTAGATATTATATTGAATTCAATATGAAAGGATTTAAATTTCATACGATTTCAAGTCGCAGGATATTGAATTTTCAACAAAATAGTAGAATTTTCAAGCCAAAAAGGCACATTTTTAAGAAGACTGTTGAATTTTCAACCAAAAAGTTTATTTTCCAGCAAAAAAGATAATTTTTATATCATAAAAGATTAATACACAACCAAGAATATGAATTTTCAACCAAGAGGATTAATTTTCCACTAAAAGACCAATTTTCAGCAAAATACATGAATCATCGACCAAAAAGATGAATTTTTAACAAAGAAGATTGATTTTCAACAAAAAAAGATGAGTTTTCAAAAAAGGTTAAGGTTTCAAGAGAAAAATTCTAATGTTTTAGAAAACTTTCAACACCAAAAAGATGAATTTTCAACAACAAATTAATTTTTAACAGAACAGTCGCATTTACAACCAAATAGTTAAACTTTCAAACAAAAGAGACGAATTTTCAACAAAATAGTTGAACTTGTACCCCAAAAATGTCCAAACCATTGAATTCAAACAAAAAAAAAACTAATTAAGATTAGTTTTCTACGCAAAAAGACGAATTTTCAATTTATAAGCGATAAATTTTCCACCGAAAATGGAATTCTTAAATTTTCATATAAAAAAATGATTTGGAACCGAGAAAAAAACGATTTTTCAACCAAATAGTTCAATTTCCAACCAATAGTTCAAATTTCTCCCAAAATAATTGAATTTTGAACAGATAAGATTAATTTTTTTACGCAAAAAGACGAATTTTAAAATTATAAGGGATACACTTTTAACAAAAAATGGAGTATTTGAATTTTCAGATAATAACAAAAATTAATTTGGAACCAAGAAAAAAACGAGTCTCCAACAAAATAGTTAATTTTTCTCCCAAAATAATGGAATTTTGAAAACAGAAGATTAATTTTCTACGCAAAGAAATGAATTTTAAACTTATAAGGGATAAATTTTCAATAAAAAATGGAGTTTTCAAATTTTCAGATAAAAAAATTAGTTTTGAACAAAACAAAATTTCCACAAAATAGTTCAATTTTCAAACCAAAAATATGAATTTTCAACAACAAAATACGAATTTTTGGCGAAAAAATATAAATTTTCAACAAAAAAATTAATTTACTACCAAATAGTGAAATTTTAATTAAAATGATGAATTTTCAACCAAATAGTTACATATTTGACCAAAAGAGATGCATTTTCAAACCAAAAAGACGAAATTTCTATTAAATAATTCAATTTTCGACCTAAGAATAAGAATTTTTGAACCAAAAAATATGAATTTCCTGCAAAACAGTTGAATTTTCAACCCGAAAATTTGAATTTTCAGCAAAAAAAATTAATTTTCAAGAAAAAAATTAATTTACTATCAAATGGATATGTTCAATTTAAAAGGTTAAATCTTCAACTAAATAGTTAAATATTTTACCAAAAGAGATGGGTTTTCTATCAAATAATTCAATTTTCGACCTAAAAATAAGAATTTTCAAACCAAAAAGATTAATTTTCTACAAAACAGTAGAATTTTCAGCAAAAAATATTAATTTACAACAATAAAATTAATATACTACCACACAGTGGAATTTTCAACTAAAATGCATTCTTTCGAAAGTTATCGTGCTCACAGACAGACATACATACATACAGACAGACAGACACATTCGTAAAAACCTGTTCTTTGGTTTCAGGGGGCCTCAAAACGTGGACGTTTGACAAAAACCGGGGGGGTCAAATTTTACACAAATCTAACACCTTCTCTGGATGAGAATGTAAAAAAAATTTAAACTTAAAAGAGTCAAATTGGTTAACAAAATTGCACAAGAAGCCTTAAAAAGAAGTATATTTAAAAAAAACCGAAGCAATATACAATTCTGTACTTGCACCCACTGTGCTGCACGGTAGCGAAATTTGTTGGAATTTCTTGAGATGGTTTGAGCATATTGAGAAAATGAAAGAAGAACGATTGATGAAACAAGTATATTCAGGTAAAGTAAATGGTATCGTATCCAGAGGCAGACCGAGGAAAGAATGGTGGGAATTTGTGAATGAGACATTAATTCGAAGAGACATAAGAAGCCATAGAAACACGAGAGCTTGCATGAGAAAATGTATGGACGTAAAGGAAGCTAAAGTATGTCAGGAAAGGAAGGTGTGGTGACAAATAGTTTATAAGAAATGCATGATGAATGTCAGCAGAGTGAGAGACGCCTGAAACGAAAGACCTTGGATACTAATGGATTCACGCGGAGAGCTTTACATAGTGACTTTGTGAAGCTCTTGGCCTGGGGTGATTGCTAGAGAGATTGATCAGCGACCTGGGTCGGAGCAGTGTTGTGGGGCGAACGCTTATCCCGAAAAGGATTTGGCTTATTGGTACACTAATAATAATGAAATTTGTAGCTTGTCAAACTGGTAACCAAAAATTGTAATCTACACTTTTACTATACTTTTTTTTAGTAAATTTACATTCCCGGAATAATAATTTTTAATTACAACAAATGTGTAGCAAAATATGTAATAATAATTTGCAGAATTAAATTTCTAAATTTTACCATTTCTGGATCAAGTAGTTTTCACAATTACACTATAATATATAATTTTGCTTCTAAAAACAGGGAACTGACGTGATTTTTCACGAAGATAGGGGAATAAATTCTTTTGAGTAAAATTAATGTGGGCACCATATTTTTAAGATTTAAAGTCGAAATAGATTGCAATTTTTAACAAAATAGTTGAATTTTCATCCACAAATTATGAGTTTTCTAACAAAATAGATGAATTTTTGACAAAACAGTTAAGTTTTCAAGCGAAAAACCTAATTTTCTAGAACAAATTTGACTTTCAAACACCAAAAAAAAATGAATTTCTAGCCGAATAGTTTAATTTTTAACCAAAAAAAAATTCAACCAAATAGTTATATTTACAACCAAGTGATTGAACTTTCAAGAAAAAGAAACGAAATTTGAACAAAAGAGTTGAATTTTCAACCAAGCAAGATTTTTCAGTGAAGAAAAAATAAGTCAATCAAATTATTGAATTTTCAAACAAAAATACGAATTTTTTACAAAAAAGTTGATTTTCAACCACATCGTTCAATTTTAATGCCAAAAAGACAAATTTTTTTAGGAAACAGTTGAAATTTGAATCAAAAATATGAATTTTCAACAAAAAAGTTAATTTTCAACCAAATAATTGAATCCTCAGCCAAAACAGATTAATTTTCAAACCAAAAAAGGAATTTTCAATCAACCAAATAATAAAATTTTAAACAAAAAAGATTTGTTTTAAAACAACGGAAAACGAGGAATTCTTTAAAAAATGGGGAAAGAGAATAATAGAGAAAAAAGTGTAAAGTCTATTATCAACTCAAATAAATGAAAGCAATACAAAACTAACTTAGAAGGTCGACTTTCCGTATCTGGAATTTCCCATATTGGTTCGCATTTTCCGGAAAAATTTCACCTACACGTCATATTTTAATATGACGCATTTCAGAAGAAAATTCAAAAGAAAAGATCAGGTGAAATCACGACAAACTATCATTTCCTCATCATTCAGACTAATTAACGCAGAGATTAATCCTTACAACGGCAAAATTAAGGATTTCATTTTGTTTCAAGTCATCTTCTTACAAAGTCATTTTGAATATCAGTTACGCTCACTCTCTTGATCAATGTCAAAACTGAAAAACAAATCAATTACTTTCAATATTCATATCGCACAATATAAACCAATTACGATTCAATTTTGTTTCAGTACAATTTGACGCCATTTCAGTTGTTCAAAATAAAAGCTTATTTTCTTTCTGTGCGTCTCATCCAGAAAAAATTATGGATTCATTTTTGTTTCAGGTCATTTTCTTAAAAACTCATTTTGAACATCAATTACGTTCTCTCTCTTGATCAACGTCAAAACTGACAAGCAAATGAATTTCTTTCAATATTCGTGTTGCACAATGTGAACCAGTTATGATTCAATTTTGTTTCAGTACATTTTGACGCCCTTCTAATTGTTAAAAATAAAATTTTCTTTTCTTTCTGCCTGACTCAGAAATCCTTACCCAGAAAAAACTAGGTATTCCGTTTTGTTTCAGGTCATTTTCTTACAAACTCATTTTGAACTCAAGTTATGTTCACTATCTTGATCAATGTCAAAACTGACAAACAATTGGATTTCTTTCAATATTCGTATTGCACAATGTGAAACAATTTATTATGATTCAATTTTGTTTCAGTACATTGTGACGCCCTTTCATTTTTTCAAACTAAAACTTTATTTTCTTCCTTTGTGACTCAGAAATCCTTACCCAGAGAAAATTAGGTATTCAATTTTGTTTCAGGTCATTTTCTTATAAAATCATTTTGAACCTAAGTTATGTTCACTCTCTTGGTCAATATAAAAACTGAGAAGCAAATGAATTGCTTTCAATATTCGTATTGCACAATATGAACCAATTATGATTCAATTTTGTTTCAGGTCATTTTGACGACCTTTCATTTGTTCAAAATAAAACTTTCTTTCTGCATGACTGAGCAATCCTTACAAAGGAAAAATTAAGGATTTCATTTTGTTTCAAGTCATCTTCTTACAAAGTCATTTTGAACATCAGTTACGCTCACTCTCTTGATCAATGTCAAAACTGAAAAACAATTAAATTGCTTTCAATATTCGTGTTGCTCGATATAAACCAATTATGATTCAATTTTGTTTGAGTACTTTTAGACGCCCTTTTAATTGTTCAAAATAAAATTTTCTTTTCTTTCAGTGTGACTCAGAAATCCTTACTCAGAAAAAACTATAAGGGATTCAATGTTGTTTCAGGTCATTTTCACTCTTGATCAATGTCGAAACTGGAAAACAATGAAATTCCTTTCAATATTCGTATTGCACAATATGAACCAATTATGATTCAATTTTGTTTCAGTACGATTTGACGCCCTTTCATTTGTTCAAAACAAAACTTCATTTTCTTCTGCGCAATGTACATCACTTTTATGAGTAAAATGAAATTTAAAACCAACACTAAGTACTTCCAAAAGCAACAAAATGATATAAAATGTCTGGCATCATATCAAAGAGGAATGTACCAATTCGATGGAAAGAAAAGTGTTCCTTATAGAGGGATGTTTCTCGAATGAATGGTGTGAAACTATTATTGCACTCACAAGAATAAGTGCCGAGTCACGTTTAACCTCTTGATCAAGGGTACGACCACAATGTCTGCAAGCCCACTCAAATGGTGATTATCATGCGGTAAGCGCAAGATGCTTCAATAAAAAATCAGATTTGAACGTGTTAGTGCAATATTGATTGCCATTCTTGTCAACAACAATCAAAAGAACATTATTTTGTAAGAGCACTAAGATACTCTTACACTTGTCCCACTTTTCTCGCATAATTTAAACACTTGCATCTTTTAAGAAGACCTAAGTTTACTCCATTAATTTATTTAACTGCTTGAAATGATTAAAAAGAGCGTGGAAAAGTAGTCCTGATGACTGTGTCATGAGCCCAGTAATACATATTCGAGACTGCAAAACAATGTTTTGAAAAGAGCATTTAGTAGGTTTATTAGAAACTTGACATCTAAATGTGTTATCAACCGTCGATTCATTGAAGCCAATGGCTTATCGAATGTCATGTATCAATTCAAATGAGAATATTGATGCTTTGAATTGCCTTTATTATCTATCAAGAAGGCATCAGCTTTATTATCATCAAGAATTTTTCTGATCAAGGTCTCAGTTTCCAGATAAAATATTTTCGGAGATAAGTTGCTTTGTAAATATACGTGATCTAATTCCAAGATTCAAGGATACAAAGTAGGTCAGGTTATTAAGGAAATTCATCAATTTCGTAGTGCTTTCGCTTACGTAACAGTACTCCTAATACTGAAATTTTACGGATCCAAATTAAGAGATGATCTAATATACTTTATTTTGCAATTTTACTATTTGCATTTCTATTTTGCCATTCATTTAAAATTAATTGACCATAAGAAATATGCAAAGTGAAGCACGTGCATATAAATGGATATTTATTTTACTGTCACCTATGGCTGTCGACTTACTACTGGATCGTTTTAATGTTGACTGCACAACTTGTGCGACTCCATGCATAAAACAGCGAGTCTAATCGTTGATCCTAATCGATAATTATGATACAAGATAATAATTTTCAAAGGTACAACTTTACCAATGGTGCACTACCGAACAAGATTAATAGATTCGTAATTTTATAGCATACGATTTAATTTTCCTAAAAATCACATTTACAAATATACGGTAATTCCATTAAGATTGATGGCCGCAAAACATCATTTTTGAAATTCCCTGAGTTTTCCCTGATTTCTCCGCGACCAATTTTTCATTTTTCCTGGACATTAATATTCAAAGACGACATTTTTAATCTTGAAATATTTTTAACGTAGTCTTTCATAAACGAAATAAATCAATTTTGAATTTATATCATTTATATTTATTTTTAATCAAAAAGGAAGAATTTTCAACCTACATAAAACGATGATTTTTGAACAAAAAAGTTCAATTTTCAACAAAATAGTTTAAGTTTCAACCAAATTATTGAATTTTTTAGAAGACATTTGAATATTCAACAAAAATAGATTAATTTTCAATCTAAGAGGACGAATCCTCAGTCCAAATGGACGAATGTTCAAAAAAGCGAATACTTGAATTTTCAACAAAATAATTAAATTTTCAAGAAAAAAGTTGAATATTCAACCAATTGCTGGAATTGTCTACCTACAAAGATGAATTTTCAACCAAATAATGGAATATTCAAACAAAAAAGATTAAACTTTAATCAAAAGCAGTTGAATTTACAGCGAATAGATAAATTCTCAAACAAATAGTTGAATTTTTAACAAAAAATGGAAAACTTAAATTTTCAGTAAAAAAAAATGACAACAAGAACAAACGAATTGTCAACAAAATGGATGAATCTTCAACCAAAAAAATGAATTAAAAAAAAATGGGTTTACTTTTACCTCAGCAGTTGAGTTTTCAATAAAAAAATTAATTTTCAACCAAAAATGGAAAAGTTAAACTTTCGGTAAAAAATTAATTTTCAAAAAAAAAAAAAATCTTCAACCAAATAGTCAAATTTTCAATAAAATAGATAAATTTTCAACTAAAGTGATGAATCTTCAACCTCAAGAAAGAAATTGTAACAAAATAGTTTAAATGTTAATCCAAAAAAGTAATTTCTACCAAAAAAAACAATTTTTTACAAAACAATTGAATTTTCAACAAAAAAGATTAATTTTCTAACCAAAAAGACAAATTTTCAACAAAATACATAAATTTTCAACTTACAAAGAAAAAATTTTTAACTAAAGATGGAAAAGTGAAATTTTCAGATAAAAAGTTTACTTTTAACAAAAAACAAATCGATTTTCAAGAAGAAAGTTCAATTTGAAGCCAAAGAGGTTAATCTTAAAAAAATATGAATTTTTAACAAAAAAGTTAATTTGTAACTAAATAGTTTAATTTTCTACCAAATTGTTGAATCATCAACCAAGCCAGATTAATTTAGACCCGAACAGTTGAATTTTAAACAAAATACATGAATTTTCAACTAGAAAAGATCAATTTTCAATAAAAAATATCAATTTCCAACCAAAAATAGAATCATTGTTAGTTAAAAAAATGAATTCTCAACCACACAAAAATGAATGTTCTATCAACAGTTTAACCCAAAAAATTATTTTTTAACCCGAAAGATTAATTTTATAAAAATGTAATAGATAAATTTTCAACCAAAGAGATGAATTTTCAACGAAAAAAATTATTTTTCAGCAAGAAGAATAAAATACTAAGATTTTCAACCAAATACTAGAATATTATTAACTAAACGAGATGAATTCCAAGCCAAATATATAATAGTAGACTTTTCGACCAAAAGTAGTAAGCAAAAAAACGAGAAAAAGGGGAGGAAGGGTATATTTCTTAAAAACAGAGAAAAAAAAAGAATTCTTCAAAATGTGTTATCAGGAAACGTACTAAATGTTATCGCTACTTCCACTGACCCCCCCCCCCTTGTAGCAATCGTAGTTTTTAGTGTGACCCCCCCCCCCTCTCGAATTGGCAACGTATTTTATGGACGATCCCTAAGCTGATTCAAATAAACGCGAACGATCGTCCATAAATTACATTAATTTCATAAATACTGGCCGGACACCGCGGGCTAAAGTACTTATGTTTTACGAGCCTACAATGATGTCACGGACTATTTACGGTTCGCCACGGTCTTACCTGAAGTATAGATTGTTCCATGATAATGTAATTATTCACCACGCTTGATTTTACTTCCGACTCTAATGTGGCAGATGCCCGCATATTTAAATTGTATTCCATTCTGCTATTCACCTTTCACCGCCAATCAGGCGAGACTGCAATAAAAAATGTAAACAAATTGGGTGGGCCCCTGTTGGCAACTTTTTAATTACGACCATTCACAATTTAGACCAGTTTAATTTGATTTTTCATCATGCAGGGTATAGACTCAAATCCTGGAAAAAAATTCCCTCAATTCCAGCCTTTTTCCAAGTAACTCAAGATTATTACCCGTGTAAATTTTTCAAGAGGGACAGTGGAATGAATGACACCTGAAATGAAAAACATTGGATACTAATGACTTTGATACACATAATGACGTGGTGAAGCTCCTCGCCTGGGATGCTTGCTAGAGAGATTGATCAGCGACCTGGGTCGAAGCAGTGTTTCGGGACGAACGTGTTATTTAAATAAACAATACTGGAATTCCAGATTGATCTGAAAATCTATACCCCCCCCCCCTTATACCGCCTTGTGCAATTCCCTTCGTCAATTTTCTCATATGAACTCTAATAACTAATAACTACTAATAATTGTTCATAGTACAGAGCCATTCAAGTGTTTAGAATTTTTAAACAATTGACTAGGAATATGTATACAATTTCGCGAGATCATTATAAATCATTTTTTTCAGTCCTTGTAAATATCTAAATTTGTAAAAAAGATATGTAAAATTAAATAACTGTTTTTAAATTTACGACAGGAACTTTATGAAATAAAAAGTAATTTCTTAATGGTACAAGTTTCCAGGTATTTAATTACTATGTTTACTTCAGAAAGCTTATAATTAGACAAATTATATTATGAGATATTTTTGAATATATTATCACCATCGAATAATTAAACAAATAAATAATACTAAAATAATAATTTATTATTTCTTGAATTCGCTCCTAAATTCCATGAATTTGAATAATTATTAAGACAATTTTGATTTTATCCTTATATACTTAAAATTCAGTGTATGTTTAACACATTTATATTTTGAATGCAAGATATTTTTCGGGTCAGTAAAAACCCTGTAAACAAGGAAAATAAGGAGAATTTTCAAGAAAATAGGGAAATATATTCCTTTAAGTAAAATTAATTTAAAACAATTCAAATTTCGAACATTTCGAGTAAAAATATTGCAATAGTAGCATTTTCAAGGAAAAATATTAATTTTCAACCAAAAAGGTTAAGTATCTACCAAAAAAGGCAATATTTCAACTAAAAAAGATAAATTTTAATTTACACAAATTAATTTTAAAAAAACATGAATCTCGGACTAAAATGATGGAATATTCAACTGAATTAGTTAAATTTTCAGTTTAGAAAATGTTATGAAAAAAAACAACTAATTTTCAACTAAAATGATGAATTTTTAACTAAAATGATTAATCTTCAACTGGGATAGTTGAATTTTAAATCAAAAAGATAAATTTTCAACTAAATTGATGAATCTTTAATTGAAACAGTAGAATTCTCAACTAAAAAGCTTAATTTTCTACCGAAAAAAAAAGATTTTTCCGAAAAATATATAAATTTTTAATTAAAAAAGATAATTTGTTCAAGCAAAGTTGAATAATAAATTTTTCAGTGATGCAAATTAATTTTCAGCCAAACAGATGAATCTGAAACTACTAAAATGATGGAATATTCAACTTGATAGCTAAATTTTCTGTTTAAAAAATTAATTTTTAGCAAAATAGTTAAATTCTCAACAAGAACGATGAATTTTTAACTGAAATGATGAATCTTGAACTGAAATAGTAGAATTTTTTTTTAAATATATAAATTTTAAATTAAAAAAGAAAAATTGAATAGTTAAATGTTCAGTTAATCAAATTAATTATCAATAGAAAGATGAATTTTCAAATGAAACATTGAAATATTTAACTGAATTAGCTAAATTTTCAGTTGAAAAAATTAATTAAAAAAAAAAAAAACTAATTTTCGATTGGAATAATTAAATTTTCAGTTTAAAAAAATAATTATCAACCATAAAAAAAACGATGGTCGAACAAAATAGTTAAATTTTCAATCAATGAGATGAACTTCCAATTCAAATAATAATTATGTAACCAAAAAAAACAATAGTTTTGTCAAAGTACTTCAACTTTCAACCAAGTAGTTGAATTTTTAGATAAAAGAGATGGAGTCAACGAAAACTGTAATCGCAGATGTTCAACCAAAAATATTTTTATTTAAAATCAAAAACAGTTGAATTGAACAATAAAAGAAACGAATTTTTCACAAAATGATGAATTTTCAACTGGAATAGTTGAATTTTTAACTAAAATGGTCAATCTTCAACTGGAATAGCAGAATTCTCTACCAAAAAAGACGAATTTTCAACTAAATACATGAATTGTCAACTAAAAAAGATTATTTCAGTTTAAAAAACTAATCTGTAACAAAAGAGTTTACTTTTCAACCAAAAAGATGAAGATGAATTCTTAACTAAAAATTTAATAGTATATATTTCAACCAAAAGAGATTTTAATGTTGAATAAAGAACAGTTAATATCAAGGAGAAATTACTAATGTTCACCAAGAGTTGAATTTTCAACTAAAAAAGATAAATTTTCAATTGAAAAAATTACTTTTTAACCAAAAAAGAAAAGAATTTTCAACAATGTAGTTAAACCCAGTAATATGAAGCTACTTAAAAAAATGAACAAAACATTGTTATTTAATTTTATATTACAATTTTTTTTAAATTTAAGCATGCTCTCGAAAAAATTTCCTGATTTAAAAAGAAAATTCTCTGACATTTTCAGGTTCTTTTATTAATCTTTTAATTGAGAATTTTTTTTATTTGTTTCAAAAAATTCTGGATCCTCATATTTTAAAAGTATTCAAATTGTCTAAACCAATCGATCAATTTTAACAGCACTATTTTATCAAATAACGTGGGAACTTTTTCGCAACGTTACAATTTCGAAAAAGACTCACGAAACTTGAACAAATCTTGGATTCATGGTAGTTGAATAATGCAAAAGAAATTGACGCGGTATTCGTCCTGACTATACCCTCGAATTGACGAGCTCGGCTAGAATGTAAACGACCTTTCTGACTTGAATTTAATTCGAATTTCTAATTCTAATAATGAAAAAACAATAGGTCTTTTCAAAGCTAAAACAACCAGAGATTTGCCAAACTTCCCAATTTCAATTAAACATTCATTCAGAGTTCTTTACCTAAAAAATGCATTAATTTTTAATACTCTGAATGAAGATGAGAAATAAATTCTCATTCAAGTTTGTGTACAAAATTTATTCCTGTAGACTTATAATAAATTGACGCAATTGAATTTTTAAAGTTTTGGTTTTTTACAGAATTATAATCACTTTATGCTCACTTTTATACATTGTTACAAAAAGTTTTTTATTTTCTGGGCAAAAAACACGAAAATCTCTTGAAACAAAATTTTTGTATTAAAAATTTGTTTAAATATCAAATTTCAGAACGTAACAATATAAGAAAAATTATATTAAAATGAAAGAAATGTGAATCGATCAAAGATTAAAAATTGCTACAATTAACATTAACCTGATAATATGTTAAATAAATTTTGTTTAATAATTGAATTGTAAATGTTTATACAATTTTTGTTATTTCAAATGATAATTTTTTGAGCCGGAAAAGGGAAGAGTGAAGTTCTGTCACACCTTGCTCCCTTTCCAGCACGAAAAATGAACAATAATTGCTATTTTTGTCAATTCTATAACTATTTTTTTCGAATTTTCCTTAAAAATATCCTTTGCAAATATTTTCGACGTTATATTCATAATTAGAACTTCAAATGAGAATATAATAATTATGACCGTGATTTTTACAGCTTTTTTTAATATTTCGGGGGGATCTCCGCAGAATTGTGCTTTACTTTTCGACTATACCAAAGTTGGGAAAAGTCATCAAAGTAACAATGACCAAAAAATACTAATCTATTTTAAAAAATTAATTAAAATAATTTTTAAGTGAAAAAGGTGGCCTAAACTTTTTGTATGATCTCTTTCCAAAATGTTTTAACAAGATTCGAGGCAAGATTTAGAGCATGATGGAATTTATTGTTCTAGCTTCCAAGTACCGAACCGACTCATGTCACTGATATTACTTGTACATAAATGACAAGTCGAGAATAGAATTAGTTATGACCGTGATTTTTACAGCTTTTTAATTTTTGTTGTTCACTTTTTTCGGGGATCTTCGCCAAATGATATTTTACTTTTGGACTAGAAAGCAGATTTTCCAGAAGGCTTTAAACCATTTACACCAAAATTGTAAAAAGTCATTAAAGTAAACAATTACCTCAAAAATACCAATTAATTTAACAAAAAGAACTATAATAATTTTTAAGTGAAAAAGGTGATCTAAACTTTTCGTATGATCTCTCTCCAAAATCTTTTAACAAGATTCAAGGCAAGATTTAGAGCATGATGGAATTTACTATTCTAGCTTCCAAGTACCGACTCATGGCTCTGATGTTACTTGCAAATGACATGTTTCTTCGTATCCCAATTTTGGCTAGACGTCGATCGTGGATCAAGATTTAAGATTTAGTCAGAATCATTGATCAGATCCAGGAAATTGTAACTAGTCCGAAACAAGATTTTCGACTTTCAAGCTTAGCATTTCTTCGAAGAAAGAAAAGCTTGCCAAATAATCGCAAATCATTCACAGAAGGATTACTCAGAGAAGTTGCATAATCAAGTAAATTATACTTAGATAGGCTTTTCATTTATAAACATTCAGTTACAAGGTGATCAATAAAGTTGTACTAAATAAAAAAAAAAAAGAATTGGGATTTGAAAATATTCACATATCCTATTTATAGAATATGTCAATCATAATAATTGTATATCTTTACTGAGATACCACTTCGTGACAATGGTTACTGATCATTGGGTATTGTAGGAAAATGAAAGGAAAATCGAAAAGGTCGACTTTAGATTTAAATTAATCACCTGATGTCTGAGAACTCGAGTAGACTGGTTTCTGTAATTCAATTATTTGTCGCTTTGTCCAGTTTAAAAGGGTGCTGGGAGTGTCGAGATTTAAAAATGACTAATGTCTTTGAGCAATAGCGTAAAGAATTTGTTTTGATCCTTTAAAGTGTCTTTATTGGCAAGTGTCAAAGAATCAAATGTGTTCAAATTGGGATTCTTTGAATTAAAAAAAAATGATTCAATGGTCATATATTGTAAGACGCTAAAGGAATACGCATTTTTGTTTTTATTTCTATAGATTTTGAAAGATCCAAAGGAGTTCAAGGATTATAAAGTATACTTTATAATAAAATAATATATATTTTTTTATTATTGACTGCATTCTGGATCTCAATTATGCATGACTTGCAGACTCTGTAGGAGGAATTTTATTCTCACAAGAATATGCTTCAGAATGTTATAGCTACTGAGTACCCACTTAGGATCACTTCAAGCATTTGGAGATACACGATCCTAATCACTAACTATTCATACCTTCACCACCACCTCAGGGACGAGATTTGATTTCTATGAATCCAGACAACCATATCGATTGTCTCATTGACAAGATATAGAATACTTATACCCTTGGCTGAAGAGATGTCCTATTTTCTAAAAATGTACCCATTTTATGTTTGAAATATATATGAACACTTCTTCCAACAATACGTAGAAATAATGTCCTATTATGGACATTTACCGGTCACGGACTCATTTGGGATTTTCAAAATAGTGTTAATTGTAGCATAAATTTGGAAAAATAGTAGAAAAATAGTGTAATTTAATTTGATTGATTAAGCACTAACCCAACAGTACAAAGACCAATTACAGAATAAATACACAGAAAAACAGTGAGATCATTTTGGTTGCTGCTCATTTGTTATGTTCTCGAAATAAGATTTTTTTTCAAAATGAGAATAGTTCAAATGTGGAACTGTAGCTTGAACATAGTTGCATTCTCATCCTCCGATGTCCCATTTTTGTTACAACTCAAAACAAAACCGAATCGACGTATACTTTAGATGATCGGCGTTATTCTATGTAATCATTAGTAGTTAACTTGTCATAAGCCCTCACTTTCTAACATAATTTAGATTTAATTTCGGTAGATAGTGCTTTGATTTAATTTTAAATGCTCTCTATACCTCAATAGTGTTGTGCCAGCTTAACATACCTGAAGAATATAACGTATAGATCCACGTCGAGAATAGCCTTACAGAATTTATTTAGAGGAAAACACATTCTATAAATTAGTGACTTTTGAATCACCAATTTAGTGATTGCTACATATAAATGATTCATAAATTATTCATAAGATCTAGGACTCTTTTTAAGAAATTATAAAGTTTAATTAGTTCAGGACTGTCAATTATTTCTTGAATTAGCTTAAATATAAAAATTAATGAGAGGAGCAGATGTCTCTCGCGGATAGTCTATGCTGTAATACAATTTATTAAATAATAAATCGGGTGTTTAACTATTTTCGAAACCTCATATACAATATGAATCTCTTATAAAATTGTTTGAAATCCTATCGAATCCTTTAAGGTGCCCTTCAAGCTTTGAAATCCGTGGAAATCCTTTAAAATCCCCTGAAATCTGTTGAGATGCTCTAAACATTTTTGGAAAACATATCAGTCTTTTCAAATACTTTGAAATCTTTTGAGTCTCTTGATTTCTTTCGAAATCCTATAAATCCCTCATATATGGTGAAATCCCTGAAATTTTTAGAAATTCCTGAAGTCCCTTGACATTTCAATTCATTCATTTTCTAAAGTTCTCTAGAAATCCGTTGGAATTCCTATTTATTTGTCTTACTATTTTATCTACTATTATATTTTTGGTACATAATCATTTTTTTTTTCAAAAATTCTACTATTTTGATGAAAATTCGTCCTTTTTTATTGAAAATTCATCTTTTTTGGACTAAATGTTATTTTGTTGCTTGAAAATTCATCTTTTCTGGTGGAAAATAAACTGTTTGGTCAAAACTTCAACTATTTTGATGAAAAGTTACCTTTTTTGCTAGAAAATGTAACTGTTTTGTTGAACATTCGTCTACTTGGATAGAAAATTCATGTTTTTGGGTAGAAATATCAACTTTTTGGGTAGAAATATCATATTTTTTGTTGAAAATTCGACTAATTGGTTGGAAATGCCACTGTCCTTGATTGAAGTTTAATCTTTTTTATTTCGAAAATCATATTTTTTGTTGAAAATTCAACTGTTTTATAGAAAATTCATCTGCTTGGTTTGAAAATTTCACAATTTGGTAACAAATTTAACTTTTTGTTCAGAAACGAACTTTTTCATTAAAAATTGATATTTTTGGGTTAAAAATTTAATTCTTTTGTAGAATATTTGTTTCTGTTTCTGTTGAAAATTGATCTCTTTTGGATGATAATTCAACTATTTTGTTTGAAATTCTTTTTTTTTTTTTGTTGAATTAAATTGCTTTTTTATTTAAAATTAAAATCATTTTTGATTGAAATATCAACAATTTCATTTTTCATTAAAATTTCATCTTTTTTTGTTGAAAATTTATCTCTTTGATTAAAAATTGAACTATTTTATTGAAAATTCGTCTTTTTGTTGTTGATTTTTTTTTAAGAAACTATTGTATTTTTGGTTGTAAACTGATCTTTCGTACTTGAAAATTTAACTTTTTCGTTGAAAATTCATATATTTTGTTCAGATTCGTCTTCTACGGCAGAAAATTAATTTTCTTGCAACATATTTCAATTCGTAATCTTAGGAATTTAAAGTAATTTAAATTGAATTATATACAGTTCCTACATTAATTTTATTTAAAAAATTTATGTTTAAATCCTTTAAAATGCCTTGAAATCTGTTGAAATGTTTAGAAATCCCTTAGAATAATTTGCAAATTTTTTTAATATTTCAGATAATCTTCAAAATCTTGAAATCTTTTGAAATTTCGATTTTTGAGATGGCGGATATGTTATTTTAGCCAATCTAAAAAGCCAGTTCTGGAGCTCTTTTATACAGATTAAATGGTCTGATATGAAAAAATTGTTATCTTGAAAAAAAATAAGACCAATTTGATGATAAAAATCTTCTGAAACTTTGATATTTCTAAATTGGAAATTGAAAGTAGGTAAAAAATGTCAATCCATCCAAAGTAAAAATTCTCAAATTTGGAGGCTATTAAATAAAAATGATTTAAATCCAGACCCTTTCGAACTTAGTATAAAGCATAAACAACGTACAAAGTTCCCAAAGCTTTCGACCTTTGTAAACGCGAATAAAAACTAGATGTGTGGCATCAATATCAATAAATTCCGTTTTATCAGCTTCTCCATAAATTCTTACTTCAGCTTTTGATGCTCAATCGAGCAAAAACTTGCATTTGGGAAGAAAAAGCCTACTATACATATGTGCGCAATCGAGTGACAATAATTTTACTATTTTCTTTCAGGGGTCTAAACGAAATAAAGGATTTTTATTTTGCCCAATTATTTATATCAATGTTAACTGATTTGTTTAAAAAACTAGCCTACGTTGAATAGAGAAAGTTGAAGAAATTAAAGATAAATAATAATGCATTTTTTGCTTGTAAAACATATTTCTTCCAAGTGATATACGTCTATATTTGAAAAGATAATATGCGGATATAACCCAAGAATCGCTCCCGGGTATGCAATGTATCCCGTAATTATGAGTTATACATTTTCCTTCGCGATTGAAGTCATAGATCGAGGCTGGCTGATGTCTTCAACCCGGAAAAAATTAGTGATTGCCCATGAATAATTCGAATCTGTATTAAATTAAACCAAGAAACTATAATCAAGGCAAATCTGTTATATTTTTTTCCCATAATTTTATGGTCCTGGAGTAGCGACTGTGCAGAGAAAAAACTGAGGGGTTACTAAAATTGCGGCTGAAAACGGCATTAGAAACCTGTGGAGACACAAAAGGGTTCCTTTGGAGACACTTGAACAGAACACCTTGAAGGCGCATTCACAAACCGCTTGCAAAGTAGGCTTGGTAAATTAGACGATAATATTTTGTACTCCTTTGGATATTTTGATCTCCTTTGGAGATCCAAGTTTAATTTGGAAAAAAATCATCGTTTTGGATTTCGTTTCAGCAAGAGGGGTTACTTTTTATTGCAGCTCCTCAGGAACCAAAAATAGGTTCTAATAGAAACCCAACTTTTTTCTGTGTAAAAAAAGGGACTATTCAACAACTTTTCATTCCATCAAAGTTGAGCCTTTTTAATTTGAGTCCATTGAAAATAAAAACCAACAGAGGTAAAGAGTCCCAGGGTATGAGGGCATAAGAGCCAAATTTTGGAAATGCGCTTTATTGGCTTAAACTTTTTTTTTACGTAACTCATGTCACTGTAGCAGATTATGGTCCAGTGCGATTTAGAAGTGGGTCAAAATCTGTTTGGTATTTTTTTTAAAGTACTTCCTTTTTCCTGTTCTTTTCATGATTCAATAAAAGAAAGTAATAGTTCAAAAGCACTTTCTCGTTTTTTTTTTTTCAATTGAAAAATAAGAAGGTGATGCAGCTTTGTATGTGTCAGTTCCGGCGTTTTTTTAGACGCGCTGTTTTTTGACAAGGTTTTTTTGGAAGATAGTTGCTTATTTTTAAGCGCTACTTTTGCGATTTGATAGAGCTCAAATAAAATTTCTTGTTTTTTTTTTAATAAAAAAATAAATAAGTTATGCAACTCTATCAGAGTCAAAATCGGTGTTCTTTGAGGCGCGCCATACAAGTGTTTTCCAGAGGTGGATGCTTCTTTCAGGATGTTCCTTTCGAGATTTTATAGTACATTCTTTAAAAAAATTGTAAGTTGAGGTTAGACAGTTTTTTTGTCTTCTGTAAAATTCGATTTTTGGCACTTACGCCCTTATGCCTCGAGACCCTTCAGATATCTTTCAGTCTTAAGAAATAAGAAAGACCAAAGAGTAATCCGCTGGTTTAGTTGGTTAACCGAATTCGCAATCAGTGTAATCCGTCTAATCTATTGTAATCCAGCATAATCCACTTGTAATGTGGAGTAGTTTAAGTAATTCAAGGCAATCTACTTGTACTCCAAGTTAATCCAAGTTAATCCAAGGTAATCCACTTGTAATCCGGGATAATCAAGGTTAATACAATTCTAAGATGGAGTAATTTAGTTCTAATCCGTGGTAATCCACTTTTAATCCAAATAATTAGAGTAATTCAGGTAATCTAATTAATTCACTTGTAATACAGGTAATTCGAAATAAATTCGGTAATCCAAGTAATTAGATTGTAATCCACAGTACTCCAGGTATTTTAGAGTAATTTACACAAGTAATACAAATAGTTTTCAAATATTTTGCTGAAAAGTTGTTGTATTTTGTTAAAAACTTCTCGCTTGAAAATTCAGTTTTTTTGCTGAAAATTCGTTTTTTTGTTGTTCAAAAATAAATTTTTTAACTAAAAATTTAACTTTTCCATTTTTTATTGTAAAGTTATATTTTGTAGCTGAAAATTCAACTATTTAGTTGAAAATTTATATATTTTGTTAACAATTGTCCTTTTGGTAGATAGTTCATGTTCTTGGTTGATAATTAAACTACTTGGATGAAAGTTGATCTACTTTATTGAAAACTCATTTTTTGGTTAGAGATGCATCATTGTAATTAAAAATTCATCTCTTTGGTTGAAAATTTAACTATTTTGTTGAAAAATCGTTGTTTTTTGGTTGGAAATTAATTTTTAACTGAAAATTTAACTATTCCATTTGAAGATTCATAATTTTTGTTGAAAATTTATCTCCTTGTTTGAAAATTGAACTATTTTGTTAAAAATTCGTCTTTTTCGTTGTAACTTCGTGTTTTTCTTTGCTGAAATTTGATTTTTTTAACTAAAAATTTAAATTTTTCATTTTTAATTGTAAATTTATATTTTGTTGTTGAAAATTCAACTACTTAGTTGAAAATTTATATATTTTGTTAAAAACTTGTCTTCTTGGTAGAAAATTCAACTAATTGATTGAAAGTTAATCTTTTGGTTGGAGATGCATCATTGTGATTAAAAATTCATCTCCTTGGTTGAAAATTTAACTATTTTGTTGAAAAATCTTTGTTTTTTGGATAAAAATTATTTTTCAACTGAAAATTAAACTATTTGATTTTACCATTCACCATTTTTGTGGAAATTTTATCTCCTTGGTTAAAAATTGAACTATTTTTTTTATATTCGTCTTTTTCGTTGTAAATTCGTGTTTTTCTTTGTTGAAAATTAATTTTTTCAACTAAAAATTTAACTTTTCCATTTTTTATTGTAAATTCATATTTTGTAGCTGAAAATTCAACTATTTGATTAAAAATTTATATATTTTGTTAAAAACTTATCTTTTTGCCAGAAAATTCATCTCCTTGGTAGAAGATTCAACTACTTGGTTGAAAGTTGATCTACTTTATTGAAAATTCATTTTTTGGTTGGAGATGCATCATTGTGATTAAAAATTCATCTCCTTGGTTGAAAATTTATCTATTTTGTTGAAAAATCGTTGTTTTTTGGCTTAAAATTAATTTTTAACTAAACATTAAACTACTTGTATTCCATTTGAAGATTTATCATATCATATTTGTTAAAAATTCATCTTCTTGGTTGAAAATTGAACTATTTTGTTGAAAATTCTTCTTTTTCGGTAGAAAAATAATCTTTTGGTTGAAAATGCATGTTTTTGGTTGAAACTTCTAGTTTTGTATGTAATTGTGTGTAATCCAGTGTTATCCTGTGAAATTTTTAAAGTAAAGAATGTATGAAATCTTTCAATTTTATCATTTTAATGCCTTCAATTTTATATCGTACTAGAATCCGAGTTTTAAAATACTACTTCCTGATAAAAAAAACTATAGGGTCAATACGAGTAAATATGATAACAGAAATTATTGTGAGAAGGAGAAAATTTGGAATGAAAAACCAATTAGTTATTAACTTTATGTTATAATATTAAAGTTATATTTTCAATATTTTGTACAAAAAGTGGCGGTCATTAGTTATTGTTTCAATCAAATATTTTTAAAGAAACTGAGATGCTTTTCGAAAACTTAAATTGCTAATCGTGTCACCTGGAATTTTAATTATTCCTACATAAAGCACCTTTTGTTGAAACCTTCATGTAAGATTCAAATTTTTATTATTTAAAAAAAATTATATTCTTATATGTAAATGTAAGAAATGTAAAGCAAACATATATTTTGAGAAAGTTCTGAGATTATTGACACACTACTAAATAAAATAAAAAATATTCATTCAAGCAAATGTTTGATGATTAAAATAGTGGATTAAAATTAGGAAGTCCCAAAATAATTGTGCAAAATTTGAAACGAGAATCTTTTAAAATATTTGAAATATCTTTAACCAAAGTATAACTTTTGTATTTCGTATCACACTTACTCGTACTGAGCCTATAAAGACTATATTAAATTTATTGTAATTAACAGAAGTGAAGGCTCGAAAAAATGTCAAGCTGTCTTACATATAATTTTATTATCTTACTTTAATCAACTTTTTAATCGGGGCAATAGGTTCTTCCGGCAATAAAATGTATTAAAATAACAAAAATTAACTACGATTATCCCTCTTCTCTTACGGTGGTACAAAGTGTATTAATTCTATTGAAGACACGGACTTGAAACAGAAATAATTCATGAATAGGGTGCATTGCTGGGCGAAAATACATTCGAATTGCTACTTAATCCTCGAATACATATAGACTGACTTTGTTGCAATAATCCGTAGAATTTACCTCTGTCTGCGATATTTTATTCCAAAAATTAAATCCTTTACGTACAATACATGAGCATTCAAATCTCCCACTTTATTTGCATTCTTTTAAAAAAGAGTTGCAATTAAATGGAAAAACTTCATATTTCGAAACTATATAATGATAAAATAAAAGTTTGATTTAAAATTTTACAAATGATGCTTATATTTCATACAATATAATCAGAGCTTAAGGATATGTTCAATGCGTGCAGGCCATTTGAAAATTGACCAATTTTTTAAATAATTGATCAAATCGACGAAAATAGACTCATGTTAATTGCTGCGAATTTTGAAGGAGCAATCTAAACGTGTTTCAGAAAAAATAGTTCATGTTAAATTATTTATTAAAAAAAATTTGTATGAATTCTTGTGTTTTAGCTTCAATTTTAGATCAAATATGTAATCAAGGTATCTACCCGAAGGATGATTTTGAATTCCCGGTCATTTCCTAGCTTTACCCTGGTCAATCTAAAATAGTTCAAAAGATTTGAATGATTTTAAAGGAGTTTCGAAAATTTCAAAAAAATGTTAAACATTTTGAAATATTTCTCACTTGGAACAGGGAATTTTGTAAAAGAATTATAATTCTGAGTTGAAACATTAGATAACTGTTGGTCATAAGAATTACAATTGTGATTTAGAACAGAGAATTTAGTGAAAGTATTATATTTCTGAACTTGAAAAATTCTTTTCCGTTAAATCAGAATTAAAATTATTTTCTAAAATTCCCGAAATTTTGAATATCTCATTGCCAAAAATTTGAGACTGACTGAACTATATATATATATAATTAAAAACTAAAGGTTAGCAACCACCGCAGGGTCCCACTGGGAGCAACTGTCATCTAAAAATTAAAGCAAAATTTTTCAATTTTTCAACATTACAAAATTGTAGATTAAAGTCGTGTTAGTTATGGAAATTTTAAAAAGTTTTGCAAAGATTTCATAAAATTTTAAACAAAATTGATTTTTAAAGATTTCGTTGAAAACATTTTCTAAAGATTCATAGGAAATTAAAAATGTTTTTATTTTTTCATTTTCAAAAATTATTATAATAGAATATTCCAAAAGATATCCAAAATTATGTTCAAGAATCTGAAAGACTGTTGGGATGTTTTTTTTATTTTGCTGGATTTTAAATGATTTCCTAAAATTTCGAAAAAGAAAGTAGAAGATTTTTTGCACGATTGCCAAATAAAAACAAATCGAGTTTATTCAAGAAATAAAAAGAAGTTTTGAAAAGGTTCAAATAGAATTAAGAAGAGATTTCAAAGAATTTGAAACGATTTCCAAAAATTTTTAATGAAATATAGATTATGAAAATTTCGAAAAAGTAGGTTTTTAAGAATTTGGAAAGGTTTCAAGAGAATAAACAAGTTCTTTTTAGATTCCTGGAAAAATTTCAATGATTCTTTATTCTGACAAATTAATTTTTAAATAAAATTGAACAAGATTTCAAAACATTTCAAAAGATTTCTATAATTGCCGATAAAGAATCTGGAAGATCTTGAAGTAATTTTTTTTTAATTTAATGAAAAATTGGAACCAGTTTGAAAGATATTTAAAAAATTTGAAAAAATGTCAAGAAAAATTTAAAACTAGAAATGATTTCAAGAAATGTATAAACATAATGTGGATTTTTGAAGATTTCGAAAAAAAAGCTTTCGAAAAGTTTTGAAAGGTTTCAAGGGAATAAAAAAGTGTTCGTTTAAAGATTCTTGGGAATACTAAAATGAATCTTTATGAAAAACTTACTTCAAGATGAATTTGAACAAAAATTTCAAAAATTTCAAAAATAATTTGAAACCTGGAACGATTTTAAGAAATTTAAAACATAATGTAGATTTTGGAAGATTTTGAAAAAGAAGGTTTTTAAGAATTTTGAAAGATTTCAAGAGAATAAAAAAGTTATTTTAAGATTGCCGGGAAAATTTAAATGATATTTAATTTTGAAAAATTGATTTTAAGATAAAATTTAAAAAAAAATGAAAATACTTCGAAAGGTTTCGACAATTGTCGAAAGAGAAGTTGAGAGATTTGAAAGCAAATTGTTCATTTTTAGGACCATTTAAAAAAGCATTTTAACTTGAAATAGTTTCAAGAAATTCAAAACAACATGTAAATCTTTGAAATTTCCAAAAAGAGTACTTTTCAAGAGTTTTGAAAAAAAGGAACTTTTTAAGAGTTTGAAAGGTTTCAAGAAAATGAAAAAGTTTTTCTTCAAAGATGCCTGAGAAAATTGAAAAGATTTTTTATTTTGAAAAATTGATTTTGAGATAAAATTGAAAATTATTTCAAAATAATATAATATAAATGTCAAGAAAAATAAAATTCAATTCAAATTTACTAGTTTCACAGTTAACAATATTTACATATGTCAATGCTAAAAATGTAATGTTCACATTGTAGATTTATTATTTGTATATATATTTCGTATCGCAATTATTATCTACGTCTCAAGCCTGTCCTTGTGAGATATTTGTATTTCATTGATTAATAGGAGAAACCAACAAATGGGTGTTTGGCAATATTTTAATGTATCTTATGAATTAAGAAATTAGTTCAACGTTCAATCAAGTTGTTGAATTTTCAACCACAAATATAAATTCTTAACAAAAATTTAAGAATTGAAATTTGAACGAAGACAAATTTTTGATTCTCAATCATAAAACGTTCAATTGAATGAAAACGGACGAATTTTCAACAAAATAGTTAAATCCTTAACCAAAGACGAGATTTCTATAATAAAGTTGAATTTTGAACCAAGAGTATCAACTTTCAACCAAGAAAATAATTTTTTTTTTATTCTTAAGAAAGTGTGTACATTTTCAACCAAATAGTCGAATTTCCAACAAAACAAAAAAGAATTTTCTATAAAACAGTTGAATATTCAACCCAAAAATTGGAATTAAAAAAAGTGAATTTCAAACCAAAAAGCTGAGTTTTATATCAGATAGCAAAATTTTTAGTTGTAAACATTAATTATTACCAAAAAAAAGAGTTCAATTCACAAGCTGAATAGATCAATTTTCAACTAAAAATGTAATAGTTGATATTCCAACCAAAATGTATTTTAATTTTTATGCAACCACTAAAAAAAAAAAATTCAACAAGAAACTCAAATCCTCGATCAATACGGAATGACGATCAATCAAACATTTGCATTTTTACCAAAAAAATATTCATTTTCTACCAAAAACTAGAATTTTCAAGCAAATGTTCGAATTTTCAACTAACTGTATTATTCATTAAGATTATTTTCTGCTATTAGTAGATACTTCTTCACCTAGCCAGTCTAACCAAACTAATTTTTTTAAATCCTTTTTCCGAAATAACCAAATAGTTAAATTTGTTTTAATTAAAAAATATAATTTTTTTAGTCGTAGAAATGAATTTTCTACAGAGCGGTTCAATTTCGAAATTAAAACCATACTTTATTTTGAAAAAAATAATTTCATGAAGTTTCTACGTTCATTTGGTTAAGATAGTTTACATTTTATATGCATGTTCTTTCCCTAAATTTAAAAAATTTCTGGGAAAAAATGTGTTTGTATGTAAATATCTCACTTAAAAGACTCTACATAATTTATGCACAGCCCCTAAATCATGTGACACTTTCGTGAATAATAATAATGATTTCACTAAAAAAACGTGTCATGAACTCTCAGCTTTGATTCTTAGGTAAGAAATATTGGAAAAAATTCTTTGAAATATACAACTAAATTATTTAATTTTCAATGAGACTGATTTTCAACATTACATTTTTTGGTAGCGATAGTGAAAACGAAGCTACTTTTATCAAAGAGTGAGCAATTGATAACTAGTCACATTTTTTATTATCAATGACTATTAACATCGTTAATTTTTTTAGTTACTTTCAAAATGTAGATCGCAAGTATTTGTATACCATAAATTTTATAATTGTATCGCTTTCCAACGATTTTTTTAGTTTTATTAAACCCGCGGATGAACAATTCTCAATGGTGAATGCTTTTCCAAAACTCACAGTGGGAAAAAGTTCACTTTTTATGTAAAAAAGTTTTAGAATCTTCAATTTTTGTCTGATTAAAAATTTTTTTTTTTTCAATTATAAGGCATTGATTGCTGAAGAGCATCCAGCTCGGAACTTTTGTATGCACAATTAGCTTATTCATGAAATTCTTTCTCAAAATATGAAAAAAGTTAGATTTTTCATCAAACTGCCCACAAAATATATTTGTATAATTATGGGTAACCCAAGAGTGCATGAAAATATGCAAGTAAGAGATCAAGAAATGTATTTGCGACATGCGACTATGAGCAAATAATATTTCATACATTCTTTAAAAATATATGCAAAATGTTTGAAAATATTTTAAAATATGGAAAGACTGGCTATTTTCACGAAAGATTGATGCAAAAAGAATTACAGAGTCCGGATGCCTTCAATACTATCCGTATTTATTATTGAAGCACGGGAATCAACCTATTTAAATCTAAGACTCCTGTTACCAATATTACGTATATAACATCAGATTAGATTTTTTGGATATACATATCCCTATAGGATAATTTGTAACTTATCAAGATATTTTTTTGCCCCAAAAAGTGTATGCTCATGTTTTAATATGCAGATACTAGAAATAGCCTTTCACATCTCAGTAGTCTGCTTGCTTACGCAGAGTCATTTTTTATACTGTTATTAGACTAACAACACAATATTTTCCAACACTCACAATATTTTTTATATTTTTATATATTGTAATTATAGCTTTATTAGTCATATTGTCACTTCTGGTAATGGTCCCTACGCTGCCAATAACATTCCTAGCCTTGTTTATATGGCATCTATCCTTTCATAATTAGTAAATGAACTTCCAAGATACACGTAATCATCAACTTGTGCTTTCTTATCTTCGTCTGATGTAATGTTGCGTACTGTACTCAAAATCCTTCTTTCGAATACAACGATTTTTATTTTATTTACATTAACCTTAAGAACCATGATCTTAATGCTAGTCTTCAAATTACTCGAAATTGTTGCGAATCGTGCACTGATTTGGCCCTCACAATCTTATTAGCTGCAAACGTTAATCCACGCAATTTCACAGTCCCGAGATCAATACCTTCTTTGCCCAATAGAGCCATTCTTAGAGATTAGTCCATGAATATCATAAAGAGCCAAGACGACGTAGCGCATCCTTGTCTAATGCCCTGCCTGATATCAAACCAATCACTTAGTTCTCCATTTACTATTACACTCGCTTTGCCAGCTGCATATACTACTTTTATTGCTTTTAAGAGCCAATCATTGACTCCATACTTTTTCAGAACTGCCCAGAGTTTGATTCTATTCACCTTATTAAAGGATTCTTCCAGATCAACAAATGCACCGAAAACTTTTTTTGTTTACCTTCAAACTTATTTCTGTGATCTGTCTCAAGCTAAATATCTGATCTACACATGATCTTCCTGGTATAAAGCTGCAATGTACTTTTCAGATATTTTCTTCTGTTATATCCATGACCTTACGAATCAATATTTTAGAAAATATTTCCCCTACAGTACTTAGTAAGCTGGTAGCTTTATAGTTACTGCAGTTACCATTACCATACTCTGCCTTGTAAATTTGAACGATAATCGCCTCACTCCAATCATTTGGAACTTCTCCTTCCTTAGCACATATATTTATCAATTTGCTCAGCCTTACAGACAAATACTTGTCACCGCACTTGAGTATTTCCACCGTAATGCTATCCCCACCAGCAGTCTTACCATTCTTCAATTTCCTAATTAAAGCTCTAATCTCAGAGGGGCAAGTTAATGTTTTGCCGTTTTTAATGGAATTTTATGACGTATCGTCACCTACAACTAATTTCTGGTAATAGTCACTCATACAATATTTTACTTCTGTGTCTCATACCAGTTGACACTTTGTATTCTCAATCCCGACTGTCTACCACTGCTTTCTTCCCTAATCTTGCTAACCCTTTTCCAATGTAGTTTCTAATTCCCTTCAAAATATTTTTGCGTTTCCTTATTTTCTTCGGCTTTGATTTTACCCTTGCCTTCTTTAACCAGTACTTTTGATTTTCTGTTCTTATTCTTATAATCATTTTATAGTCTATTTCTCTCGCCATTGCTTTGAACTGTAATATTCAACTTTCCTAAATACGTTTGATTCTTCTCTTTAATAGCTACGCGGATTTCATTGTTCCACTAAGCATCACTTGTCATTATTTCTACAACCGCAGTACGACGCACTTCAGATGCACTCATAATAATGGTTCGCTGAAACATTGTCAATGTGCCTTCTGTATTTGATTGTGTATTATCGTCTTCTAAATTGTCTTAACTAGGCCTTCGTTCATCGTTTTGCAAAATTCTATTCGCACTTTCGGTTTCTAAAAATTCTCTGTAATGATTCGCGTCTGCTTCGTCTTTCCAGTTCTCTTTCTCGCCCATCCTTCATCTAGGTTCATTTTTGAAACTAAGTGGCAATAGTTCGTTCCACATTTAAAAACTCGTATAACTCTTGTATCCCCTACTGTGTCGAAACCATGTATGTTTGTAATAAACAAGCCCTTTTCTAATAATACATAAGCTAACAAATTTATTCTCGTTCTTATTCACTACATACTAATTTAGAACTTCGTCGAACTTGATTCTATTCACCTGATCAAAGGCTTCTTCTGTCACAAGCTGAATATCTAATCGGCACATGATCATCCTGACATTAATTCGTATGGCACAGAAAAACGCTGATCCTCAAAAATACGATTCGGTGTTGTTATGTAACAAAATTCAGATACCGGAGTGGACTTACCAGGTCTTTTCTTCAGTCATTTCCATGACCTTACAATTAAGTATTTTTGACAATATATTGCCTACGGTACGTTTCCTGATACATCATCAAATCCAACTGACCAGGCATCCATATTAGAAACAAAAGTTGAACTTTCAGAAGTGTTGTTGTAAACAAGGCATGTTGTCATTAGTGTTCGAATAAACAGTTCAATCCGTGCAATTAAAAATGAAGGAAGGCTTAATATTTTTGTCATATTGTAAAGAAGTATGAACAAAATTGCGTTAATCTTGGCAAGCTGAAGCTTTCTCGTAATGATGCACAAAACAGGTTAAATGGTCGAACCTTGTTGTTCCCAATCGTTTTGTCTCCTCTCCTCTAAAATGGGTTAGAGAAACGATAAATTTGGAAGCATTAAGTTATTCCCGTGCCTCTTTCGTTTCTGCAGATTTCCTGTGTAATGCGAATAGTACTTAAAGGGACAAGACTATCTCGGGTCAATAAATTTCTGTCCCCCGCCCTCTCACGGTAACGCGACGCGACATCCACGCGGCGCGCTGTTGTTCCTCGAGAAATTCTGATAGAGCGACTCTCGTTGTTGAGGAGGTAGCGAGCGCCGAGCGAGCGGAAGGAGGGCAAGAAAGATGGTAGGAAGGAGGCAGAAGGTCGCACTGGGTTCGTGTGAGGGTGTAGGGATCGTGTCAACGATAGAGTGAATTTACGGCGGTCACCGAGCGAATCCATTTGTTTCATCTGCATCTGCTTAGCACGCTAATGCCGCGCCTCTCTTTCTTCTGACTTGGTCTCGTCTGACTCCTTTTCATTTGCTCCTATAGATACATACCTATGTTCGTACTCTCCTGAAAAATTCCTATACTGAAATAGCAACGTCCCACGGCTTAATTTCAGCCTATTGTAAACAAATGTTCGACTCCATGTCACCAACAAGAAACTAGCAGCACGGACTTCACGACTTTAGCTAACCAGGAGAACTGCTCTTAGGCACATAACTATTAAAGGTTAAAGACGTAATTAGACAAAAGGAATTCTACTTGTACTTGCTTCTTAGGGGACATCCATTAAGTAGGTTCGCAATTTCAGCCTACTTTCATCCCTAAACCCTGTTGACAAATGTGAATTTTACCCCCCCCCCCCTTCCTGAAAGTAAGGCAACCGTTAGTTAAACAGGCATTTCAAGTTTATTCTGCGTTTTTTGAAATAATATAGATCAATTTTCAACCGAGAAAGATTTTCTACAAAATGAGATGCATTTTTAATTCAAAAAGACGATTTTCGAAGGCAACAAATTTTCAAACAAGCAGTTGCAGTTGAAAAAAAAACAAATGAAATTTTAAGCAAGATAGACGAATTCCGAAAAAAGAGTAGAACTTTCAACCAACTAGTTCAGTATTCAACCAACAAAGATTTTCTACCATAAAACATTAACTTTTATCTAAAAATAGAGTACTTTAACAAAATTGTTGAATTTACAACAAAAACATGAAATTATTAACAAAAAATTTTAATTTTCAAGCCAAGAATATAAATTTTTTAAAAGAGAGTTGAATTTTCAACGGAAAAATTCATTCTCGACCAAGAAAGATAAATTTACAAACAAAAAAGTTGACTTTTCTACTATAACAGGTGAACCTTGAATCCAAAATGACGAATATTTAATACAACATCCAGAAGTTTCGACAAAACAGTTGAATTTTCGACCGCAGAAGAATAATAGAACAAAATCGTTCAAATTACAAGAAAATAATAAAGCTGTCAAAAAATAGTAGAATTTTTAATGAAATAGTTAAATTTTTAACCAAAGAGCTAAATTTTAAACTGCAAAAGATTTCTGAATTTTTTAGAAGACAGTTGATTTTTCAACAAAAAAATTCATTTTCAACCAAAAAAGATAGATTTTCAACGAAGAAGATGACTTTTCTACCATTAATCGATAAACTTCCAACAAAACAGTTGAATTTTTGACCGGAAAAAATCACTTTAACAACATATTTAATTTTACAACGAAATAATTAAACTTTCAACAAACTAGTGGAATCTAAAGACAAATAGCTGCATTTTTAATAATTTTTTAACCTAAAATGAAATTCTTGAAAATTTCAGTTTCAAAAATTATTATTTAACAACGAAAAAATTAATTTTCAACAAAATAGTTCAATTTTTAAATAAAAAATATATTTAAAACAAATAAAATTGAATCGTCGAAATGCTTTGTTGAAAATTAATTTTACTGGTTAAAGATTGAACTATATTTGTTAAAAACTCGTCTTTTTGGTCGAAAATTAATTTTTTCAACTGAAAATTCAGTTTTTCCGTTTTTGGTTAAAAATTGATCGCTTTTTGTTGAAAACTCATGTGTTTTGTTGAGAATTAGTCTTTTCACTGAAAAATTTATTTTGTCTTTGTCGAAAATTCAACTATTTTGATAAAAATAAACAGTTTTGGTCGCAAATTCAACTATTTTGTTCGAAATTCGTATTTTTAAATACACAATTCAACCTTTTGGATTCAAATTTTCAATTTTTTTTTCGAAAAGTTCTGTGTTTAAAATTCAATTTTTTTCTGAAAAAATCGTCTTTTTGCCTTAAAGATTCTACAGTTTGGTTAAAATGCAATTATTTTTAGTCTATATTCAATGATTTTTATTTAAAATTTCGATCACTTGATTGAAAATGCAGCTTTAAAAATGCAACTTCTTGGCTGGAAATTAATTTCGATATTGTTTTAAATTCTCCTCCATCTGTATAAAATTCATCATTAATTATTTGTTAACTAATAAAGAATAAAATTTGCGAAACCTACAATGTTTTATTATGAGAATCTTATGCTAGTTAAAACTCACATAATATCTGCAAATAAAAAAGCATAATATTTTTTACAAGATTTGCTTTCTCTAATTTTACATGATTGAGTTGAAAACGTGATAAACAAATGAAAAATTATTTTCTATAACAAGAATAAAAGAAACAATTTTAGCACAAAAAATTTGGTAATCCCAATTTTATTTTTGTGAATTAAATAAACCTCCCTGATATCATTAACCGGTTCTCCAATAATATCAGTTACATTTCCCCATTTCAATCAAATTTTTAAAAATGGATAATTTTTAAAAAGGAAAATGAAAAGATTTTTCTTAATAAATATTAAGAATTAAAAATTGTCAAGTATTAACTCTGTGTGTATAAATGTACACATCATAATCCAATATCTTTTCCGCAGTCATCACGAGACTAATTAAATTCATGTTAAAAGCCACAATCACAATTATAAAATATGGGTAGTGTTTTATTTTGATGTGATATCAAAATATAGAAATTGAACGTTTAAGTTAAAAATATTAGAACAATGATTTTCAAATTTCTCAAAAAGACAAGAAAATAAATCTCCAATGTATTTAAAATGTAATCCTGGTACTTGTCAGAAAATGAGGTTGCTAAATGGGATGTACATATTTTTCAAATTTAAAAATAATTTAATCAAAATGTCAATCGGATACTTATCAAAAATAAGTTTATCATAAGGTTGCACATAAACTGGGTTATAAAAAATGAGACCCTCGTTGCCTATGAAAAAAGTTATTCTGAGGAAGATACTATATATAAAATATGAGCATAATTTTTTTTGTCATTTACTGAGGAATACCTTTGTAATATTTTATTCATCATAAGTGTTCGAATGAATTTTTCCAAATTTCAATTTTTTTTTATTATTCTTTTATTTCATGAAAAAAGTAAGTTTGTCAAAATGTTATTTTTTGAAATGTCATCTTGGTACTCATAAAAAAATAAAGTTGCCAAATAGGATGTACAGAAATGTTGTTTTTTTAAATGTCGTCTGGTACCAAAATTATACAAAATGTTTAGAAATTTGTCGGATTATGCATATTTATGTTTTCGAAATTGTTAAACTAAAAATGTAATATATCCAATATTTGTGTACTCACTTCACACTAGTACTTATTTCGACTTTTTTTATTACTTACATTCAGCTTATATCCAACATCAGATTTCGATTCAGCGATCACAAAAACCTAAGTATCATTAATTTGATCAATATCCGAAGATTCTTAATAATATATGTCCGCGATATTGGATCTGCCATTTCGAATTTTTAAAATCCAATACCAGATTTCGAGTTAGCGTCCACAAAAAGCTAAGTATCACCAATTTGATCAAAGTCTGAACGTTTTTAATAATTCATATCCGCCATGTTGGATCCGCCATTTTGAATTTGGAAAACCCAACATCAGATTTGGAATGAACTATCCCCGCAACCTATTTACCACTTTTATCCAGATCCAAACATTTTTTATATTTTATCTCCGCTATATTGGATCCGACATTTGGAACATTCAACTTAAGATTCGGATTCAGAGACCCAAGAAACATTGACCCTGCAACTATCACGTGATTCTGAAGTGTTTTTTCTCGAAAACATTTTTGGCACGATATACTCTCTTTCGCCTGACTGTGAAGGGATTTTAATAGACCTTCAAAACGGTCTAATGAAAGCCCAACAAAATTATATATATAATATATTCTATGCATTAAAATTTTATGCTGAATTCGTTGTTATGTCATTATGGCTATTCATTATATTCATGGACAAGTGTCTAAGAATGACCCTCTTCGACAAAGCAGGTGTGGATCTCGGGACAGTGAGGGTACGTGGGTTAGCGTTCGCAAATGATAAGGATGTTATGGCAGAGTCAATCGAAGACTTGCAAAGAATGTTGAGCAAACTGAATAAAAGCATGAAGAATATTGGCTATAAAATTAACGTAAGTAAGACAGAAATTATGGTGTTTGAAGGAAGGGATGAGAAGACAATATGCACAAATTTCATTTATACTTTCATCAATTTTTAAGCTATTGGATGCAATATTAGACAAAGTAACTTCATGTCAAAAATATATGTTTTTTTTATTTGCAGGTATTATTCGAGTATTATGTGAGCGTAAGATTCTATTAATAATACCTTGCATTTTTCCTCTAAATAATCTTATTTGGGCTTATTTCGGTTGATATTTTCCTTTTTCTCCCCCTTTTTTCGTTTTGTTACTTATTCCCCGCTAATAAGTTGAAAAGGAGGTAGTTTGGAAATCTAATTTTTGATTCGTCAATCTTTTTCATGCTCTGTTTAGATGAAATTTTTCATAAGAAAGTAGATTTCGTTTCCATCTTAAATAAAATGATAGGATACTTTCTATACACATTGAAACCTTGGGAAATTGAATCCAATGTTAAGAAGAAGAAACTAAAAGGTATTAAGTTTTGATATTTTAATCCACTGTCATTTCCTTGATGTTATCTACATACATATGTACGTAAGACATCTAGTATAAATGAGCGAGCTGATTACTGGAAAACCTAGAGTTGCCTATTACAAATTTCTGAAAGATTCATTTCTCTCTACTTACACGGAAAATGAGGCCGCTTTTTGGTGTTTTTGTCCTCACTTTTATTCTTTTTTTCGATGAAATTGGTAAGTAGAATAATAATAATTATTATTTGATACTTGAGAAATGTACATTATCCGCTAATCCTCAAGAGTTTTGTGTATTAGCTGTGTTTTCAATATTTTCTTATTCCAGCTTTCAGTCTTCAGATATTTTTAATTTCATTTGGAATTCAGGGATGCTGGAATCGAGTCACAGAATATGAATTTTGGGTCAAAGTGACAAAATAACAAAAATTCGAATCAAATTTTGAAAGACGAATTCGGGGAAAAAATGAAACAATTGAAGCAAGCGGTTTAAATTTTGTGAATTCCGTTTAATTGGTATTTTTCGATGGAAGCTATTACGGGGAGGTTTTCAGAGTCTTACGACAAAAATTTGGAGTCAAAATTCAGAAAGTTGATTCAAATTTGCGAAATTGACTTAAAATGGTATATTTCTATGAAACTCAGAATAAGGAGGTTTTATGAGGGGTCAAAATTAAATAATTCAAAATGCAACTTTTTCAGAAATTCTGTTTGATTGTCAGATTTCAATGAAAGTTATTACTGGGGCGGGGGGGATTTTCGAAGCTCTGATCACATATTTGGGAGCAAAATTAAAAAATTATAAAGTTAACTCAAATTTTCAAAATTCGATTAAATAAATAAATTTCGATGGAAGTCTTCAAGAGGGGGGGGGGTCGAGTCACAGAATACAAATTTTGGGTATAAATCCCAAAATTCTAAGAGTTGATTCAAATTTTGACAATTTTATTATTAACTTGCTAGATTCCCATAAATAAAGTTAGTACGTTTTAAGCGTCAATTGTTAATTGTTTATAAATATAAAAAAAATCAAAATTAAGTTATTTTACAACTGGTGAATTTATTTTTTCAGCTGAATCAACTACTAGTATTACACCAATGTCCTCTTTCTGAAATACTATGCAGTTAGACTGCTGCCACAGATTTTTGTTGTAATTCTTTGGATTTACGCAATAATTTCGTGCCGTTAAACAATTTTAATTAAAAAATGCGTAATTTAGCCATTTTTCAATGTACAACCTTTTTCAGCAAAATCAACTGATTATATTCTTCTAAAGTCTTTGATGTAATATTCTAATTCAGGTAATACTTGTTTATTGTATAAGCAGATTTGATAAACAAAATACTTCATTTGCCTTTTCTCAATGTATAAGCCTCTTTTTTTAGCAGAATCTACTACAAATATCACACCAATGGTCTTTTGCTGTTTTATTTTTATTTCAAGATAACAAGTACTTATAATTTGAACTAACAATGTCATGGGCTGCTCATTATTCAGCAGATATACCTAATTTCTTTAGTATTAATATTCAACTAACAAACATATCTTACAAACTTTCTTTAAGAAGATTATAATAAAAAAATGTTTTTGCTAATAAATATGTAATTCATGACTTTTTTTCCTTCATTAGTTGAAACAATTATTGATTTTTATCTAAAATGCACAATGAAATAGCAAAAGAACATTAGTGAGCTATTTATTATAGATTCTGCTAAAAGAACGAGGCTTATTTATTGAAAGAAAATAAAACGAAAAATTTTTTCATCAAATTTGTTTGAACAATAAAAAAAGTATAACAGCAAAAGACTTAAGCAACATATGAACAGTTAATTCTACTGGAAATACGAATCTGAGCAACTAAAAAATGGCAAAATAGAGCATTTGTTTCATATATTTGTTCAAATAATAGAAAATGGTTGTCTACCTTTAAAGCATTAAAGGAGGATATCATGAGTGTGATATTTTTAGTTGAATTTGAAAAAAATATCAAACGTGTTTGTTGAAAAACTGATTAAATGACGCACTTGTTCATTAAAATTGTTTAAACAACAGATAGGAATTGCTTAACTGCAACCTATCAAAGCAAAAGAATATCGGTGTGGCACCTATTGTCAATTCTCATACAAAAATGAAATATAAATATTGTTCAATGGCTTGATTCTGTATTTGTTTATGAAATATATAATAAAAATTATCAATTGACGTTTAACTTGGTTGAAAATGAATTCAACATTATTTTACTTCCATTTTCTCCGAAGAATATAGGTCCAAAGTATTTAAATATCGCGAACAAAGAATTTACAACTTTTGTTTATTAATTTGTCGATAACAAACTGTGATCTGATAATCACCTGAACAATTTTTATAAAGAAATTTACAGCTATTCTGATGACTTTTTGCTATGCTTATTTGTAAATTAACATAAGTTGGTATTAATTGACAAAAAATTTTAACAGATGGACAGTTCAACTATTTGGTGATGAATACGTTGTTTCTCGGGATCTAAAAATATAATAGTTGATATTTCAAACAGAAAGCTTTCGATTTTAAATAAAAAACAGTTCCATCTCATGAGGAAAGGCGAATTTCTTAAAAAGCAGTTGAATTATCTACTGGCAATTATGAATTGTCAACCAAAAAGTTAATTTTTCAACATATAGTTGAATTTCAAACTAAAATAATCAATCTTCAACAAATAATATAAATGTTTAACGAAGCGGTTCTATTTTTAACCAAGTAGTTAAATTTCCAATCAAGAAGATTAATTTTCTACAAAAAATGCTGACATTACAATAAAACACATAAACGTTTAAACCAATAGTAAATTTTCGACTAAGAACGATGAATCAATCAAAAATATAATAGTTCAAGTTTAATTTGAAAAAATCAATTTAAAAAAAAAGTTTGAAGAAATTAATGAAATCTTCGACCAATAAAGTGAATTTTGAACAAAGTATTTCAACTTTAAACGAAGAAACAAAAATGCAATGAAAACCTTATTAGTTGAATTGTCAACTAAAAAGGATCAGTCCTTGGCCAAAATGTAATTATTGAATCTTCCGTTACAAAAAATTAGTTTCAACTATAAAAATAAGTATTTCAGTAAAGCACTGAAAATTTGCAACCAACGAGGATGAATTTTTTCGATTGAAAAGAAATCAAATTGAACGAAAGACAGTTGGATCTTCTTTTTAGGTTTGATTAATTCAGTTCGCATTAAACCAAAGAACAAGGCGTTAAGACTGGTCCTTATACTTATTTCAAGCCGCCCGGATGACACATATGTTTCCCCAAACATTCCTGGAACATTCCAATGGAAGTTTCGGAGAATTCCGAAAAATGTTCCAGGAAGGTTCCCGGAATTAGGTAAATACCTGCGTATCCTGAAAGGTTTCCAAGGAAGGTGCAGGGAATCTTTGTGAGAAATTCGATCCATTAAATTAATTAAATTGATATAAACTAAAACATTTTTCACGAACATTCTTGGAACCTTCCTCGGGGACCGTTCTGAATACGTGGACATTCACCAATTTCTAGGAACCTTCCTGAAAGTGAGGACAACTCATGGTGTTGAGATTTACTTAAGCTAGGATTTAGGATTTAAAAACATCTGTCCTGAAACGTGTCTGTATCCACATTCTCAGAATAAATTTGTATTACTCAATCTTCTTACTCTTGTCTACCTGAATTTGGAATTTTAGGATCTCTTTTAAATCTCAGAGTTTATGGTTTTATCACTTGTAGGCGTCAAGTCTTCCAACCTATTGACCATTTAGGGTCAAATTTCTGTACCTAAGCGTTAATCGCGTTCGCCGTGCAAACTAGTGACCGTACCGGGGAAAACCTTTTCGGACTTTTCTGTTTTACATCTTGCATCATCGGAACTTGTTACGCCTTCAGGCACTGGATCCTAACCCCCACCTTTAAAATTTGTGAATCTTCTCCGTTTTTCGAAATCTGCAACTGTCCGACGTCAGTCGAGTTTTAACACCGCAACCGAATGCTTAAATAACTACTTGCAGCGTTCCTTGTAGTTCTCTCGGCTTAATATTATTTTTGTATCACTCTGTATTCTACAATAAACTACAAACACAGTGAAATGAAACGTGAAAGCAACGCCTTAAGTGTACGTGGACACTTTGGTGAATCAAATTAACTGAAAACACAATTGAATGAAACGTGAAAGCAACGCTTAAAGTGAACGTGGACACCTTAGTGAATGAACAATAATCTATCAGGCACAGTTAAACTGAAAAGCGTGAAATCATGGATCAAGTGGACGAAAACAATCAACAAATCTACTGCGGAATCATCAGATAGCTGTTATCAACGTGGAAGCTTCAACGAACGAGCTGCCTGCAGTCATCAGAGCCTACGTCTATTCTGCAAACTACATATTCTAAGATATTTCGCTAGAACTTCAAAATGGTGAGTCTCGCATGCCTGTTTCAAGATTTATATCATTTATCGAAACGTGACCGATCCTTTTCCCTTCTGTTCCATTTTTTATCAATTTAACCTCAGTTGCATATTAAAATGGTAGGCGGATATAAGCGTGTGAAACAGCTACACAGGCTTCAGGGCGCCTTAAAAGCAAAGTTAACAGTTCTCGACAAATTTCTTAAAAAACCTAAAGCAGACATAGATCTTATAGAATTGAAGGGCAAACGTACTCACGCTGAACGCGTTAAAACAGATTCTGAAACTACGCAAAACGAAATAGGGTCACTAGTTAGTGACACAGAAGTCGATTCCGAATACGCAGGAAGAATTCAATTTGAGAAACGTCTTTCTGACTTGACTGCTCAGGCAGAACGAATTCTTGAAGAAAAGAAACCGATGATTCCAATCAATTATTCCGCATTATCATCTCGCGATTCTGATAATATCGGTAGCATAGCAAGCCTTCAAGATAATTCACAAATCTCAGCACCTTCACGGGTGAAATTCAACGAGAATGAAATTAATCTCAAACTACCTGCGCTAAATTTACCCAACTTAGGCGGTACATACGAAAAATCGCCAGGTTTTAGCGACATTTTCAAATAATCTGTTCATAACGATAGCAGATATACTAATTCTCAAAAGTTGGTATATCTTAGATCGTGTTCAACAAAAAAAGCCGCGGATAAAATTAAATCGCTTTAAACTACTGATGCTGAATACCAAGTCGCGTGAGATATATTAGAGAAATATTATAACGACCCGGCGGCCGTTATCAATAATCATGTTAAAGCATTTTTTGATTGATCACATTATCAAAACACTGCCGCAAACACTTTAGGCGATCTCTTAAATCAAGTAACAAAACATTATCAAGCATTAAAAGCTTTGAAGAAACCATTTTAGGAAGCATTTCCTATTTTCGCAATAACTTCAAAACTTGATCCGCAAACGCGTCTTGAATGGAAAGAGCACATTCTCCAACAATGGAATTATTGCTTGAGTTTTTACACTGCTGCGAAAAATGGCTAGAAACTAATAAATCTTCCTCGCGGAACAAAAAAAGTGAGAAAAACGTATCACATCGCAATGACAGACTATATCGAGATAATAATAAACACATTTAGGGGAGTCCTCTCTACAGTGGATAGCTTCCTACAGTGGACATTCGTAAATTGAAGCGAAATGCCTAAAGTAAAACTAATTTCCGCATTTTTTATGATTGAAGTTCATAAAAATGTATCATAAGACGAAATTTCATGTTATACTTAATTATAATAAAAGAAGGAAGTTTAAAAAACTATTTTTGACATGATCAAGAAACATTGTCCTCAACTTTAGTCATTTTTTTCAAGAAAATAAAATTTTTCAGAGTGGCTTTTAGCTTAATAATATATGTTCCTTGTTCATAAAACTATAAAAAATTATTCCGAAAGTACCTTTATATTACAATATACGTGCACCTGTGAGTATTTAAAAAACAATTATTTTAAAAATAAAATAAAAATATAGACACATTTTCGTTGCATGAGAGTAAGGTCCAATTTTGACATATTTGAGATTGGACATTATCCTTTGGGGTTAAGTGACAATTCTAAAACATCATCAAATTCTAAAATAATATTTAAAGCAGGGTTTTTCATATTTCTGAAAAGTCAATATTATCCTAATGATTTCTATTACTCAATTATTTATTAAAATATGGCTGTACGGAAAATCATTTTTGTTACTTTTCAATCAAATTTTATCTTATGAATACTGTAATTAAAATGTTTATTGGACATGGCATATTCTAACTCTGAAAAAAGTTAATTTTATTAATTTAGTATTTTGCTATGTCCTAAATAGCTTTTTGATTTCTGCCAAATTGAATAATTAACGTCTTATTAGGGTAAAATATCATAAAAACTTCAAACCTCATTTTTTCAGTATGACAGTCAGTAAAAATAGCGTGTTCTAACTCTCATGTGACGAAATATATTCGATATATTTAAGAATGGTTCACAATCAGTGTGTTTTTGAAACCTTGATTCAATTTCTTGTATTCTATTTTCAATGTAAAATAATAGGAACAGATAAATTTTTATTTTGAAAAAGCTATAAAAAGATTATAAAATTTATTGCATTTCCAATTTGTTCAGTATCTATGTTTGTTTTTTACATTTTCATCTTGAGAAGGTATCGGTTTTATGCAAAATTTGACTTAGTCGGTTTCAATCAAATCTCCAGGCTTTGAGATCCCCTGAGTCAGAAAAAACGTTTTTTACGAAGGAGTCTGGCTGTGTGTATGTATGTCTGTCTGTATTCTGTAGACATTGTCAGAGTTATAGCATTTTCAAAATTCGCAAAAACAAACGAAAATGAAAATTTTAGGCCAAACATCGCATGCCATGAAAAAAGTCGGGAAAAGAAAAGGTTGCATTTGAAAAGCACTACAAAATTATCATAACAACTTTTCGAATATCTTTGAGAAATCGAAAATTCAAATTTTGAGCGCACAAAACACAATGAAAAATCATTTTTTATAAATTAAGATTGAAAGGAAATCCATTTTATCATAGATAATTTTTGCAGAATAAGCAGCAAATTGTTTCACAATTTAAAAATAAACTACGCGTATCTATGTTAATAAATCTCGAAAGGCTGATGCGAACTCCAATATTCGTTACGTACCAGCCTACGAAAGCCGTAGAATATTTACAGATGAAGAAGAAGAAGTACCATGTAAATATATAACCGATTGCAGTGCCATGCCATATGGACTAACTTCGAAGGAAGTTCGAAAACTAGATTTTCAGTTCGCTATTAAAAATAATATCAAAATTTCGTCATCTTGGATAGAATTACAAAGCGCCGGTGAAAAGTGGCTAAAAATATTTATGGATCGACGAGGCATGAGCATACGCAAGCCGGAAGGTTGCAACTTAAGTCGTCTTACAGCTTTCAACCCATACAACGTTGGGACATTCTTCGAAAATTTAAAACAGATTTTCACAGAAAAACCCTGTCTGAGCACCGGGCATCGCATTTTTAACATAGACGAAACGGCTACCACAACTGTTTAGGCACCAACAAAAATCGTCGCTCTTGAAGGAGTTAAACAGCTGAACAAATGCACAAATGGAGAGCGGGGTCAACTTGTTACAACATGTGCAATCATTTCTGCAACAGGCAACTTTCTTCCACCAGCAATGATTTTTCCTAGAAAAAATTTTAAGAATAAAATGATTAAAGGTGCGCCACCTCGAACCCTTGGATTGGCGAATCCTTCAGAATGGATGACAGAAGAAAATTTCTTTCATGTACTCAAGCACTTTATAAAATACTCTGGCAGCTCTCAAGAAGATCCAACTCTCATCATATTTGATAACCATGAATCTCATTCCTCAATTGAAATCATTGACACGGCTCGAGAAGCAGGGGTAACCCTCTTAACTCTGCCTCCGCACAGTAGTAATCGAATGCAACCTCTGGATATCGCCTGTTATCAGCCATTTAAGGCTCGCTACAATGAAGCTTGCGATTCATGGATGGCGGAAAATCCTGGCCGCCCCATGACTATTTACGATGTCGCTGGTCGCGTTGGCAAAGCTCACATGGAGGCCCTGACGCCATTAAACATAATATCTGGATTTGCAAAGAGTGGAATTTTCCCCTTCAATCCTAACATTTTCACTGAAGCCGACTTCCTCTGTTCATCCGTAACAGATCGACCGCTTGAAGTGCCAGTTGATCAGCCAGAGACGCAGCCACTGATTGAAGTTCCAGAAGAAACGGATTTCCAAAACGAATCAGAATTTATAAGCAATGCAGGAATCGAGTCACAAATTCCTGCAGAATCACACGTTCTCTTTCAAGATGGGCTACCAACAAACCCCACAGAAGAAAGCATGTTGCAAGTTGCCTCGGATTTACCAGGTTATCAAAATGTAGTTCACACTAATAAAGAAGTAACTTTAAAAGTGCGACTCATTATTGAGCCAAATGTGGAATCCACTTTGCAAACTCTGCCAGAAATCTCACAATCAGTTGAAGAAAATTTTTCTCAAATTCCGCGGGTATTGCAAGTTCTCGATTCTGAAGTGGAAACTGAGTTGCGAGTTCGCTTAAGACTCCAGCAAGAAATTGAAGAAAAAGATTTTCAGATTCACCCAGAAGAACAAGTCCCCGAACCTCCATTAAAACCTTCAAGAAAAGTTCTAATGCGTGAGAATTCTTAACAAACAGAACACAAACGTGTTCTTATTTTACCTGAAGAGATACTTCCCTATCCAAAAGCTTTGCCAAGAGTATCCAATCAAAAACCTAGGGAAAAAGGAAGAAGTAAAATTCTAACTTCTTTACCGGTACGAGAAGTAATCCTACAGCATGCAGAAGCTAGAGCTGCCAAGCGTCGATCAAAGAAATCGATGGTCAATGGTCCAGAGAGGAAAAAATCTGAAAAAATGAACAAGGAAAATATCCCACAGACAGACAAAGATGAAAAATTGAAGCCAAAGAAAACAAAGGCAGTCAAAAAGGACGGATGCCAAAAATCAAAGAGAATCTAAAAAACGATCTCATAATTATAAACGCGTAAAGGGTATGTTTTTGCAAGTCAAATGTGAATATTTAAATTGACAAATAATAATTCAAATAACTTAACTTTAAAATAATGTGTATTTCAAAAGTAGTTTTTAATAGTCAAAGTGAAACGTTGAGGTCAATTTTCAAGGTCATTTCAAGGTCAAGACGATTTTTTAAAATGGAAACCCCTATTTTTGACTGCAGATTCGAATAGAGTGGAAAATTTGACGTCAAAAATATACTATGGAAATCTTGTTCTTGTGACCTTGAAAAGGTCAAAAATCAAGGCCAAATGTCCAAAAAACGATCTGATGCAACTTATCTTCTACTTGTTGAAGGCATCTTCAACATTGAGATTGCTCAGAAAACCAGTAAATTAAAAAAAAGCTCCTGAGCGACTTTTAAATAATTGACCTTGATATGACCTTCTAAAGGGCAAAATGAAAGATTTCAAAACACCAATTTTCCCATATAATTTCCCGATCTTCACGAGTCCGCAGTTTGAATAGGGATTTCTATTTTTAAAAATCGTCTTGACCCTAAAGCGACCTAGAAAATTGACCTCAAGGTCAAAATCAATGGTACAGTTAAATGGCCCCTACGTCCAGGTCAACTCTTGTATCAATAAACGAATTTTCAGGAAAATACATCAATTTTCAAATAAAAATGACGATATATCAACGAAACTATGGGGGGGGGAATTAAGGGAAAGTAGGAGAGGGAAAATAAGGGTAGTGTAAGTAGGATAAGTGGAGAAAATCAAAGAAGGAAATATAAGGAGGATAAGTAAGGGAAGTGATAGGTGGGTAAATGAGAGGGGTTGGGAAAGTAGAGGAAGTGATAGGTGAGAAATAGGGGTTAGGAAAGTACGGGAAGTAATGGTTGGTGTAATCAGAAGGTTTGAGGAAGTGAGGGGAAATGAGGGGTGTGGATGTTAGAAAAAGTATGGGGTAAAAAGTGGGGAAAGGAAAGTGTGGCCTCGTGAAGTCATGAGAGGGGAAACTAAATGATGAAGAAGTTGGAAAAGTAAGGTTAGAGTGTTGAGAGGGAAAGTACGGGAGGAGACAGGAACTAAGGAAATATAAGTATATAGGGGAAGTAAGGGAAAATGATGGTAGAGAAAGTAGGAGAGGCCAAATAAGATTAGTGGAAGTAGAGTAAGTAAGGGTAGGGTAAGTAGGAGAAGTAGAGGAAATGAGAGGACGGGAAGTAGGGGAAGTGATATTGATCTTGGCTGAGAAAGTGATGCGAAGCGAAGGTTGAAGTATGCAGAGAGCAAATACGTAATGAGAGGGGAAGTGAAGGAAAATGAGGAAAGTGGAAGTAGGGGAGAAGAACTAATGAAAATAAAGGGAAATCGGGGGAGCGAAATAGGAAAAATGAGGGAAGAGAATAAGGCACCGTGATGAGGAATGAGGTGAGTGGTAGGGGAAATACGCAGTTAGGAAGTGAGGTGAAGTATGGAATAAGGGAAGCAGGTGAAGGAGAGTGCTGGCTGGGAAATTGAAGAGAGGGGGAAGTACATGAGGAAGAATTTGGGAAAGTGAGGAGAAGCAAAGGTTGAAGTAGAAGGAGGAGAAGTAGGGGTGGAGAGGGGAAATAGGGAAATGTAGTGGTAGTAGAGGAGGGGAAGTATAGGAGAGGGAGGTTTGAACGAATCCATTAACGTCCAAATGTGATAGGAAACCCTTTTTTATAGGCGGACGGCGCCTTTTTTTAATGTTTTTTTTTTCTTGCTTTTTTTCGAATGAGTCATCACACAAAAAATTCAGCAGTGATTTTTAGTACCGTGCAGATAATTTCCGACGGTACTGTACTTCAGAGGCTTTTTTAGCGTTCCATGGTAGGCCATTACGGTGCGATTCTAATGAGCAAAAAGTACATTTCTGCCTAACAACGCACATACTTTATTTCCTCGTTAACTGAATTATATGTGACGTACAGCTTTTACGAGCAGTAAAACGTACCCTGTGATGAATAAAGAGCAGTTAAGAAAGTATATACTTAACAGTAAAGTTACTTTCACGTTTGACAAAGTCCAGTATTTATCTTTATAAAAATAAAAAATTATACTTTCATGAAAGTTTTTATTATGAGAGTTCACAGAACAAATATTAAAGTTTAAACATAAATCCATTAAATTCCTTTTAATGAGTTTCGTTTCTTCAACCGAATAAATTTTAATTTATTTGGAAAAATCCTGTGCTTGTTCATTGAACAACAATAATTGTTTATTTTTTAAATAAATTCACAAATTGACTACTTGTGAAGAAACGGATGTTGTTTTTTTAAGAAATCGATTGCTAACGACTCATAAATGACTCTATTTATTGAAAGACTTTTTCAGGAGACAATATTTTTTATTTACTTTTAAAAAATTTATAAAAAATACATACAAATAGAGAGTATTAATTGAAAGATCGCTACATCCAGAAGCTAACCTCCTAATTTTTCTTCATTTTGATTTCCTTGTTCCTTTTGCGTTAGAATTAGTAGGGAAATTTTCTTTCAATTTTCAAAAATTTGAATCTTTAAATCAAAAAAGAAAACAAAAGATATTAATCTATTTCATTTTCACATGTGTGGACATCAAGCCACAATTTTTTCCCCCTCAGCTAAAACAGTTCAATTGCATTGATCATTGATAAAATAACGTAAGAAAGGTATGTGTACAAGTTATTTAAAGATTTTTCCGTAGGAAAAACGAAATTTGTCGGTTGAAAATTGACAAAAATGTGTATTTATTTATAATATTTATTTAAATAAATAACAAATATTGTCACTGATAGTCGATGTCGTGAAAAATAACATCCATTTGTTAAAAAATTTCCAAGTTGTGAATTTGTTTATAAAATTGTTTATAAAATTAAAACTCATTGTTCTTTGATAAACAATCATTAGAGAAAAAGAGAATCTGTTGTTTAATATTTAACAAAAATCCGTATTGGTTTATAAAATTCTTCAAAATAAATAACAAATATTGCCACCGAACAAAGTATCCTGATAAATAAGGTCCTTTCTGAGGCACTAAAAATCGATGTCACAAAAAAAAACAACATTCTTTTGTTGACAAGTAGTCAAGTTTTAAATTTGTTCATAGAAATGTTAATGAAGTAAACAATTATTCTTATTCGGTCATGCATCATTACCGGAAGATTTTTCTAAGTAATTTAAAATTGATTGCCTTGAAAAAAGAAATCTGCCGATTCAAATTTTCAAAATTCATATTTGTTTATCAACTTCATTTAACTAATTGACAATTGTTGGTAAATATTAACAATTTGTACATATGATTTATTTTTCACGAATTTTGTATCACTTTTGTTAAAGGAACGAAATCTTTAGAGTACGCAATGGCTGAGATGTGAATTTATTTAATTTATTTATTTATAACATTAAAAATAAGTATGGACATTACTAAATTTTTAACTAAAATCGAAAAATGAATTCTTCAAGATTTATTTTGTTAAATAAATCAATTTTTTTAAATGTAGTAACCTGCTGAATATTATTTGCAAGGAGTGGTTTCACTGATATCGTGATGTTTTAGCTAAACATATGTAGTTGCAAAAAAATTAAATCGGTAATAAAAAACATCTCAGAAATCTCTGAAATTTAGTTAACTCTAGCCTCATTTGTTTAGAAAAGCTTTTTTCTCCCACTGTGCATCCATCGTACTTTTTCTTCGGATTAGGGAAGTTCGGAGAGGGGAAGTAGGAAGAAGTAGATAGAGGAAGTAAGAAGGAGAGGGGAGAGGAAGTATAGAAGTGAGGGGTGGAGGAGGAAGTGCGAGTAGGCAATTCAGGGAAGCTGAAAGGAGAAGTATAATAAGTAGAAGAGAGGAGAGAAATTAGGGAATGTGGTGGATGGGCATTAAAGGGGAGAGGAAGTATAAGAAGTGGGAGAGGAAGTATAAAATGAAGATGAGGAGAAAGGAAGTAAAGAAGGAGAGAGGAAGTATGCGAGAACAGAGAAAGTAGAGGAGGGGAAGTAGGAAAATTATATGAGAAGAGATGGGAGGGGCAGACAAGTATGAGGAGGGAAGTAGGAGAGGATAGAGGAGCGGAAATACGTAAGTAGGTAATGTGAAGTACGAAAATTAGGAAGAGAAAGAGAGGACGGGTGCGAAAAGGAAAGTATACGGTGTCAGGGAGGAAGAGAAAGTAAAGGGAGTGGAGGAGGGGAACTAGGGGAATCAGGAGTGTAGAAGTGAATGAAGGAGAAAGAAGTAAGGCAATTGAAGAGTAGGGTACGGAAAGTAGAGAATTAGAGTTGAGCAGGGGAAAGAAGAGGAGGGAAATTAGAGTAGGGAAGTTTATAAGATAGGACAGGATAGAAGAAAAGAGGTGAGAGAAGGTGTGATAGAGGGAGAGGGGGAAGAAAGTACGGGAAGCGGTGGAGGGCAGTAGAAGGTCGTAGTATAAGAAGTAGGTGAGGAGGAAGAAAGTTGGGGGAACAAGGGCGAGGATAGAGGGAAGAAAGTAAGTAAGTAGGTGATGTGAAATACCGGAATTAGGAAGAAGAAGAGGGGAGGAGTATGGAAAGGAAAGTGTGCGAAGTCGGGGAGGACGAGAAAGTGAAGGAAGTAGAGTAGATGAAGTGAAGGCATTAGAAGAGGAGTAGTAAGTGGAGGAGAGAGAAAATAAGAGTGGGAAAGTAGAGTGGCGATAGTAGTGAATTAGAGTTGTTAGGAGGGATCAGTAGAGGAGAAGATGAGAGTAGGGGAGTTTATAAGATAGGATAAGACGAAAGAGAAGAGGAGAGAGTGAGAGTGATAGAGGGAAGAAAGTGGGGGAAGCTGTGGAGTGCATAAGGGGAAGCATACAGAGTCGGGGAGGACGAAAAAGTAGAATAAATGAAGTAGGGCTATTAGGAAAGGAGAAGAAAGTGGGGGAGAGAGGAGGTATGGGTGAAGAAGTAGGCTAAGGGAAGGAGTGCATTAGAGAGGAGAGGAGAGGAGAGGAGAGGAGAGGAGAGGAGAGGAGAGGAGAGGAGGATATTTAAAAGACTTAATGAAAGTCTCCATATACTTCTGAATCTTTCTTCTTTATTAGTATGTTGTTAGTAGACAAATATTTTATTTTTGTATTATTTTTTGAAGTTCATAAATTACTTGTGCTGAAAAAGGATAAAAAATATAATGTCTGGTGCATTGTATACAATTACCGCAAAGTGTTTTAAAAAGTAAGTAATTTTTTTGTTAAAAACGTACGTGATAATTTAAAGGAATGGTTGTCATGCGAGTTGTGCGAAAAATGCGCTGTGTATTACCATGTTGTCTCAGAGAGAAAATAGAGCAGAGAAAAAAGTTTATTTCGAATTATCCAACTCACTTCCTGGAATACTAAAACGCGAGCTTCAACGTTCTAGCGTAGTTTTTGAAACAATTATAGTTTAACGAGACTTCTGCAGAATTGCTTGAGTTAACAGATGTATTTGATTTTGGATAAATAAACAAAAAGCTCTTCATTAAAATTAAACTTATTTCAAACAAAGGAATTACTGAGAAGTTTTGGCACTGAAAAATGTGGAGCAGATTTTAGTAGGAAAGGCGTTTGTCAGTAAGTGAATTAGGAAGAAAACGTCGAGCATGTGGTTATAATTACTCTGCGTTTTCATGAAGGTGCTGGTGGCAGGCTAAATTCGCCCTCTCACCATTTCAGCGTCAAAGTCATATTCTCCTAATTTCCTCTTCTCCGCTAAATCGTTTCCAACTGTTCTTGCAAGGTCGCAAAATTTACGAAAAGGGTAATAAAAGGGTAGGTACTAAAATTTTGTAGAGTTGAAATAACTGTCGTGATAAAAATAACATTTATTCTCATTATTATGATTTATAAGCTTCTTAATTGATATAATTATGATTTTGAGTTTCAAATAGATTCAAAATCGTATAAATCAAGATCAAAATCCATTTTTAGGGGTGAAAAATCATGGAATTTTGAAAATTCAAAAAATGTTGAATCCTATAATTCATGAAAACTACAGAATTTTCAATTTTAAAGTTTGAAACTTCCATAATTTTGGATTTTGAATATTTAAAATTGAAAATTCTTTAATTTTAGAGACGCATACATATTTTTTTCTTCAAATTGAGATTAAACATTGATAAATTTTGAAAATATATGATAAAAAATTCTTCAATTTTAAAAATGGATATTTTTAAGGCATGTAAGGTGTTACATTTTTCTTGGAATAGTTTAATTTACAAGATTTAAAATTGAAAATTCTCCTATTTTCATGATTTGCAATTTCAAATTCTCCAATTTTAAATATTTCCAATTCAAAACTCTTTAATTTTAAAGATCTTTTAATTTCTGAAATTTGGATGATTTTAGAAATCAAAAGTCAAGTTTCCAGCAAAAATGTTCTAAATTGAAGAAATTTTGAATATAAAGCATCAAAACTACCTAATTTTTAACTGTAAATTATCAAAATTATAAACACTCAAACTTTAACAATAAAAAATATAAAGTTCTGTAATTTTTGAGAGTTACAATTAAATCTCATGAATTTTAGAGATTCCTAAATACAAATTCTTAAATCTTGATGATTTTGAAAATCAAAAATCAAATTTTTCATTCTAAATATTTCCAATTGGAGAAATTTCGAATGCAAATCTTCAAAGTTACAGAAATTTTATATTGTGAATTATTAAAATTACAACCTATTGAATTCTAAAGATTTAAAATTAAAAATTCTAAAATTTTGAAGAGTTACAATTTAAAACTTTTGAGTCTCAAAGAAGTATAAATGAATAAAAATTCTTAACTTTGGATGATTTTCATGATTTCGTAACTCAACAGTTTTCAATTCTAAATATTTCAAGTTGAAGAAATTTCAAATATAAATCATCAAAATCCCAGACATTTTTTATTGCGAATTGTCAAAATCAAAATATGTTTAATTTTTAATATTAGAAAATTAAAGCCCTACAGTTTTTAATAATTAATTTAATTAATTAATTAATTAAATTAAATTAATAATTCTGCAATCTTTAAGATTTAAAAGTGAAAACTGTCCAATTTCAAAGATGTATGAATGAACATTTTTAAATTATGATGATTTTGATGATCAAAAGTTTTCAATTTTAGATCTTCCAAATTGATTAAATTTTAAATGTAAAACATAAAAATTACAGAATTTTAATTGAAAAACTTGAAGCATGCATAATTTTTAATTTCCAAAATTAATAACTCTTTAATTTTCAAGATTTAAAAATCAAGGTTCTAAAATTTTGAAGACGTACAGTTATAAATTCTTCAATTTTAACCATTTACAATAAAATATTCATTGATTTTTATTATTTTCAATTAAAGACTTTTTGATATTTGATGTGTTTGATAAAAAATGATGCAATTTCAAATCATTTTTTTAAGAGTTTGTATTTGAAATCCAAAATGAAACTTTAATGAATTTTAAAGATTTTCAATGTCATATTAAATATTTTTAATTGAAGACTCTTTATTATTTTGTATTTATTGTCTATAATATAAAATGAAATTTAATGTGTATAATAGAAAACGATGCAATTTTAAATTCTTATTTAGAAAAGTTTAAATTTGAAATTCAAAATTAAAATTTATTCAATTTAGCAGATTTGCAATAGAAAATTCTTCAAATTTGAATATTTTCAATTCAAGGCACTTTAATATTAAATGTGTATAATACAAAATGATAAAATTTTCAAAATGCTTTGTTTGGAATAGTTCAAATTTTAAATTCAAAATTAAAATTTATACAATTTTACAGATTTTGCAATAAAAAGTTCTTCGATTTTGAATATTTTCCACTGAAGACTCTTTTATATTTAATGTGTATAATAGAAAATGATGCAATTTTTAAAATTCTTTTTTTTGGAAAAGTGCAAATTTGGAATTCAAAATAGAAATTTAATCAGTTTTGAAGATTTGAAATAATTGCAAATTCTTCAATTTTAAATTGTTTCAATTGAAGACTTTCTAATATTTAATGCGTATAATAGAGATGATGCAATTTTAAAAATGCTTTTTCTGGAAAAGTTCAAATTTGAAATTCGAAATAGAAATTTATTACATTTTACAGATTCGCAATAGAAAATTCTTCAATTTCGAATATTTTAAATTTAATACTTTTTATAATGTAATGTGTAGAAAAGAAAATGATGCAATTATGAATGATTTTTTTCGTGAGATTCCAAATTTGTAATTCAAAATAGAAATTTATTCAATTATAAAGATTTCAAACAATTGCAATTTTTTCAATTTTATATTGTTTTAATTGAAAACTTTCTAATATTCAATGTGTATAATAGAGATGATGCAATTTTAAAAATGCTTTTTTTGGAAAATTTCAAATTTGAAAATAGAAATTAATTCAATTTTAAGATTTGCAATAATTTCAAATTCTTCAATTTGAAATGAATTCAATTGAAGATTTCTAATATTTAATGCGTATAATGGAGATGTTGCAATTTTAAAAATGATCTATTCGTAAAAGTTCAAATTTGAAATTCAAATTCAAGTATAATACAAAATGATGTAGATTTTAAAATGCTTTTTGTGGAAAAGTTCAAATTTGAAATTCAGAAAAGAAATTTATTCAATTTTAGATTTGCAATCGAAAATTCTTAAATTTTGAATATTTTTAATTCAAGACACTTTAACATTTAATGTGTATAATAGAAAATGATGCAATTTTTAAAATGATTTTTTTGAAAAAGTTCAAATTTGAAATTCGAAATAGAAATTTATTCCACTTTACAGATTCGCAATAGAAAATTCTTCAATTTTGAATATTTTCAATAAAATACTCTTTAAAATATAATGTATATGATAGAAAATTATGCAATTTTGAATGCTTTTTTTGAAGAGTCCAAATTTGAAATTCAGAATAGGAATTTATTCAATTTTAAAGATTTACAATTGTAAATGCTTCAATTTTAATTATTTTCAATAAGGGACTCTTTAATTATTCGATTTTCGTTATTTTAAATTGAAGACTTTTTAATTTTTAATGTTTATAATAGAAAACCATGTAATTTTAAATGCTTCTCTGGAAAATTTCAAATTTGAAGATTTCAAATTGAAATTTATTCAATATTACAGATTTGCAATTGCAAATTCTTCAATTGTGTACAGTAAAACTTCCATCTAAAAAATGTCCCATTTGATTAAAGCAACTTCAACTGCAAACAGAATTCTACAAGATGTCAAACTGAGAAAGTAAATGAATTTATTTGAAGTCTATTATCTTTAATAATAACTGAAGATACAAATTTACGGTAAAAATGAATAAATAAAAAAATGACCAATATGAAAATATTTTAATTTTTATAAATATTGTAAAATGAGTTGATAATAATTAGGACAGTAATGACACTAATGACGGAACAAATTATCCTAATCTGTGTCGTAATTGAAACTAGTTCCATATGCATTAATCGACTGAATGTCATATACCTTGGGGACATGGTAGATTAAAATTCATACTTGATACCACATAATTTCACTTACAGTACCTGGTATCTTCAGCCACATATATATATATATATATATAATAGAAACGATAAAACCAGATAATTTGATTAAAAAATGTATGTACAATGAAAAAATTTATTTCAGTGAAAAAAATTTATTTTTTATGACCATTTTATGTGCAAGAATCGTCTATTCTCGACTGTTTTTACGACGTCTGACTATAGGTGGTTTGTTCTACTGAGAAGTCATATTTAAGTGCTAGTTTTCATGTCCAGTAAAATACTGTAGCTAGCTTACTTTTTAAAATTTGTTTAAAATTACTATAGTCACATTGTAAAATGATAATATCACATTCGTCACTTTTCTTTCAATAAATTAACCCATTGATTAACCACCACGGAATTTAGGTTCGTACCTATTTCTGAATTTTCCTGAATTCATTAGAAATATTTTGGGTTATTTTAAAAGTATTGAAGACATTTTTAATAGATTTGAACAACTTGCAGGGATTTTGAAGAATTTTGAAGATTTTATGGGTTTTTAAATTCTATGGAGTTTTCAAGAACTTCAAAAAGTTTCAAGGAATTGTAAAAGATAACAAAGAATTGGAAATATTGTAGGGTATATTAAAAGATTCCAAGGCATTTTCTATAGATTGCAATTTTTTTAATGAGCTTCCGAGAATTTGCATGATTTTGAAGAAATTACAAAAAAATTGTATAGGATTTTAAAGAAAAAATAATGGACTATTATATGCGCGCGCCAACTTTTGTATAATTTTTATTATTTACCCAATTTTCGCAAAATAAAAAAAAATAATAAAGATTAATCCTAATGCTCATATAATAAAGAAATAAAAATAATTTCTTGAATTATATATTGTTGCAAATCATCCAAAGTTTTAATTCCTATTCATTAGTTAAAAATTTTTGACCACTTAAATTCTTGCTGAAATGAGATTCTGAAATAATGTAAACATTTGAGTAATTTTTACTGTATATATATTTTTAAAATTTCATCTTCCATTTTTGAAATTTTAATTTATTAATAACCTTTAAAAACTAACTACAGAAAATTTAAGTTTTACCAGAATCAGTTATTAATTAATTATTCAATTTACAAGATAAAAAGCATTGACAATTTTTTTTTCAATGAAACATTTAAATAATTTGAACTCTATACACATATTTTTTTGAACTTTTATTTCTGAAAATTTGATTTATTAATAATAAGCGTTGGAACTAATTTTCGAAAAAATTAAAAAATTTGCATATAATTTCTAACTCGTAATGCAGATACTCATTTCATATCACAAAAATTTACAAAAATTATATGATTGGAAAAGAGGTATCTTATAAATATTAATTAACTTTTATTATACAAATTATAGCCAATATTTAATTACATAACCTTAAAATAAATAATTACTTTATGTTACTTTCTACAGAAAAATTAAAATTTAACCTTTATGTAATTTCGTATTGTACAAAAGTTAATCATTCAATAATCAATTAATCAGTTCACAACATAAAAAGCCTTAAACATTTATTTTCATTAAAACATTGAAATAATTCATACTTGATATTTTTTTTCAAACTTGAAATTTCAATTCTGAAATTAATAATAATCTTCTATACTAATTTTTGAAAAATTAAAACATATGTACGTATAACTTTGTAAAATTGAATTCAGATACTCATTTTGCAACATCAGAAACATTTAAAAGAATTATGTGATTTAAATTCAATCTTTACTTAACTTAATATTGTTAAAAAAATTAATGAGCTAATAATGAATCATTCTGTTCACAAAATAAAAAGCATTCACCTTTAATTCTCATTGAAATTTTTATCTTATATTTTTCTGAAAAATATAAAACATATAATTTTGAAATGAGCATACAGATACTCATTCCACAACATTACAAAAATTTAAGAAAATTATATATTTGCAAAAAATAGGTATTTTAAACATAAATAAACTTTTATTGTATAAATTATAGCCATTATCCAATTACATTACCTTAAAATAAATAATCAATTATGTGACCTAATTGTCAACATGTAAAATCCAATCTTTATGTAACTTAATATTGTTCAAAAAAATTAATCAGCAAATAATTAATTATTCGGTTCACAAAATAAAAAGCATTCACCTCTAATTCTCATTGAGATTTTTATCTTATATTTTTCTGAAAAATATAAAACATATAATTTTGAAATCAGAATACAGATACTCATTTCACAACATTACAAAAATTTACAAAAATTATATATTTGCAAAAAATAGGTATTTTAAACATAAATTAACTTTTATTGTACAAATTATAGCCATTATTCAATTAAATTATCTTGAAATAAATAATAAATTATGTGACCTAATTGTCAACATTTAAAATCCAATCTTAATGTAACTTAATATTGTTAAAAAAAATTAATCACCAAATAATTAATTATTCTGTTCACAACATAAAAAGCATTAATCTTTCATTTTCATTGAAATTTTCAAATAATTTTTACCTTATATTTTTCTGAAAATTTCAATTAATAATAACCTTTTAAACTAATTTATTAAAAATTAAAATATATGGTATGTACATATAATTTTGAAATAAGAATGCTGATTCTCATTTCATAACTTCCCAAAAATTTACAAAAATTATGTAATTGGAAAAGAGAGGTATTTTCAACATAAATATACTTTTATTATACAAATTATAGCCATTATTCAATTACATTACCTTAAAATAAATAATCAATTTATGTTTCCTGATTTTAAACAATCAAAATTCAATCTTTATGTAATTTCATATTAAAAAAAATATTCAGCTGATGATAAATTATTCTGTTAACAAAATAAAAAATATTAAACTATAATTTTCAAAAAAATTTTACTTTATATATCTGAAAAAAATTGAACTTTGATTTCTGAAGCTTTGATTTATTCATAAACTTCTGAACTAATTTCAGAACATTTGAGTATAATAGAATCAGTTGATAATTCATTAATAAGTTCGCAACCTAAAAAGCATTTGACAATTATTTTCATTGAAACATTCATATAATTTTTACATTATATTCTTTAAATTTGAAATTATATTCTTATACATTCAATTTAATAATAACCTTTAGAAAAAATAAAAATAGAATATTGAAATATATGTACATACAATTTTGTAAATTGAATTTAGATAGTCATTTTACAACATTTATTACACTGTGAATTAGTATTTTCAATTAAAAATATAGATTTTAAAGTAGACCAACAACTTTGAACAATTTTTTGTTATTGAAGCGTTTCACAACAAAAATTCATGTTTGAAAACAAAAACCATTATAGTTCGAACAAGATTTGTAATTTTCGAACCACTGTAGGTTACATTGAGGTTTTTCAAAAGAGTTTACAATTTTTATTAAATCTAGGTTATTTTTGTGCTTTTTTTTTACACAAAAAATTGGTATTTCAAAACAAAAATGATTATGATTGAATCAGATTAAGTATATCTCAACAATTTTAGATCATAATTATCTTTTTCATCAAAAACTGGAATTTTTAAATGAAAAAATAGATTTCAAGGCAGATTCACAACTTTGAACAATGTTTTGTTATTTTAGCGTTTTACACAAAAAATTCATGTGAAAAAAACACACATACACATTTGAAAAAAAGTATATAATTTAATAGAGGTATTTCAAAGAAACAAATGAACTTTTATGATAAAAATAATAGCTATTACAAGTGTAAATCAATTTTTTATAATAAATCGCCATTTTGGAAATAATAACAATTTATTTTCAGATCGAAAAATAGTCTTTTATAGTGCAAGGTAAAATATTTATTTGATTGTACTCTTTACACATACATTTTTTATTTTATATTCAAAGGAAGAAATACGTTTTTTCACCAATTTAAATTTTAAATCATTCATAATATTTTTTTGTACCTTGTGATTATTATATATTGTGAAAAATTGATTTGCGTATTTAATCATTACAAATAGGCGCACAATTATCATCCAATGAGGCTAATGTTGCGATGCATGCGCAAATCAGGGTGTGGCATCCATAAAAATTACCAATGAATAATTTAATTATTAAAATACAAAAAATGTATTCTAGTTAGAAAATATTGCACATCAAATATGTTACATGATCAGAAAGTTGGTCTTCAAAGTCGGGGAAAGTAGAAAATTAGTCAGGGAAAAATCAAGGAATAGTCAGGGAATTTTAATGTTTTATGTTATAAAATTGAAGTTACTGCTGTATGATTTTGTTTGTTGAAAGAGATGACTTCATTTATCAAACTCGAGTGAAGAGAATTTATTCTGTGAAAGATGAAAAAAGCTTTTTTTTATCACAAAGACCTCTGCTGGAAACGCTTCCTCACTTTTTTCTGAACACGAACTATGTGCGTTCTTGCGAAGACTAATGTAGTTTCCGAGGATGCTCTGTGGCATGGAGAGAAAATTGAGTCTTGCTCGAGTCAAGAAGCCAAGTTTACAGCATGTGCTTTCATATAGAGAACTAAATTATCGTTATTTAATAATAAAACTTTGACAATAATCAGTAATCAAATTCTCCGTCTGAAAAACAGAAGAAAGGAAATTTATTTGTCAGGCATCTATTTTTTTACATTTTACTACAGAAACCATACACGCTCGCAATTATTTTTTTGTCTCAGGCAATTTTTAATCTAAAAAAAAATATATCATCACAAAATTTTTGAATTTCATATTATATGCTAACGTGAATACATGTTTTCATTTTTTTTCAATATAAATAGGTGCCGCCCCACAGTGGAAGGAATGATATTCTTGGTTCCAAATAACGTACAGCCCACAGATATTGATCGATTGAGACAAAAAAAATTTCAAAAAAGCTGATAAAATTTCGAAGAAAGCTGTAGAGCCCGAATTTTTATTCAATTTTTGTATATTGTTATAAATAAACAAATATGTTGAGAAAAATGGCAACTCTTTCTATTCCGCGTTGCCGATGCTCGTCAATAATAGGAAAATTATTGTAATTGCGTACATTTCATAGAATAACATTAGATAAAGATATTTCATCATGATACAATAAGCAAAAGATGTTTATCAACAAATTATTTGTTGAAACTGTGTTTTCTATCATTTTTAACAATTTTGCGATTTCTTAAGTTATATTGCAAGAACTTAGGATTTTAATAATAATATAATGAGACAAATTTCTCTCAAGTTCATTATTGTTAGTATTATAAAAAAATTCAGTAAAAAATGTCATTATTCGGGCTATTGTCGACATAAACAATTTGATATATATTTGTAATTACATAATTAATGCTCAAATCATGTATTTCTTTATTGAATTTATTTTTAAAAATCATGCAATTTATCAACATTGAAGAAAACGAATTTTTCCATCGACAACAGACCGAATAGTGTATATGTTTTAAATAAATATTTGAACCAAAAAAATTGCTTTGAAATCTTTTAGCTTTCTTTCGAAATTTTGAGAAATCTGTTATAATATTTTAAAATCTTTTTCACTTTTTTCTTAAAATTAATTTTTCAGAATATAATACTATTTGAAAAATGTCCCAAGAATCTTAAAAAAAAATTCTATCTTCTTGAAATCTTTTTCAATCCCTTCAAAACTTCTCAAATCATTTAGGTTTTACTTAAAAAACATTAATTTTAAATTTCGAAGATTTCAAAATATGTCGAAAGCTTTTTTTAAGGATTTTGAAAGTTTTGAAGGTAATACAATTTATTCTTAAGATAACGGGAAAATTTGTAACTAATTCTTCATTGAGAAATATTAATTTTAAGAAAATATTTATGAAGATTTCAAAACATATCAAATAATTTCTGAAATTTGCAGAAAAGAATATAGAAGATTATAAAGCAAAAATTTCCAATTTTACAAGATTACAAAATTATGAAAAAAAATCGAATAATTTAAGATATATTTATATGTTTGGAAAAGAGAATAAAAAAATATATATATATAAAATAAATAAATATAAATAATTTCAAACTTAAAACGATTTCAACAAATTTAAAATAAAATTTTCATTTTTGATAATTTTTCCATCCACAAATGCTGGAATGGTGTATATTTTAACTAAATTTGTTAAAAAAATACATAAAATTAATCCAAAAATTATTAATGTAGCTGAAATTATCGCGAAGTTCCCAATTTAAAGTACTGACATGGAAAAAAACGTTTTTTTTTTTCGTAAACAAATGCACGAATAATGCATTTGTTTATTAAATTTGTTTGAAGAAGACAAAAAAACGCTAGGATAACCTGAAATCAGTAAAAAATGTGGATCTACTTTGAAATGTATTTTTTTATTTAAAAATACTAATTCTCGATGGAAAACATTATTATGATCTAAAATTGTTAAAATATACCTAATCTGGTTCAATCATAATCATTTTTGTTTTAAAATATCAATTTTTGGCGTAAAACGCTAACATAACATAGCTTCAATAAAAATGGTAAACTCCTTTGAAAAACCTTTATGGAACCTAAAAAGGTTGGAAAATTGCCAATCTTGTTCCAACCATAATGATTTTTGTTTTCAAATATGAATTTTTGGCGTAAAACGCTAAAATAACCAAAAATTGTTAAAAGTTGTGAATCTACTTTGAAATCTATTCTTTTAATTAAAAATATTAATTTTCGATGAAAAACATTATTGTGATCTAAAATCGTTAAAATATACCTAATCTGGTTTAATGAAAATATATATTTTTTTTAAATACCAATTCTTGGTGTGAAACCCTACACTAACCTAGATTTAATAAAAATTGTGAACTCTTGAGAAAAACCCTAATGTAACCTAAAAGCGTTCGAAAATTGCAAATATTGCTCGAACTATGATGATTTTTATTTTCAAATATGAATTTTTGATGTAAAACGCTAAAATAACCGAAAATTGTTAAGAGTTGTGGATCTACTTTGAAATCTATTCTTTTAATTGAAAATACTAATTTTCGATCAAAAACATTATTATGATCTAAAATTGTTAAAATATACCTAATCTGGTTCAATCATAATCATTTTTTTTAAATACCAATTCTTGGTGTGAAACGCTAAGCTAACCTAGATTTATTAAAAATTGTAAACTCTTTTGAAAAACCTTAATGTAACCTGAAAAGGTTCGAAAATTGCAAATCTTGTTCGAACCATATTGATTTTTGTTTTCAAATATGAATTTTGGATGTAAAACGCCAAAATAACCAAAAATTGTTCTAAGTTGTGAATCTACTTTGAAATCAATTTTTTCAATTAAAAATGCTCATTTTCGATTGATAACATCAATATAATCTAAAATTGTTCAGAGATACTTAATCTGGTTCAATTATAATTATTTTTGTTTCAAAATACCAAATTTTTGTGTGAAACGCTGAGCTAACCTAGATTTAATAAAAATTGTTCATTCTTTTGAAAACCCTTAATGTAACCTAAAACTGTTCGAAAATTGCAAATCTTGCTTGAACTATAAAGATTTTTGTTTTCAAATATGAATTTTTGATGTAAAACGCTAAAATAACCGAAGATTGTTAAAAGTTGTGGATCTACTTTGAAACCTATTCTTTTAATTAAGAATACTTATTTTCGATGAAAAAAATTATTATGATCTAAAATTGTTTGAATATACTTAATCTGGTTCAATCATAATAATTTTCTTTCAAATACCAATTCTTGGTGTGAAACGCTAAGCTAACCTAGATTCATTAAAAATTGTTAACTCTTTTGAAAAACCTTGATGTAACCTATAACACTGTTCGAAAATTGCAAATCTTGTTCGAACTATGATGATTTTTATTTTAAAATATGAATTTTTGATGTAAAACGCTAACATAACCGAAAATTGTTCAAAGTTTTGGATCTACTTTGAAATCTATTCTTTTAATTAAAAATACTAATTTTCGATGAAAGAGATAGATATGATCTAAAAATGTTGAGATATACATAATGTGATTCAATCATAATCATTTTTGTTTTAAAATACCAATTTTTGGTGTAAAATAAAGCGCTAAAATAACCTATATTTAATAGAAATTGTAAACCCTTTTGGAAAACCTTAATGTAACCTAAAAAGTTTCGAAAATTGCAAATCTTGTTCGGACGATAATGATTTTTGTTTTCAAATATGAATTTTTGGTGTAAAACGCTAAAATGACCCAAAATTGTTCAATGTTGTGGATATTATTTGAAATCTATTTTTAATCAAAAATATTAATTTTCGATGAAAAAAATTAGGATAACCTAAATTGTTGAAATATTCTTAATCTTGTTCAAGCATAATCATTTTTGTTTTAAAATAAGAGTTTTTGGTGTAAAACGCTGACTTAACCTACATTTAATAAGAATTGTAAGCTCTTTTGAAAGACCTTCACGTAACCTACAACACTGTTCAAAAATTGAAAATCCCGATCGAACTATAATGATTTTTGTTTTGGAATATGAATTTTTGGTGTAAAACGCAAAAATAACCAAAAATTATTCAAAGTTGTGGATCTACTTTGAAGTCTATTTTTTAAATTAAAAATTCAAATTTTCGATGAAAAACATTTATATAATCTAACATTTTTAAAATATACTTAATCTGGTTCAATCATAATCACGTTTATTTAAAAAAATGTAAATTTTTGCGGTAAAACGCTAACATTACCCAGATTTATTAAAAATTGTGTATCTTATTTAAAATATAATTTTGTTAAATTACAAATACTAATTTCCGACAGAAAACAGTAACAGAATCTAAAATTGTTAAAATATTCTAAATCGTGATTAAATTATAATAATTTTTGTTTTAAAATATCAAATTTTCATCTAAAACTCTAAACTCTATAAAACGCTAACAAAACCGAAAAGCGAAAATGGTTCACAAACCATATATTTTACATAAAAAAAATATTTACATAAAGTTTGCTATGATTTTTCTTGAAATAAAAGGGATTATTTGTAGATTCAATTTTCAAAATTTTAAGTCAAGGATATTGAAAACTTCAAGTAATAAGAAATCAATCTATTATTTTACTTTTCTTATTTTAAATATTAAATAGTTTCGATAACTGGTCTCATGTTTAAAGAAACGATAAAAGTCTGGCTTAGCCCGGATTTGAACCTGGAATGCAACTATCCATGAGTGCTGTCGCAATTAGTTAACGTTGCACTAATGGATGGTGGCATTCCTGGTTCAAATCCGGGCCAAGGCAAATTTTTTTTCGAATATTTTTTGCTTATAAAAGTAGGAGTTTCTTTAAAGTTCCAATAATCAGAGTCATTAGTTACTGAAAAATTGAGACGACTGATTAAATAATAAAAATTAAATTAAATTAAAAAAAAGTTTGATGAGAGAATATTCAAACGTGAGTTTTTAAAACTAGTTTATTGTACTGTAAATTTCTGAATAGAATAGAAAACAGCACTTGGGTGGTCAGCCAGAAAGCCGTTAAAAAGCTGTGGTTTGCATTGAAGTCGTTCCAAATGAAATTGCGTGGAAGCAAATGACTTGGCACGTTGCATCCAGAATGATATAAAAACATTGAAGTAGGTAAGATCTACTTGCGGATCGTTTTATGGTCAAGGATCTGTTTTAATATTATTAATTTTCCTCATCTGCAGAAAAACAAACTTTCTAAGATTGAAATAATATAATTAAAAAAAATTGTCTGAATTGAAGTAAAATTGATCTGGTTTTTACTTTTTAGTATAAAAGAAAAATATCGAATAACTTTATTTTCTTAGTTTATTATTTTGTTTTTTTGTTTTGAAAGTTATATAAATAACATTTTTCTAAAATTCTCGAGGAAATTTTTAATAATATCGCGAGAAAAATATAATACAAATAGAACTTTCAACTAAAATAATGAATCTTACACCAAAACAATAAGTTTTTAACAATGTAATTAAATTTTTATACCAATTAGTTGAATTTTTAATAAAAAAGATGAATTCTCATCGAAAAATGTAATACTCGATATTTCAATCAATATTTTAATTTTAAATCAAAAACAGTTAAGCTCATCCAAGAAAGATGAATTTTTAACCGAATAGATAGTTGAAAATTTAACCAAAATAAATAATTGCCTTAAAATTTCAAAATTCTTAAAAAGGTTGAAAATTTTTTTCCTTGAAATATTGAAAAATAGACATATTGTTTAACATTTTTTGAAATCTGTTCGAATTAAAAAAAAATTAATCTTTTTGAAACGTCTTGAACTTCTGAATATATTTCCAGATGATTCGAATTTTTCATAAAGTTTTTACACAATCGTCAAAAATTAAGAATTTTGTTTATATCTTCCAGCTTTTTTTTGAAATTTTCAGAAACCTTTTGAAATGTTTTGGAATATTTCAAAATCTTCTTTGAAAATTAATTTTTTGAAAACAAAAATGATTAAAAATTTTTCCAGGAATCTTAAAAAAAAATTATTCTTTTAAAACCTTAGATACTTCTTAAAAATCTTGTCAAATTTGAATTCATATTTGAATTTTTTTGAAAGTTCTAAATATTTCAACCAAAAAAATTGTTTTAAAATTATTATTTTTATTGAAATGTTGAGCCATTTTTTTCGAACTCTTCAAAAATCTAAATTTAAATTATTTTTGAAACTTTTCAGAACTTCTCGAATGATTCAGTTTTAATTTTTAAAGATTCATTTTGAGCTTTGAAGATTTCAAATTATTTTGAAAGCTCCTTAATGGATTTTGAAAGCTTTGAAGATTATATAATTTCTTTCTTAAGATTTCAGGAAAAATTTTTATCGATTTTTTATTTTGAAAAATTAATTTTCAGAAAATATTTATAAAGATTTTAAATCATTTTATAAAATTTCGGAAGAGAATTTGGAAGATTTTTAAACATAAATTTTAAATTCTACACTATTACAAATTTATATAAAAAATTAGAATAATTTAAGAGATATTTAGAAGTCAAAGATTTCCAAACTTGTCAAAAAAGAATTAATTTTAATTTAATTTTGCAGATTTTTTTCAAAATTAAAAAAAAATTCAAATCATTTTAAAAGACATTTGGGGCCAGCGGGTACAATGGATTCCAACACGAACTCTATCTGTGAGTGATCTGAGAGAGTGGGTTCATCTGAAACTCTCAACTTCTTGATGTTATCTCTGAAACTGCTGGTACGGAGAGTGATGTCAATGACTTCCTCCCTGAACGAGTTACGGAACATCGGGGTGTTCCCCGTGTTAAGAATATCTAAATCAGTGGTAATTAGGTATTCCAGTAGGTCATTAACTCTTGAGTTGACGTCCGTGCTGCCCCACAAAGTATGGTGGGAATTAGCATCGCATCCCAACAGAAGAGGAATACCCCTTACCTTGCAATATTCCACCAGTTTGCAAACCTCCACTGGTGGGTTAGTATCGCTGTCATACGGAAAGTAGGCCGATCCCGGAACTAGCTTTCCTATTCCTTTGAGACTCGTGGCTATCATTATCAGGTTTCTCGAACATAGCTCAAGCAGCGGGACAGCGTTAACTCGCTTCGTCAGTATGCAGGCTCTTGGTTTGGCTGGCTTGGGGTCCCTGTAACAAAAAAGAGTAGCCCCCCCTAATCCCTTTATGGTATCTCGAACTGACCAAGGTTCTTGGATCAGCAACATACCTGTGTGCCTCGCAGTCATGCCCCTCTGCAAAACTGCAGAGGCGCCTTTGCTGTAATGCAAGTTAATCTGGGTTATGGTGAGACCAGGAGCAGTTATTTAGGACTGATCCCGATCTTTCTATGTCTCAACAGGCTCCTCCTGTCCCTGGCCAGAAACCCTAAAGTTGACCTGTCCAAAGTGATAGTCGGGCTTGTTGTTGAGGGCCGCAAGAGCAAAGTCTGGGACTCAGGAACCTGCACAACAAGGACGTGCTTGGTGCCTCCTGCTGTGTTCTCTTCCTGAGGCCTATCGCGCCTGATGATTCACCAGGACGCTGTCTTGAGTAAGGGGTTGAAACCCTCCAGCTGGTGGAGTTTCTCAGACGGGTCTCATGGTTTACCCATAAACCACGCCGTAGCTCTCACCATCTTCTGGAGCAACTCAACCACACCCACCTTAAGCGCTGCACCTTCCTACGGCTTTGTCTCGACAACTGCTTTGAGTAGCCAAGCTTTAGCCGCTAGGTCGGCTGCCACAAATACGAAGACCCTTCCCCTGCAGAAGGAGGTCACGAATCTTAGCCATTGATCTGGAGACACTCTTTTGAGTGCCCTCCAGGTAGCCTTCCTGAAGAGCACACACTGCTTCGTAGTGAGAATTGAGTCCGGATAATTGCCATCGGCCACCACCATCGTCAGGAGGCTAGTCCTATGAGCGGCCGTCAGTCCAGCTCACGACAACTCTCTGTTCGTCGGCTGCTGGGCCGCTTTGTGGCTTTTCAGAGTCTTAGCCACCCCCCGTGATGTGTCCTCTGAGTCCCTAACTCTCTTCTGGGCCTCAGTGCTGGATGTCGGCCCTGTAACTGCCGACGTTCCAGCTCTTGCAGCTGCTCTGCTAGCCTGCTGCGCAAGCTTCTTCAGTCTCCTTTTCAGGGAACCGTTGAGCCGTTTCTTTTTGTTGGGGGACTGATTGGCCTCTCCCGTTGCCAAAGCCTCGTTCAGAGGGACTGTCAATCCTTCAGCTCCCGAGGGAGCAGGGGGCACAGCCGCCACATGAATTTGGCTTGCCGGAGAGTCAGATGGAGAAAAGAGGGTTATTTTAGACCCTTCAAGGCCCAACCCCTCTGCACCCATCGACACTTCCTTTCTCCTCCTTTTTCTTTATTTGGTTTAGGCGTGTTCATTTTAATCCCACGAGAAGCTAGGGAAATGAAAGGTCCGCCCCTGCAGAGCCCCGCATGCAGGGGTAAGTATGAATACTCGGGGAGGTCGTTCGGTGTCCGCGAGAGGACGCTAGGACACCTTCGTAACCCCTAGGTGCCAAAGTGCCACAAACACGATCACTCTACGCCCACGACTTAGGGGGGTGGTCACATTGAGTGAGACGCTCAATGTTCAAACATCCACTTGCAGACAACAATAACAAACGAGGGCTGTTTCTTGGTCACTATGCGGGCCGCAGTTCATTCCTGTCCCGATTTCAAAGCTGGTAATCGATCCGGGAGGGGCCACGACCCAGGAGAGCATACCAGGAGAGCCCGTTTATAGGGATCCTTTCATTCATATTCATACGCATGCAGGCCGAGGTCCTTTTGACCCTCATGTCTCACACGCTTGAGCCTCCCCACGAACTACAAGGTGTTACAGCCCCTAGGGGAGGCAGTGGTGGGTTGAGGAGATCTAAAAGTAAGGGTCTGGCTTGTTTGGTAGGGAGCATGAAACAAGTACGATCGTCCAAGATGGTGGTGACCTTACTCGAACTTTCGTGTCAGAACTGGACCACCATGATGAAAGGTCGTTACGCCGTAAACCATCCGCACGATTAGGGTGTGGGTATTTAGTACTTGATTGAAATTTATCAGTACTTGATAACTGATTGGAAAGTATGGCTATTTAATAATTGATTAAAGTGTCGTGGTACTCATAATAATTCCTAACTTATTGAACCCTAGTCTGTTCGAGAAAGTCGTCAGTAGGCCAGTCGTATAATTAACTTAGGGCATGAGATTATACATCTCAAGTCGGTGTGTGGTTGACCATCAGATACGTTCAATCATCTAAAATGGCGGTGACCTTACATGACCTTTCGTGAAACTCATGGACCACCATATTGGGGGATTGTTGATTGCCAACTTGTGGACCAGATAGCATAAGGAGGTCCTTTTTTGCCTTATTTTTCTAATATCTTCGCAAAAGCTAATTTTTCTATATGAGTGCATCTAAAAAATAGTTTTTATTAATTGAGAAGTATTAAATGGAATGATGAAATTTGAATAATTATTATTGATCACGAAGATATTACAAAAATAAAGTTTTTCCCCATGCATTAAGTCAATTGTTTTTTCCTTAGCACTCAACGAAGTGAAGTTAGCTGGAGGGTAAAGTGAAAATACCTAACTCTATGCCTATGACAAAGCCATCGAACGTGTCGTCGGGTTGTGGATAGAGGGTCTCTGTACCAATGGTGTCTGCTGAATATGGTTACAATTGTTAATAAGCAGTCGCGGACAATTGTCCAGGGATGGCCCTGAAGGAATAAACCCTAAGCGGAGACGTAAAAACTGTGCCAAAAGCTGAATGGTACCTGGGCATTAGTCTTGAATGGTGACTGGGATACTGGGCGACCTCTCAGAGTATGCAGCCTGATCCTTGTATGCTGGGCTCTACAAGAATGGACAAATCCTTTCCCTAGACGCTCGTGGGTACAACAATAACACCACCAAACCAACGTGCCGATCACCTTAGAGTTCCGGGTGCTGAAAATAATGTAGATGGAAACACGACGACGAACCGGTGAAATGTGGTACTCACGGTACTCAGATCTGCTTCACAAATGTGATCGCGCATTAGTAAGCACGAAGAATGAGATTTAAGATATAAGAAAATGCAAATATATATTTCGTCGACGCGACCAATTGGAATTATGCTATAAGAAAATTGTAGAGATATTTCAATAAATATACGTGGGCGTCCACACGAAAAGGGCCCTTATGGCCTATATGAATTGTAGAAAGAAGAGTCATTGGGGCATTTTTCAAGTGAGAACTTCGAAAAACTGTTTTTAGAGAAAAATGTTTCTAAACTTGGCGAGTGCCATTATCACACGTGTTATACTTTTTCTTTGGACATGATGTATAACTACTTCCGGTTACTTTTTGGATATAAGTATGGTTCTAATAGATTCACTATTGGTCCCATTATCACCCCACACTCAAACCGGAAAATAATAATTCTGACCACAACCCTTTTAATGCAGATGCCCACATATATCGTTTAGATATTTCTTGTAGAGCGCAAATAACATAGGAGGGGATTAGCATGACAGGTTTTCGAGACATTTTTAGACATTCCGAGATTTTCTCTAGAGAAGATTTATTATATAGGATTATAGTTGAATCATTATGAATCTGTAATATATTTGTTTCGGAAATATTTTCGTAAAAGAACGAAAAGAAATGAAAAAGACTGGATGGTGCATTGACGAAAGATAGAAGCCTTGAGGAACAAAATGGAATATTAACTTTTTATTATTATTTGTAGTTACAATTTACTTGTAACATTGTAATTCGACTTCGAGCAATCAATATTATATTTCACTTCTTCATTTATTTTAACTGAGTTAATAATGTGGAGAGTTGTGGTTTACATGATCTATTTTAAAAGTATGTTTGATTGGGTGGTGGGATCCTACTGGAGCTTCCGTGATTTCATCTCGAATCATTCTGGTAACCATGCCGCTTTCCATGTTTATTTTCACCCGTCTTCTGCCCGTAGAACCATAAATCCCAGCAAGAAAGTCACTACTCTCTAATATGGCAAAGACGTCTCCCTCAAATGTTGATAACACAATTCGCTCTTGATTTGAAATTGACACAAATTTATTCTTTGATACGCATAATGTAATTCGTTTATCAGCAGGAAAAGTGTATCTTCGAAGTTCGAATACCCGACGATGATTCAGAAAGGGAGTGAGCCGAATAAATTTGAGTTCTTTAAGTTCATATCCAGATCCATCAACAGAAGAAAGCTTGGTAGGTAGAGCACTGCACCTGGCAGAAGGAGATCTGGCCCTTGCCCGAAGTGATGACTCGGCAGGAGGAGACTGCCTGTCCGGAAAAGAAGGTCTGACGGGCGAAAGTGACCTGCTAGGAGAAACAATTCGGTCGGAAGAATTAGAAGGTCCCTCACGAGGAACACCAGGAATTGGTTCGCCATTAGGTAAGCAGTCGAACGCTGAACTTAACTCTGAAAGAAGAAATGGAGAATTACATTTTTTACTTTCATATTAATTTTCAAAGGCACGTTAGTATATCATGGACGCCTTGTGGCGAAATTGAGGAGCTTAGTCCTGATCAATGAAAAAGAATGGTTGAAAAAGGGAACGTAGAAACACAGGAAGAAAGAAGAAGGGAACGCTGGAAAAAATAAACAAAAGAAAAAGGAACAAAGCAGAGAAGGAAAAAAGGAAAAACAGGAACGCCGGAACACAGAAAACCAGTAACTTCTTTCTGCATCTGGCTCATTAATTTGAGGCAAGACTAAGGAGTTTAAAGAAAGCAGGAGCACAGGAAAAGAGGAACGCAGGAAAAAGGGGAAAGGAACGTTCAAGCATAGGAAAGAAGGAGCGCATGACTTTATGGAGAAAGGAACGCAGGGAAAAAGAAGCACATGTGAAAAGGAACACAGGAAAAAAAGGAAAAAGGGCAAAAAAGTACCCACAAATACAGGAAAGAAGGGAAAAGATGGAAAGCAGAAACAAAAGAAAAATTAAACACAGGAAAAAGGGAACAGAGGAAAAAGGAATGCAGTAACAAAGGATAAAAGGATGACAGGGAGTAGGAAAAACAAAAGCAGCAAGACAGGAAAAAAGGATTGCAAAGGAAGAGGGAACGCATAAATATTGAGGAAAAAGAGGAGCACTGGAAAAAAGAAAAAACGTACATTGTGAATGAGAAAAAAAGAAAAAAAGAACGCAGTAACATAGTAAAAAAGGAACAGAAGAAAAAATGATAGCAGTAACACAGGAAGAAAGAAAAGAAAGAAAAGCAGGAGAGCATGAAAAAAAGGACGTAGGAGCATAAGAAAAAAGGAACGCAGGAGCACAGAAAAAAGGTGACTCCTTTTCACATCTGGATCATCAATTTTGAGGCAAGACTAAGGAGTTTAAGAGAAGCTTGCATATTTTGGACCAATTACAATAGTATTTCGAAAAAATAGCAAATATATTATAAAATGCAGATAACGTTAAACGAATCGTGATTTTCAGAAAGTTGAAAAAGCTTTTTGAAATAAAAAATATATTATATTCACCAATAGAGTTAAAGATCACTGTCAAGGATAAGACCGGAAAGTGCTACATGCATATATTTTATTATAATTTAAAAATATTTTAGTTTCAAGATAATGACCGAAAATTTTATTCTCATCGCTATTATTTGTTATTCTTATCGCTATATAATGAGATCTGATTAAATAAAAGCTTGTACTCATGAAAAAAAAATTCTCTTAAACTAAGATTGATTCCACGATCTACTTGTAACTTTTTTACTTCAACTGTGTCGCTTATTATTCATGTCCTTCGGAGTTTTCAAGAATTGATCAAACTCTTTATATTTGTAAAACTTATTTTTTTACAGTAATCATTATATACTTTGTACTCCAAATACAATTTCATTCAAGAAGAGTAATATTGAAGTATATTGTTCTTCAAATTATTTTTTCCCTTATAATCATTCCCGTATGCTGATGCGCCGTGATCCTGACGAAGGGCGGGGGGGGACGGGGGGTGCTTAAAACCAAAATGACAGTGACTCCGGACAAATATTAAATTTCTTTGAATCAAAAGAAAATCTAGCTTTTCATGAGTTGGTGATGAAAAGGCATTATTTTAAGAAACAAAAATTCTACAACACTTGTTCATGATTCAAAATATGTTAATCACCTGATTAACACCCACTGATGGCAAAAGAAGGAAGAAAAGGTATTCATGAGCGCCAATTTTACGAAATATTGTCAGTCTTGGGTTTTGAGTCACTTTTGGGGCACCGTAACAAGAAGTTGGAGAGGGGGGCAAAGTTTTATATTCATTCAAAAGAGATCATTCCTTAAAGGCTCCTCTGCTAATGCTGATAAAGATCGGCCTTTTTTAAAAACAATCATACCGATAACGGTTTTTTTCCGAAAACAAATTTCTAATGGTGATCTAATGGGAGTTGCCTTTTATTATTAAGTGTTTTCGATGACAGTTGGAAATACTTTATTTTCCCGGAAATGGAATAGATTGGGGGTTACGCTTCCCTGCAAAAACGCATTATTGTATTAATGACAAATTTAATTAACAGTGTAACTGGTAATTAAATTGAAAAAATTAAAAAGGAAGTGAGCTATGTCACTGTTGACGAAGTTTCAGTTTTGTGGTAGTCTGGAAAAAAGAAAAAATCATTCTTCGCGAGAAAAATTGGAAACATATAGGAATATTTTGTATTGAAGAATTTGTATCTCTGACCGAACATTTTATTCTTATCATTTTTTTATTCTTAAGCTAACATTATGAGATATCATTAAATAGTTTATTATTTTCATGAAAAAATATTCTCTACAAGTTTGAGGCATCCAATTGTTGAAAACTAATCTTTTATTTACTAAAACTATCCGTGAATAATTTGAAGGAGAAAAAAAAGAAAAAATGTTTTAAAAACAGAATAATTCGACATTAATTTTTGGTTTGAAAGTTGGCTGCAGGATGTTTGTAGAGAACCTTTCTTCCAGGGAATGTGTCTATTTGTCATTCATAACAGTGATACTTTTTGTTTAAGACATTTTTCAATTTTTTTTAATTTTGCTATCTACTTATAACTTTTCGTGAAATCAACCAAAGTAAAAGCGTAACAGAGCTAATTTGATTTTTACCTCAATTCCACATTCCACGAACTTCAATTCAAGCCATCTTCGGGAAAGCTAGACTAAAAGAAAAGCTTCCAGTGATATAAAAAACACAATACATACATTCATATATATTCGATTTCTCTGGAATCAAACCGAAGGGCCTAGGACAAAACCACCAAACAGAAGGAATTACACCCCAAGAGGAGGCATAACAACCATGCCGAAAGCTAAATTGGCACCTGAGTGAGGTGTCTGGAACAGTGACTCTGGGATACTGGGCAACCTCTCAGAGTATGCAGCCTTAGCCTCGCATGGGGAGCTCTACAAGGACGGACAAAACCTTTCCCTGGCTACTTGTGGGAATAACCATGATAACACCAAACATAGTTGTAGTAAATTGCGGTTCAAAACAATCGAAGTCGCAGGGCTCCCGCTATGGGTCGGAAAACAATGCCAAATACCCTAGAGTTGCGAAAGCCAATCAAGACAGATTCAATGCGATGGGCCGGCGGAATCTCAATACTTTTGGGTGAACCGATCGATTTATTGACGACCTGCTAGAGTGGTACGATGCCAGTATGGACCCTGAACGAGAACATCACATGGCACGACTACATTCTCTGTGGTGCCAGAAACGCCCAGAGCTCTCGCACTTTTCGCATCAACGTCTGCGGAACCATGCCGAACAACTCCGGAAAAGGGGATATGTAAGCGTAGCGCCTACTCTACCGCAGCCAGAACGAGCCGGCAACAGAGAAAGAGAGGCGATGCTAAGACCAACCGCAGACAGGCATTCAATAGAGGAAAAGCGATGCTTCAAGACCCGGAGAAACATCAATATTCAGGTTTCTTTAAAGCCTGAAGATCTGGCTGAACTGGATAACGAGCTTCGTGGAGATTGTTCCAGAGAATCCGTCCTCTGGGCTATCAATTGTGGTGTGTATAATAAAGCAAAAGCTTTGGCGGATGCAACTGTAAAACAAAACCAACGGCTAATCATAAGCAATCAGTAAGTAATTATAATCAATAAGTAACATCTGGCAGGAATTTTTCGCCAAGGTTCGACAGTTTGCGCCCGAACTGCGTATCCGTTATCACACACTTAACTTGTCAAATCTGCTGACCATCATGCATGATATTGTTTACAGAATACGGGTACTATCTGACGCTAGGAGAAGTCTAGAGCGCAGGGAGAGCTGGGTCAGAAAAAACCAACAGTTTTTCTCTAACCCATCTCGACTCTACCAAGACCCTCCAGTCACTGTCGACTATCCGCCCAAACCAGAGGAGGGCGAAGCGTTTTGGAGAGAAGTCTGCGAACTCTAACATTCACTTAAAGAAGGCTCAAAGAAAATGAATCGCTTCAAGAAGCTATGCAATGCCTTCATAATACATGAGGAAGAATGCCCACCTATCACTCCCGAGGAGGTGAAAAAAGTATTGAGAGGCATGAAGAAATAAGCCGCTTCGGGACCAGATTCTGTTGGGAGAAGTTTTCTTCAACCCACCATCATCTGGCCCGCATTTTCATCTCATATTTGAAGTTGAAAGAGCCTATTCCGGAGTGGTTGATGGAAGGGCGCACAGTACTCCTTCCGAAGATGGGCAACCTGACTGACCCGAAACATTATAGGCCAATCACTTGTCTTAACACACTGTATAAGATCCTCACAGCTATTTCTAATGATAGGGTTGTTCCTCAAGAACGCCAAGTCGCACCATCCTACCGGCTCTTCCTATCGATGGCCTGGTTTGATTACCGGAAAGCTTTCCATTCAACCTCTCATAGACCTATCATATGTCTGTTGAAAAGACTAAAGGTACATCTGCACATCGTGAGGTGCATAGAGAGATTGATGCCGCTTTGGAAAACCAGATTGACTATCTCATCTGAAAAACATCGTGTGATAACTAACACCAGAACCTTTCAGAGAGGTGTCTTCCAGGGCGACACCATGAGCCCACTCCTATTTTAGCTCACATTATTGCCACTATCTCTTGCACTTCGCCATTCCGAATAGTACATTAAAAATAGCAAATATAGGATAGAATGCAGATTACGTTGGAGACATTGTTATTTTCGGAAAGCTGAAAAAACTTTTTGTAAGTAAAAATATATTATATTATTATATTCACCAATAGAGTTTAGGATCACTGTCAAGGATAAGATCATAGTATAGATGTTTCTCATTTTTCCAAGTGAAGAAAAGAATAGATCAATAGATTAATTAAGAATGTAATTAACAGTACTACATGGATATCTTCTATTATAATATAAAAATATTTCTTATTACAGATAAGTTGCCCCAAGAATAGAAGTGAGTTACATTACTGTTAGCGAAGTTTTAGGTTTAAGATAATGACCGAAAATTTTATTCTTATCGCTATTATTTGTTATTCTTATCGCTGTATAATAAGATCTGAATAAATAAAAGCTTATACTCATGAAAAAAATATTCTCTTAAACTGAGATTAATTTCACGATTCACTTGTAACTTATAAGCACCCCCGCAGGCTGATGCGCCGTGATCCAGATGCAGGAAAAAATGCTTAAAACCGAAAGTTACCCCTTACAACTATTAACCAAGGATAAACCTAGAGTATAGGCCGAATTTGATTAGCAGTGTAAATAATGTCTAATCTGTTCCTTCATTAAAGTATATAACATATACTATATTTCTTATCTCGTTGACTATACAGGTTTCAACTTGGTACTTCTGAGATATTTACATATCATTAATTAATGTTAAGAAAAAAATGTTGGTTACCTGAACCGTGATTTGGAAAAAATAACAAGAATCTTCGAATAGCCCTTCGATAATAATCTGAATCTAAAGAGAATTTTTTAAAACTATTTGCACATGTGGGAGACTATAACGGAAAAAATTATTTGCTAGTTAATAAATTTGAATAATTGTTTTTAGGTCAAGGCCCCATGCATATCTTTCAATAAGTATCGCAGAGTAAAATAAAAAAAGTTTGTTTGAAAATATATGGTTTTGAAGAGATTTTGCTGCAAGAAAGAAAGTGATGTATGTCACTGTTGACGAAGTTTCAGTTCTAAGGTAGTTGTCATGTGGGAAAGCAAGTTTTCGAAAAAATATATTTGATTATATTTTTAGTAATTGAAATAGGGTTATTCTTATTATTGGGGGTAGTTTTGAAAAGAGAACAAATTATTCTTTACGAGAAAATGTTTAAATAAATAGTGTCACGTCCCAAGCAAAAGGCGAGGGTAGATTGGAAAATAGGAAAAGAGAGAGATCAGTGTGCTGATTATGTCAGGCTGGTAAGACCTGATCAAATATTTATTGTGGGTTTGTGTATCACTTTTCAGTTCTATGGGAACTGTGTTAGTTTGCAGTGTTTACATGAATGTTACAATAAACTAAACTTACGTTTACCTTTCTAAGGAAGAAAGGGCGAAAGGGGGTTTGATTGTCGATTGGATCTCCGTTTTTATCGTAGAGCAGCGACGGAACTCTACCGGAAGCTCGTGATAGTAAAAAGGTGTACGAACACTTTTCAGTAGTGGTAGTGCGATACAGGATCCTACAGCAGATACACTTTCCGACGACCGAAAGTTTCAGCCGAAGGGACTTTAGTTCCAAGCTAGATTCTACGTTACTATTTCATATTGAGATAAAAGTTTGCGACTTGATCAAAGCGGTTCTCCGTTTAGGGATATTTCACGGTGAGGTTAAAACTCAGAGAAGATCGGTAATGCTATTGCTTGTTGTCAATAGAGTTAGCCAGAGAGATGTGGGGTAAGGTAGGTTGCACCTAGCCATGCGTTACATCTAATTTGGAAAATTTTTGGGATGTAACAGTCCTCCTTCCTTAGAATCATCATGGTCCTCGATGATTTTGTATTTGTTCGAAAATTTTCATTGGGGCTCCTCAATGCCATTTTCAGTTAGAATTTTCTTGCTCAAGGTTTTGACCTTGATTATTGGACAGTTATCAGTGATAATGATATATGTCGTTTTACATACTTGATAACAATTCTACAAAGACTTGTGTGCTTTTCTTTTAGGTGCAGGCCGTAGTTTCAATTCAGCCAGTTTGTATTTGATAACATTATGAACTCCCAGTTTACTTTTACATGAGAATACGCATGTAGAATTTGATTAAATTCTACAATTCATTATTTTCTCGATTCCAAGATAAGAGGCTATTTGACGAGATGAAATGATACTTTATTGGGCGTATTTTGTGTGGCCTATGATCTTGTCATCGACAATGCTTCTCTTGCAAACACTACTATTTTGTTCTAGCCTACTTTTACATGATTGCCGTGTGTAGGTGTCTCGTTCGCCGGTTGCTGCGACACGTGGTTCGAGATGCCATACTATGAGTGTGACGTTTAATTCTGCAGGCGGTCTTCTAATCTTTATCGCGGTCGGATTACAGTTCTTAAGCCGGCGGCCATCATGATTAGGGACGTCGCTGTGTGCAGTCGTGGTTTCACTTGCTTATCAGCTTCTTATCCTCCATCTTGTTCGAATGAGCGGCGTTTAGTTTAGTCTTGCAGGCGGAGTCTTGCTTCTGAGCTAGCGTTTCACTCACTGCAGGCGTGTATCTAACACAATAAAAAGTTATATTAAGTTTTTGATTAGATTAGTAGTTTTTGGTACTAATTATTATAGTAATTTTGATGCCACCTCTCTTAAGATGAATATTTTATAGAAAATTTGTTTCTATTCTCAGCCCACCTTAACGAATTCTCTCAATTCGTCACATAAATTGCTTACATAAATTACTCACTTATGCCTTTTCTTATCAAGAGCACATGAGATAGAATTTTTGTTTCCTTATGTTTACCTAAAACATGTTGCTTGAACTCTAGATTTAAAGAATTAATTATATTGAGGGTCCAATATTGATTTTATAGCTTGTTATGTAATTGTATAACAACAACAGTTTGGTTTTTAGTATTCTGCAGTGTGAATGTAATCTTCATCCATATTATGGAATTTGTCATTGATGGTTATTTGTAAGGGTAGATTTTGAAGTGATAGGATTTTGGGGAAAGGAAGTCAGTTGGTCCGTAAAACTTGACTTTACAGATCTTTTTTAATTGCTATCTAGAGTGGTCTTGAGATGAATTATTGAGGTTAGCATGGATTTCAATTTTCATGTTCTTATCGCGTTGTAGGCGTTTCCTGGCCGGTGAGATCTTATAACGAAAGGATTAAATTTCGTTTGAGGAGCAGCTACGATGAGATGGTGACAATATTGTACGAAGTGAGATGTGTTGTGTTCTTTTTCTTAGTTTTGGAGATTCTTCTTCCGGTGGAAACAGCCTTAAAGAGTATAATTACTAGGAGGATGCAGCATGATGCCATGCCGATATTATGTTGCGTTTCCATATATTTGTTTCTTGACGTGTAGCTAGGATTTTGACTGGAAAAGTTTTGGACTTTTATTTTTCATCCTCCCTCCTTAGAATGGTTCATCGCCCTCGATGAAAATGTCCTCGATTTGACAGACATCGAAACAAAGGTGCGACCTGAGTGGTGTAAGCCCCTTGCCACTTGAATAGCTGAACGAGTGATTACTTTTCTGTTTTTCTTGCGAACTTTGCAACTGATTGTAGGGATTAGGAAAATAGGAAATTTCGTCAATCTTGCTTGATTACATGTAATTTTGGCGCATCTCAGAATCTAATTAACAGCATTTGTTATTGAAGAAACCAAAAATTCGCCTTCCATAGTTTAATTGAAGAAGAAATTTCGATGGATGGAGGCAAATGAGTTTTAAAAAGACTCATATTTGTTTGTCGAAGTGTGTGACGTTTCGTTGGCATTGGTTCGCCAACCTCATAAGGCGCTGACATTCACTAGTTAAAACATAAATGTTAACGCGTTCAAGTTAAATTAAATATGAAGGACCCATTTTTTTTTAATTTAACTTGAACGCGTTAAAATTTATGTTTTAAATAGTGAATGTCAGCGCCTGATGAGGTTGGCGAACCAATGCCAACGAAACGTCGCACACTTTGACAAACAAATATGATTTTTTTTAAAACTCGTTTGCCTTCATTCATCAAAATTTCTTCTTCAAGCATTTGTTATTGCTGTCTAATTTTGATATTTTGTGTAATTCAGAATTTTTTTACTACTCTCGCTTTTATACACGTATGTATGAGTGTATACAAAGTAACTAAAATTTGAAAATATGAAGGCTAAAGTGATTATTTCGATTTTTAAAGATTGTAATCCCTTTCCTCTAACTAAAATGTGGTTTGCTTTGTAAAAATACGAAAATATGAGCTAGTGTACTTGTCAGTACAATTTGGGTTGAATTTTAATGTGTGTTTTCGTGCTAAACTTCAAAATTCCTATAATTAATTTTTATTCCAAACACAAAACAATATGGACTAAGTCAATGCGTTTACTTTTAGAAAATCTGCATACAAATTTGTATAAAGACATTTGCAAAACCAATATTTCAGTTTATTTAAAATGTACAAGGTTGTACATTTTATATTAAATATAATATACGGGTCGGTATGACAGTTGCTTAAAACTCAAAGCGCTTTTACTTCCTTAAATCTTGTCAATTATTTGCAGTTGAGGTAATTGATTCAATTGCTCTTGCAATTAAAGCGTAACTTTTTCTAAAATTGGTCGAAATTTAATGTAAGTACAGTTAATCGTAGATAATGGCTGATATTTATTTAGCGTAATTAAACTTTCGACTTAAAAGTCAATCATCTTTTCGGTTAACTGGTAGAAGGTATCATGTTTTTAATTTTTAACACTCTTAAAATCTGATCGAAATTTAAAATACATGTAAGTAAACACATTTGCATATACCGTAAATTAATTTCAATATAGCATCATGTTGTAAAATGAATATGCATGTATATTAAAATTGCGAACATTTTTAACAGTGAAGAATAAACTTATATATTCAACAAAATAAATTTGTCAAACGTTTGAGTGAATTAAGTTCTTTTAACTCCTATGATTCAGCTTGATGCAATTGTTTGATTCAATGAGTTCGATCCCCTGAATTAATTGCTGCGCCTTTGAATCAATCAATTTGTCGCAAGAAATCTTTCTATTTTAAATTTTTGTAAAAGAATGTTTTAAATTTCAGCAGTTTTAGAAATGCATAAATTTTTAATTTTTGGAAAATGTAAGAATCTGAATAGATTGGTTCAAAGTCATTTATTCAATTTTTCTTTGGTTAGTTCCAATACCAAGAGACAACTGTCTAGTCCAAAAGATATCTAGTTGAGGTAAAATATTTATTATACAAATATTCATTTCGGGATCAGGTGGAAGAAGTTTCCTTCAATCCACCAGCATCTGGCCCACATTTTCACCTCATATCTAATGTTGGAAGAACCTATTCCGGAGTGGTTGGTGGAAGGGCGCACAGTCCTCCTGCCGCAGACGGGCAACTTAGCTCATCTTAAAAATTACAGGCCAATAACTTGTCTGAACACATTGTATGATATCTTCAAAGCTATCCTGAATGATAGGATTGTTTGGACAATTGAACCTGTGTGGCGAGATATGTACGAACAACGCGGCTCAAAGAAAGGCGTAGCAGGACGTCGGGAGAACATGCTCATCGATAGATGTATCTGTAAAGACGCAGCATTTTATCAGCGTTACTTATCGATGACCTGGATTGATTACCGGAAAGCTTTTGATTCAACCTCCCATAGACTTATCATCTGTCTATTGGAAAGCTTAGAGGTTCATCCACACATAGTGATGTGCATACAGAGATTAATGCCGCTTTGGAAAACCAGATTTACTATCTCATCTGGAAAACATCGTGTGATCACCAACATTTTCACCTTTCAGACAAACTACATCTATCTCTAGACATTGTCGAAGAGTACACTCAAGAGATTGGAATCGAGTTCGGGTTAGAAAAATGCGCCAAGGTTTATTTGAAGAAAGGAAAACTTATTGGCATCCCGGAAGACCCTGAGCTCGTCGACAGAAGCGCTATACGACACATTGGCGCTGGAGAGACCTATACATACCTGAGCGTGCCGCAGAGCCGCATTCAGGACGTGACATCTATGGAGGATACTTTCCGATGCCCGGAATATTCTGTTAAGTTAATTGTCTTGATCATCGGCGCTCCTGGAGGTGCCAAGGTTTCACCGGTTAATATCCCGAAAAGCATCCCTGCGTGCCAAGAAAATGCTGAGACACTTGCGAAAAAAGGGAGAAGGAGGTCGTCCTTAGGTCCCTCCGTGTCCTCAGGGTGTACGAGACTTTTGCCAGATCATCGTATTGAATTGAACGGCCGTGAGACGTGGTTCCAGCTGAAATTTTACCGCGATTTCGCTGAGAGCGGGTTCAATTTTTCAGATTAGCACCTGCTCCCAGGGGATCCTACGGTTGTCCTAATGACAAGCTTTGAACTATATAGAGGTATAAAGATATAGAGTGGATACTTTTTACCAATGAAGCATTTCTTTGGGCAAACGTTGGTGTTGTTCCGTCTATACAAAAGGAATATGTTTTAATAGATTGGTAAGAATGTTGATGGTACTATGTTTCTAGCCTTTTCGTTTGCACCCAACTGGCGCTCTGCTTGCAACGGAGAAATATACCGCAATTTGTAATTGACTACAGATTTTAAGGTCCCTGGCTTAGCTACGATTCCGGTTGATTTTTGAGATGGGGTTAATATGACTTGTGGTGCTTCATCTCCCTTTTATTTTATTGAAACTAGATTGTCATTTGAAGGATGTTTTAGAGTGTTTGAGGGAGATTCTAAATTTTCTGGTTCATCTGCATGTTTATTTTCTTAACTAGTTTCTTTACTTCTAGCTCCTTGAGTTTTCAGTTCATTTAGTTCGTTTTCAGCCCGGTTTATAAATGAGTTTATTCTTTGATCAAATTCCGTTCCACTATTTGGTTCAAGTTTCTCGACAGTTTTTATATTACATTCTTTTGTTGATTCCGTTCCTTTATAATCAGTTATCTGATCCTGCGCAACTTTTGACTCTTCATCGATAAAAGGAATAGGCTTCAAAGGGTTCGAAAAAGTAACTATATGATTATGCCAAAATGAAATTTTAACCTTTTCTTGTCGAAGGTATTTTCTTCCTAGAATTTTATCTGTTATCGAAGGAAAATCTGGGAAGACAACGTGAAAAACTACCATGTATTTTTCTATAGGTAGTTTTATTGTGCCTATAGTGGAAATTTTACCTTCGATCAATTCTGTTATGTCTATAGATTCATCTTCGTTCACTAATAATTCCTCGTCTAATGAATTTAATTTATAATATTGATATCGGCTCCTGTATCGATTAAAAAGAAAACTTTTGATTTATTGAACCTCGGGGATGAAAACTCAACGGCTGAAAATTCTAAATTGAAATTTGTGTGGGAGATTCTTCTCGTTTCATGAAGATTCGTGCGCTTATTCGACGCTCTTCTTTCGTCTCGCCCGTCGATGCGTCTGTTCGACGAATGAAGTATTAGTTTGAATGGTCTGTATTTATTGAAAAAGGGGTTTGAATGAGGATATCGTCCTGTGAATAGTATGGATTAGGATATCCTGTAGTTTGCAACAAAGCATTTGAAAAATAAGTGTAAGGGTTGAATGTATGCGGATGCTCGTATGGAGGAATATGATTATACGTTCGGTTTTTCATCATAAGCTTCATAGGGATGTGCAGTCGTTGTAAAAGGAACATGAGCACTAGGATTATGATCATACGAATCTAAATAACTGGGGTGAGAATATCTGGATTCATGATGAGCGCTTGTGGGATATTGATAATTTAACTGCTGTCTCGCTTCGTATTCGAGTGCGACTTTCAAAGCATTATCTAAACTTGAAGGGTTGCGTGCTACCACTAAATCTGAAATGCTATCTGGTAATCCACGTTTGAAAGGTTCAGGAGCACAATCGTTTAGCGGGCCTAAAAGTTGCTCCACATTGGGATATTTGTCTTTGAGTGCCGCTTGAGCACCTGCACTCAAAAAAATGTCTGGTTAAATCAACCAGAATTCTGGTTAAATATGCCCTCACTATTTTTTCTGGTCAGACTAACCAGAATTATGGTTGAATTAACCAGAATTCCATTTAAATTAACCAGATATTCTCCTGGCTTGCGGAAATGATACCTTCTGTACCTGAATTAAGCCCTGATTATCTGAGAGAAGCAACAGTTTGCTGCTCCGACAAGAACTGTTTTTCTACATTCCTGTAAAAATTTCCGTGCATTTTCTTATCGAGTAGCTGTCAGTGGAATTTTTTACCTTCTACTTTCTTCACTTTGGCTTTCAGGAGTAAAGCATCTAGATGGAGTAATGCACTTTCCTCACTTCCGATGTTAAAATTCAGGCCAAGGGTCTCAGCCGCCTGCTCCGCGGCTTTGTAAAGGAACGCTCCTTTGCCAATCATCTCGTGATTCCTGACCACTTTTAGGAGGGGATCGTTTCCATTCGCAACGATATGAGCTGTACTTAGAATACTTCGGCTATGAAGACATTGTAGATTAGGAAGTCCGCGTCCGCCTTGACGGCGTGAGATGTACAAACGCGGAACAGACGAATGGATATGCAAGCTTTTATGCATATGCATGATCTTACGTGTGGTGATATCAAGGGCCGTAGGCTCCTTCTTCGTCTAGTGAGCCACCCCAAACGAGTAGAGTAGAACTGGGACGGCAAGCAGTTAGTGCTTGGGAACGCCAACAATCTTTCCGTTCGTCAGATAAATTTTGGCACATTTATCCAATCCAAAGTCCATCCCAATCACTCCTGTGTACTCCTTGACGATATTTATAGCAGTTTGAAGTTCGCTTTTATCAGAGGCATAGATCTTCAGGTCATCGACATAAAATACATAAGTGACCTTATGCTCGCGATGGTTAGTGTCGCCACAGAGGTGTCCAGAAGAATTTCGTAGTGCGAGAGATAGAGGCAAAAGTGTGATGCAGAAAAGCAAAGGACTCATAGTATCGCCCTGGAAGACGCCCCTCTGGAAGATCAGGTTGTTTTACGTCATACGATAATTTCCAGATGAGATAGTAAATCTAGTTTTCCGAAGGGGCATCAATCTCTCTATGCATCTCACTGTGAACCTTCAAGCTTTCTAACACACAGATGATAAATTTTCGAGACACGTTGTTCGTACATCTCTCGCCACACATGCTCAATTCTTTGGACAATCCTGTTCTTTAGGATAGCTGTAAAGATCTTATACAGTATGTTCAAATAAATTATTTGCCTGTAATTCGCTGGGTTGGACAACTTGCCTTTTTTCGGTAGGAGTATGGTGCGTCCTAATACCTGCTACTGCGGAATGGTCGTTTCTGAATTTAAATATGAGGTGAATATGCAGGACAAATGTTGGTGTGTATAGGTAAACTTCTTCCACTAAAATTTCTTAATAAAACATGGTCCTGCATCGGAAAAGTTCCTCGTCCCTCTAAGTGCTTTTTTCACCTCCTCGGCAGTAATTGATGGACATCCCCCCTTAGATGTTATGAGGTTGACGCGAATCTCCTTGAAGCGGATGATATTATCAGTATCTTCTTTAAACTCCAGTGTTTTCGGGATATTGTATACCTCTCTGTAGAAAGTCTCCACCTCGTTGGGCTATTGTGGATTTTTAACAGAAACAGGGTGATCACTGAAGAGGCGAGATGGATCAGCGAGAAACTGTTGATTCTCCCTTATCCATCTCTCCCTCTCCTGTATTCTCTTCCTAGCGTCAGATAACACCCGTATTTTGTCAATAATGTGCTGTTTGATTGTCAGCAGCTTTGATTTGTTCAGTGTGTGATTGAAGATCCTTAGTTCTTGAGCAAACTTTCGAACCCTTTCTGTGAACGGCCTACCATATGTTATGTAGTCAATCACACACTGAATACGGAACGCACTCTATCTTGCCCATCCAAACTTCTTATTTAGTTTATACAAGCGTCTTTTGGTCTTTTGATCCATCGTCGGTTATAGCCTTCGATTTGAATCAGCCAATGCTCTCGCAGCACCATAAACTGAACAATTGATGGTCTCGAGGTCGGACTCCTTCGAGATATCCTCACGAAGGGAGTCATCCATTTCAGCCAGATCTTGGGGATTAGGAGCAACCTGTATGTCAATTTTTGTCCTTGTCCTGAAACCGCTATCATCGCTCAGAAAGTGTTCACTTTCCGCGGTTGGTCTTAATGTCGCTTTCTCATCTTCGGATGCAGCTCGTTCAAGCAGCGGTTGGAGAAGCGTTCCTCGCACCCTAAAAAAAAGAATTTCTGCAACCAAGAAAATGCATTTACTTGAATCCTATTTCTTAGCATCAAGAAAATATTCTTTAACCATAGTAATTTTTATTTAAACCAGACGCATATCTTTTATTGATGTAAAGAAATGAATTCTTTGACTATGTTTTCTTGATTCAAATAAATATTTCTTACATTCAAGAAAATGATTTCCTTAATTCAAAAGGTCTAGATTCATCAAAACTAAATTAGTCGCTCAAGTAAATATTTATTTGTTTCAATGAGTTCGATTCTTTGAACTGATTCGGACGCATTTGAATAAGTTAATTTTGCATACTTGAATCAAGTTTTTAGGTTTATTCAAATCAAAGAAATCATTATTTAATTCAAAATAATATTAATTACATTAAAAATATATTTAATTGTTACAAAGGGTTCATGCATTTATACCAATAAAGCACATTTATTTATATGAACAAGATATTGTGTTTACATAAATATTTATTTCTTTAGTTAAAGGAAATATTTCATTTGCTTACTAAAATTAAATTATTCATAACAAATAAACAGTGATTCAAACGAAGTAGTTTTTCTTTCAATCAAATATTTAATAATTTGGCGTAATTTGTTTCGATTTAATACTTCTTTAGATTAAAGAAATATGTTGTTAAATTTGGAAATATTGAGTGCTTTAAGTGGACCTCTCTGAGATATTCTCGAGAATGTAAAAAGAGAAGAAATTCCTGAAATAATGTGGACGCCTTGATTTATTAAATTTTTATTTTCCAGTTAGAGTTGATAAATTATTATCTTTTTTGCTAAAATGTAAATTATTTATTTCATTTGATCAAAACAAATAGAAAACTTATTTCTAAACTATACTTCGGTTTCTGTCTATAAGTTATTATTTTTACTTGAAACAATAATTATCAGAAATATTTCACAATTAAACAAATTTACATATTTTTTGAACAAAACGAATTTTTTATTTAATTACTTTAGGAAATGTCTTATAAAATATTTGGTACATTAGTGATGATAATAAACCCAAAAAGTAAATCAAAAACCGGTCTATTTTCTTTTTAACTGAAAGAATTCGAATTTTTGAAAATACATTCCGCTTTTGTTTCAAAAATCTTGTCGAAAATATACAATTTTATTAAAAATTGTAAAAGATAATTTGGAAAGTTTGAATATAGTCCTCTTTCTTAGAAACAAAATATTTTCTTCTTTGTCTGACTATAATCGATTGTTTCTACTGAAAAAGATTATGCTTATCAATTAGGGTGGGCTGGAAAAACAAAGTTTTTAAAAATTGAAAATGTTCAGTAACTGAAATTTACTACGGTTTATTGGAAATAAACATCTACAATGATTTTTTCAAATAAAGATCATCCTAGGGTGCCGCAAAGTGGTAAAAAATTTTCAATCTTGAGAACTTGAGAAAATAACACTTTGAGTACAAAAATTATGGTAATTTTTTCACGCACAGTGTTTTGCACTAATTTCTAATATAAAATCAAAACTAAAAAAAATACAACTTAAGTTCCAGTTCAAATTTTTTTTAAACGGAAAAAATTTAATTTCTTAAAAAATAGTGTTTTGTATAAAATGTCTTTAGTGTGCGCTGGAGAAGCAAGCTATCTAGATAAAATATGAATTAAGTTTTTCGCTCGATAAAAACGAGTTCCAAATTTATTTCTGAACTATTTTTTGACCTTTGACTATAAAGGATTGCTTCTACTGGAAACGGGTATTATCAGCAATTAAATGAAATTAAATCTTTTTTAACAGAACTAGTTTTCAAAATAATCAAGTTAGGAAACGACTCATAATCTATTTAGTGCAGCAATATTAAACTTCAGACCTAAACAAAGTATGGCTTGCTTGTCCATTAAAAAATAAAACTAAAAGGAAAATGTCAATAAAAAATAATTGCATTTTAAAGAATTACATTTTTTCTCATTAAAAAAATGTACTAAAACAAAAATGATATTTTTGTTCAATTTTAATTTGTAATTAGCATTTTTATTACCATAGGACTATTTTCGTTTTCACAAAGTCATTAAAGATTTTTATTTCTAATAAAACGTAGCAGCTCTTCAACGCTATCTATTTTTTTTGTTTTCAATTCCTTTTTTTCGTTCTTTTCATTTTCATGAATATTGAAAATAAGTTAATTAATAATGTTGAGAAATAGTTTTATGAACTAGGTAGTTAAAACCTAGTAAACAGTTTGAACAAACACTAGCAGATTATAAACCTAGGAAATGAATTAACAAATTATTATATATTCTTTGAATTGGAAAATCGTAAGCGTTTTGTAGGCCCATCAAAAACTAAAGACGATATTTCTTTCTTTATTATGAAGCGGCATTATTTTATCCCTAAGAAATAAATATTTTGGTATGGCAACATTTATTTTATCATCGCTGAAATCTATTTTCATGAATTCGAATTATTTATTTTGTTTTAGATAAAAAAGAGTATAAAATTGATTTCTACATTATGTTTTGGTGTCTGTCTATAATTGACTGCTTCTACTGAAACACTATAATTGTTGGAAATATCTTACAAGTGAACAACATTTCGTCTTTTTCAACAAAACCAATTTTTAAATTAATCAAGTTAGGAAATGACTTATAAATTATGTAGTACAATAGTAATAACTTTTTCAGATTCCAAACAATCTAAAAAAAAATGAAGATATCGTTCATTCTCTTTCTAATATAAGTGAAATTAAGTTATAAACTACTGAAAAATATCATAAACAGTTTGCAGAAAAACTAGCAGCTTACTGGTCAGAAATAAAACTAAAATATTATTTTATAACTCCAAAGGCTCAACTGAGAATATTAATGTTTGTTATTAAATAAATGTTATTATCAAATTAAAATTTTTAAGCTGACAAAACCTGAAATTTTTCATTCTTTTTGGTGATATTTGTAACAGATTTTTGTGAATTTTAGATATAGATCGAATATTAATAACTGCTCGTTCAGAAATTCCAGTTGCTTAAATATCGACATTGTATTGAAATATCCAAAAAATTTAATTTTCAGATTCCGATATACCTCCATCGTACTCGTTCGGCATATTTTACTCCAGAGTTGGGGTAGGTTGATTTCATTCAAAAATTGGTTTTTAAAAGTATATGGTTAAAATTATTCAAATTGTTTTGAGGTTTTATTGCCAAAATTATAAATCACAATAAAAAATATTTAATTTATAATTTGGGAAAGAAAATTAGGATTATGTATCAGTTTGATTCAAAGAAAATTATTCTTGAAATTGAATATGCACACGAGCCTAAGTTGTATCTTCTTAGTCAACAAATCAACGAACAAAATTTGCAATCGTTTCTAATCATTCATGATTGCCTTCTCTCTTTGTATTCATGTTTCGTTGTTTTTATTTTGTGAATGTCTTAACAATACTTATATTAAATTTGTATACGTATAAAATTATGCCCTTTTATGGCACAATTGTTGTCCATAATTGGATAGAAATGGTTAAACTAATTTTTAAGGAAAATAATAAGTGTATCTTCCTTGTTTAACATTGTTCTAGAATATGCCAGAAGGTATGTCAATTAGCATATAATAATATACGTAAATCAAATATTTTGACTATATGTAGAAGTTATGCATAATTAAGCTTAGAAATTCGATAAAAAATACGAGCATCCTGCAAAGAACATTTCTAACTTTTCTTGATTAAAATGAACAGACTTTACAGTCGTTCCCCTATTCGCCTCTTTTTAAATTATTCTTTTTTCCACTGTTTTCAAAAAACTTTCTACTACTCGGTGGAAAATTTAATTATTTTGTTGAAAATTCAACTATTTTTTCAAAGGTCATCATTTTTGGTCAAACATATCATACTATTTGGTTCAAAGTTGAACTCATTTGTTAAAAATCCATTCTATTGGTTGAAGATTTAATTTATTTGTTAAAATTTCGTTTTTTTATTGTTGAACATTAATTTTTAGAACTGAAATTTTAACTACTACATTTTTGGTTGAAAATTGACATGAATGAATGAATTTTTTTATAACTGATAATTTAAGTATTCCATTTTGGTCGAAAATTGATCATTATTAGTTGAAGAATCAATTATTTGGTCAAAAGCTAACTTTTTTGTTGAAAGTTCTTATTTTCACCCAGGTTGAAATTTTCAAATACAACATTTTACATACGAATACGATCATCAAATTCTGTTTTGAAATAGAAAATATCCACGGAATGTGTCATACGTACCTGAAACACAAAATAAATGTATACCTTAGTATTTAGTATAATATTTTTGTATTCAACCCTTCGAGTAGACACTGGGTCAATTTGAATAGAAAATTAGAATAGAAATTTAAACTTAGTAAAATATTAATTTCCTGAAAAATCGAGTATTGAGTATCGTATTTTTTTAAAAGTAATTCTGATTATACGTTCCTTCAATTTATCACTTAGTACTTAATTAACTTCTTTAACTATCCATATGTGAATTATTAAATTATAATTAGCTACACCCAGGTGGAAAAAATGTTTACAAGAAAGCACAACATTTCTACAACTGTAATTTGATGTTAAAACTTGCACAAAAATGTACAAAATTTAACAATAAAATAAACATAAATGATTTTTTCTGATATTTACTTGTATGAAAGTAATAAAGAAAACAATAAAGTATAGATATATACATTTTAAAAATTTGTATAACTTTCATCAATAATTTGTTTACTATGTTGTAAAAACATACCAAGCGTTACATAAAACTACAGTGTTTTACATTTTTTGAATTTGGATGCAAGACTTCACAAAAATACTTCTTATTGTACGTAAATAATTATGGAAAATTAAAAATCTTTACAACAAAATACAAGATTTCATAAAAGTTGAAATATTGAAAAACTGTTAATTTTTTTAATTTCAAAGCAGAGGGAAAGATTTTTAGAAGAGGTACAAAAAACTAAAACAATTTTACAGGTACTTCCAATGAATCCAATAAATTACAACCGAAATTACAGGAAAGTACAACTTTAGTATATTATCCGGATGAATTTTGTACTTCTTTTTATATTGTTGTATTTAATTGTAGTTTTAATTTTCTATAAGATTTTATAACAACAAAAAAACAACTACAAGAATGTAAAAAGAATAGTAAAGGATAATAAATGTTATTCAACAATAAAAAACTCAAGTTTTGTGTTTTTTCAAATCTATATTTAAACATTACGTTAAAAGCTTTTTTGTAAATATATATTTGAAAAAAGCTCACTGCTTAAGTTTTTGATTTTTCAAAAACGATTATTATCCTTTAATACTCTGAAATTCCTTTAAAGTTTTAACATAGACGCTTTTTTGTCTAAAAAGGATAACTTTTTGGCTGCAAAATCGGTTAATTCCTGTAGATTCTTGTAGTTGTATCTTTTTGTGAATTTTTGTAGGATATTAAAACTACAATTCAAAATAATAATATACAAAACTTGTCCAAACAATATATAAATGTATTTTTCTGTAATTTTTGTTGAAATATATTGAATTTATTTTCAGGTTATGTGAAACTGGTTTTAGTTTTTTCTACTTTTTTTGTAAAAATTTTTCCACCAGAGCGTTTATTTAAAAATCACAACATTTTTAAAAATAGGAATATATATAACACGAGGTGATTGTAAATAATGTTTTTTCAGTCCTTATAAATATATGACTGTACATAAATGGTACTTTTTATATATAAAATTAGATATCGATGCTCCTCAATTTATAAAGGTAACTTTTTAAAAGGACACGGAAGATCTTAATGGTACAATATTTGAGGAATATTATGATAACAGGACATGCTCAAATATACTCATTTTATCATTATCGAATAATTCAATAAATAAATCATACTAAAAGGAAAATCAATCTACTTTTAGATGTGTTTTATAGTCCATGAATTTGATAAATAATGTAAGTAATCATAAATCCAGTACCATAAATTTACTTAAACAAAAATGAATCACATAATAAAGCACTTGTTAATTTGTGTTCCTAAAGTTCATGAATTTGAATGATAATTTGAAAAAAAAAATTAGTGTATGTCCATGCGTAAAATTCAATACATGACCAAGTCCATTTCAGTCAGTTGTAATTTTCAGTACCATTCGTGCTAGTTGGTAGATAATTTCCGACAGTAGTGTAATACTAAAAAAACTAAATTAACAAAAAAGTTTGAACACATTTTGTTATATATTTTTTTATATTTAGGGCTCTGCAAGATTTTCAATTCTCCTTTTGTACTACTCATAAATCAGAAAAATGCTTTCTGCAAAGAAACATTAGGTATGAGTATTAGGCATTTGCCTGGAAGTTTGGGCAGGGGAGAGGAAAACTGCAGAAAACCGCTCCTTCAATTGAATTTTGAAATAGATTTGTCTTTATCATATATATTTTTCAATTAAGAACTAAACATCTTTTTGATACTATATTTCGAAGAGGCTTGGTTCCTCCTGTCTTCGCGTTCCATCCCTATTCAATACGTCCTTATTGCCGTCTATAATCAAAAGCGAAGGGTGACTATATCGACGTTGCGAAGCGTTTCGGCATATCGGAACGCGATAAGGTATTTATCGACCGTCATGCAGTATTCACGGAATTCGAGTACGATCTGAAAATTGATGGTCTATTGTGCGAAAGGCGGCTTGTACTCAGACCGACTGTATTGAGCGTAAACTGATGAAGGATTTGCTAGAATGGCGCCAAAATTTGCTGTGTAATTCTCACATCTACAAAAATCACTACATCATTTCTACCAGTTTCAATTGACAAGTGAACTACATTCAAAAGCGATGAAAGAATACAGAGGATGAGGAGTTGAAAGGATCTGAAAATTGAAGGCTAAAAATGATGGATGAATTAAGAAAATTTCTAACGTTTTAAATTCAGCATCTGTTTTATAAATTGGAATAAATCTCTCAGACTTAACACTCTTTCCTCTATCCTCCGATTTTTCCCTTTTTTAAAAGAATTGATCTTTTTCCTCTTTTTGAGAAACTTCCCCTTCCCCCCATTTTTATGGGTTTCTTTTGATTAATTGCAAACTGAATTAATAGAACTTAGTAAGAAAATCCAATTATTTTTGGTTACAAGTTTTTATTATTGTACGATTAAGCCCAATCCCTTTTGGGGTAAGCGTAAGTCTCTTTAAATTACAAATTCTATTATTGGCTTGAAAATATAATTACTTCGTTGAAAGTCGAACAAATTTGTAAAAAATTCGGTTTATTAGTTGAAGGTTTATCTCTTTGCGTGAAAATTTTACTATTTTATTCACATTTTTTCGTTGAAAGTTAATTTTTTGAACTGAAAATTGAAGTGTTCAATTTTTGTTTAAAAATTCATTACTTTTTGTTGAAAACTCAACTATTCAGTTAAAATTCACCTGTTTATCACAAGTGTAAATTTTCCAGTTGAAAATTCAACTGTTTTGTAGAAAATTCGCTTTTTTTCTTGAAATTTAAACTTTTTTGTTAAAAATCGTCTCTTTGGATTGAAAATTCTATTAATTCGATAGATACACTTGGAGACTTTCCATTTGAATAAATAATAACAAGGTTTGAAACTTAAGTATCCTACAATATCAAAACTCGGAAAAAAGTGATGCGTTTCAAAAATTGATATAGTAGTTTTCAACTAGCGAATTTCATATTTCTGTTACAATAAGTGAAAGAAGTTTTGCACTATTTAGCATAAAAAGTGTGAATAGTTAATATTCAGTATATCAAAGTAAACGAGCAGTTTCAAAATTACATGAACGTAATTAATTCGAAAGACTAAAAACAATCTTTTCAAACTTTCGTAGGAGCAATATGAGATTCTTAAATCCACTATGTGAAAAATGATGACTCATCGTTAGAAAAAATCGCGTGGAGGAAAAAAGTATACCTTCAGTGAGAAAGGTAAACACTACTAATACACTTAAAGTGCGAACATCAGGACCAATCCTGATACGCATATATACACAACACAGTCATACTATGCAATACATTCCTAACTTAACCCTGACGCCTATTTGAACTTAAACATATAAACGCTCGCCCGCAACGCAGAAATACATACCTGAGAATGCCTGGAAATCGCTTATATACTAAATTCCTTGTTTTAAAATTTTACTAAATCGCGCTTGCGAGAAAAATGTGACCTTACTGAGGAGGGCCCATGCGACTCCTATTGAAAAAATATGAATTAACATTCCCGCCAACTTCGAATGAATATTTTTAATTGAAAGTAAAAATTTGTTATTATTTACAAGAATAATACCAGAGTGCATATTAATCTACAGGCATTTAATTTCAACTTTGAAGGTTACATGTGTGGAAGATACTAAAAAAATTTTGTATTCAAAAATATTAATTTTAAATCAGCGAGAATCAGAAGCTTCTATTTCCCAATTGCAAATAGTAAATATTTATATAATTTCAAAATAATTAATTTAAAATCAAATAATTCGAAGTTCATACTGAGCTGAATAATTTTAATTACATATTGAAGATGACGTATGAAAGTTGTTCAGGGTGGCTACTGGTCCGGGAAACCGGGAAAACTGGGAAATGACCTGGAATTTTTGGTGACCGGGAAAATATATCATATGAGAAATCTAAAATAAGTTCGATTTCCGCTTGTCTTAAATTTTAAGTTCAATTGTCAACTTCTTTACTTATGATGTCCTTATTTTACAATGCGTAGTTCTAAAATCTCCTATTAAAAAAATACTCCATGTTGAAGCAGAGTTTTTCAAGCGTAAATTGTCAATTTAAAGAATTTTAAAATGCAGTTTTGACGACTTAAATAATTAAAAATTAAAAGGGATTGGAATTAAAATTTTGTATAACAAATATTTTTAGTTGATCAACTGTAATTATAATTTGATATTTTTTTCAATCGAACTATACTTTACATTTGATAAAGTTAATAATAATTGATTTCTCAAGATGACTCTGAAACCCTTCAAAATTAAAGAGTTCACAGATTTGATCTTAAAAAATTGAACTGTTGCAATTCGAAAAGCGTAGTAGTTAAACAATCTTAAACGTCCGAATGATTCAATTTAAAATTTTATTCAAATACTGTTTCAGTCTAAAATATTCCATATCCTAGGAAAATTAAAAAGGAATTTTTATTTTGAAAATTTTTAATTATGTAAGTGACATTGTTAAATTTTGACATATATATAGCAATTAAACACTTAGCAATTAATAAAAAAATCAAGTAATTTCAAAAGATGTTTTTTTTTAAAGAAGTTTTGAAAAGATTTAAATTTAATGTAAATCTTGAAGTGATTGCAAATAATTTCAAAAAATATGCATTTTTTTAGGTTCGGTAAAAAAATTTAGAAGCTTTTTAAGAATTGTGAACCGTTTTATAAGAATAACATTTTTTTCTTATGATTGCTTGGGAAATTGAAAAAGACTTTATATTTTGAAAAATTTTAATTTGTAAGTGACATTATTAAATTTTAATGTATGAATAGCATTTGAATACGAAAAATCGAGACTTGAGTTTCAATTTCTATAATGGGTCGCAGGTTCCTGGCATGTTCACATTCATAATGTAAATTTCTCAAATAAGCTTTACAGATCATAATATTCGTTTTCATGCTTATTAAAATGATTTTTAGTCAAACTAGTAAGCATCATATCACTTTTTAGTACGATCAATTTTTCAAATAAAGATTCATAACATTTCGCATTCAAGCTACTAATTTCTCTACTGAAAATTATTCAAGACTATTATGAAAATGTCAAATTTCAGTACTTTAATATGAATAACTTGAATAGTTCAACATTTTTCCGTGTTTTGTTACGCAAGTATACTAAACTTTAATTCATTTTTATTATTTATTCAAATAAAAGGTCTCTCAGTGTAAATAAACTATTGATCGAAAATTCATTTTTTTGTTGAAAAATTATTTTTGATTTAAAAATCGTCTTTTTCGTTGAATTTTGCTGAATATTTTCAAATTAAAATCTTTCAACTTGAAATATCAGCTATAACATTATTCTTTGGAAATGATCATTTTTTGTTTGATTAAACTGCTTTTTATTTAAAATTATTATATTTGTTGCTTGAAATGTCAACCATAATATAATATAATATGATTCAACTAGTTGGTTGAAAGTTGAACTCCTTTGCTAAATTATTGTCTTTTTTTTGTTGAAAATTCATTATTTTAGTTGAAAATTCATATCTTTGGATAAAAATTTATTTTTCTTCTTAGTTGAAAAATTATTTTTTAATTGTAAATTTAACTATTTTATTTTTGAATAAAAACTTATCTTTTTATTTGAAAATTTTAATACTTGGTCAAAAATGTATCTTTTTTAGTTGAAAATTCAACTATATGGTTGAAAATATATTTTTGTCAGTCGATAGTTCCACTATTCAATCAAAAGTTCAATCATTTTGTTAAAAATCAAATATTTTGTTGAAAATTCAGTCATGGAGGTTGAAGTTCGACTATTTTGTTGAGAAGTCGTCTATTTTGGCCGAGAATTCTACTATTTTGTTATAAATTTGTCGAGTTGGGTATAAATGTTCGTATTTTTTTATTAAAAATGTATCATTTTGGTAGAAAAGTTTTTAGTTAAGTATTCATCTTTGTCGGCTGAAAAGTCAATTATTTAATTAAAAAATAAACTGTTTTGTTGCAGCTTCGTCCTTTTTGCTTGAAAGTCGTCTTTTCGGCCAAAAGTTCAAATAATATGTTAAAAATGCGTCTTTTCGGCCAAAAGTTCAAATAATATGTTAAAAATGCGTCTTTTCGACGCGAAATTCATCATTTTGGATCGAAAATTCATGTTTTTTGGTAGGAAAGTTCCTAATTGAGAATTCATCTTCGTAGATTGAAAATTCAATTATCTCGTTAAAAATTAAACTATTTTGTTGAACATTTATCCATTCTGCTCAAATATTCAGCTATTTGGTTATGAATGTAACTATTTTGTTGACAATGACTCTCTTCATTTTTGTAAATTTGAGTATTTTGTACAAATTTAATTTTTTTTTACAAATTTAACTATTTTGGTGAGAATTCAAATATTTTTTCAAATTTTCATCTTTTTTTGGTAGAAAGGTTCTAAGAAAGGTTAAAAATTCAATTGTTTGATTAAAAATTCAATTATTTTGTTGGAAATTCGCCCCTTTAATAAATTTGAATATTATTTAATAATAAGTTCAAGTTGAGAATTAAAATTAGTATATTTATATTGTTTATGTAAAAACCTTCAATTTATAATAATTTTAGAATTATAAAATTTTAGATTCAATTAATTATGAAATGAATATGATTGAATGTATTATTAATTTTGATTTAACAATAATAATTTTCCATTAGGTTTGAAATTTCAACTATTTGGTTGTGTAAATGCATCTGTTTGATCCTAAATTATTTTTTTTTCAGTTAAAAATTTTAGTATATGATTGACAACTTTCTCGATTGAAAATGAACTTTTTTGTTTACAATTCATCTTTTTGGTTTAGAAAGGCTTCTTGCTAAACGATTCGACTATTCACCTTAAAAATTCATTCCTTTTGGTAGAAAATTAATCTTTCTTTGTTGAAAATTCAACTATTTTGTTGAAAATGGAATACATTTTTATTTGAAATATTAAGTGTTTGATATTGATTTAAATATAGTACCCATATATTAATTTACTTTGAAAAATTCCTCTCCTATTATTCCCCTATTATATATTCCCCTATTTTCATGTAGATTCGTCCTACGCATTTTGGGCTGTAAAGTCTTTTCTCTCGAAATAGGAAACAATAGAGAGATACTCTCTTTTATCCTGAAACTCGCTTGATTTGTTTAATGGTAAAAAGTTTGTGTAAAGATGTTTTTTGAGCCTTATCTGGGCTTTAACTTTATTAATAATGCAGATGCATTGTCCGAAAAAGCAGCTTATGAATACCGCTAACAGCGCCGGACAACAAAATGACCACGGTTCGCAAATGGGATGGGGAAAACTCGGCTCTGACTATGAATGCTGGTACGGTATTATGCAGGATTTTGTGGCTACCATCGGTTCTCAGTGTAACTACTGTGACTCGACTATACCAGCAGGCAGATGGTAAACACATCCCACGCATTTCAGTCTATCTATGGCTCGCCCAACCAACTTTTCTACTTGCTCACGTAGAATGAAATTGTCAAACGCTTCAAGTACCTTTTATCCCTTTTGCCCAGCAATTTCCACTCGACACACAGACAGATTATGCCGAGACTCTATCTTTTTCAGCTCTAGTACTGAAAGAAGAAAATCTCACTTTTTATGGTCTTTATTTGCACTGTTTCCGGAAAGACCCAGATTTATGATAGGAGCAAAATATCACCTTTCCAATACGGGAACATCCATTATTTACGTAAAGAACCGAACTTAAATAAAGTGGGGGGAGGGGCTCCTTCATTCATGTACATAATTTTTGGAAATTCGCAAATAAAACAAATAACTCGCAGTGAATGTACAGAAATTTAATATGAATTCAAATTTACGCGCCAAAAAAACCTGGTGAATAAAGGGAATTTTTGTTGGTCGGTATAAAATTAAGGATTTTGAAAAAAATCGCGCAAAATTCAGGGAATTTCTATAACTTTAAATGACTGTCAAGCAGAATTAATTTGAATTTTTCAATTACAATTTGAAATCATTCTGAATATTCCGTTTATGAATAAAGATTTTGGGTTAAGAAAGTTGCAAGCTTAAGATTCTGGTCTTTGAATAATAATGCTCAGTCAGAGAAAAATTAGGGAATGTTTAAAATGAAGTTTTGCGGTAACCCCGGTATAATTAATTGATTGATTCAATTTATTTGTACTTATATTTATATTGTTTTTTTGTGTAGTTGCTTCCTGATGAAGATGATCTTTCAGTAATAAATTTCATTATTTGTTTAAAAATTCTTCAATTTTTTTTAAAAAGTCAGCCTCTTGGTAAAAAATTTAACTGTTTTCTTGAAAATTTGTGTTTTTGTGTAGAAAATTCAACTGTTTTCGCAGAAAATTTACTTTTTGATTATAATTCATATTTTGGTTTTGAAAAGGCAACTGAATTTTTTTTTAAAATGAAAATTCAAGCCTTTTTGGAAGATTTGTTATTTTAATTTGAAGATTCATTTATTTCAGTAGAAATTGGATCTTTCTTGGGTAAACATGCAACTGTTTAGTTGAAAATTCCACATTTTTGTTAGAAAGTTATCCTTTTTGGTGGAAATGTCAACTGTTTGATTAAAAATTTATTTGTTGTTTAAAATTAATATCTTTATGTTGAAAAGTCAACTAAAATCCTTTTTGGATGAAAAGTAGTGTCTTTAATTAAAAAATTAATCTGTTTCAGTAAAAATTTCATCTTTCTGGATAAAAATGCAATTATTTGATTGACAATTCAACAATATTGTCAAAAAGTAATCCTTTTTGGTTGAAAATTCAACTGTTTTGTAGAAAATGTGTTTTTTTTTGGGTTAAAGATTCTACTATTTTCGTACAAAATTCACTGTTTGATTAAAATTCATATTTTGGCGTTGAAAAGTCAACAGCAATTTCTTTTTGATGAAAATTCAAGCCATTTTTAGATGATTTGTTATTTTAATTCAGAAATTTATTTATTTCTGTAGAAATTGCATCTTTCTCAGGTGGAAATGCAACTGTTTGATTGAAAATTCAACATTTTTGTTAAAAAGTTATCCTTTTTGGTTGAATATTCAACTGTTTTGTAGAAAATGTGTTTTCTTGGGTTAAAAATTCTACTATTTATGTAGACAATTTACTTTTTAATTCAAATTCATATTTTGGCGTTGAAAAGTCAACTAAAATTTGTTTTTGATAAAAATTCAAGCCTATTTTTAGAAGATTTGTGATTTTAATTAAAAAATTGATTTATTTCAGTAGAAATTGCATCTTTCTTAGGTGAAAATGAAACTGTTTGGTTGAAAATTGTATATTTTTGCTAAAAAGTCATCCTTTTTGGTTGAAATTTCAACTGTTTTGTTGAAAATTTATCTACTCCATAGAAAATTTACTTGTTTAAAATTAATATTTATGTGATGAAAAGTAAACTGAAATCCTTTTTGGATAAAAATGTCTGTTTTTAATTAAAAAATTTATCTGTTTTAGTAGAAATTTAATCTGCTTTTGGATAAAAATGCAACTATTTGTTTGAAAATTCAACTGTTTTGTTGGAAATTCGCTTTTTTGAAAATTTATATTTTGATTTAAAAATCCATCTATTTTAGTAGAAATATAATCTTTTTGGATAATAATGCAATTGTTTGGTTGAAAATTAATCTTCTTTGCTTGATGATTAAACTATTTTGTATGAAACTTTTTATTGGACCACTTTGTTAAGAAGTCATTTTTTTGTTCAAGTCAACTGCGTAGGTAAATGTTAAAATCCTTGTTTGATTTATTTCGAATAAAAGTTTATCCCTTTGGTTGAGAATTTAACTATTTAAAAAAATTTTTTTTTTTGCTAAACATTCATATTTTGTGGCTGAAAATTGAATTTTTGTACAGAGAATTCATCTGTTGGCTTGAAGATTTAAAAACTCAGATAAACTATTTTTTGTCATGACTGAAAAATCTTTATTTGATGAAAATTCGTCTTTTTTGTTTGAAAATACAATTTTTGAAATGAAATTTAATCTTTTTTGCTAGAAACATCAACTTCCATACTTCTCTGTCAAAAATTAATATTTTTAGGTATTAAATTAAATTATTATGTTGAAATTTTTATTCTATTGTTGTAAATTCAAGTATATTTTGTTAAAATGTCATCTTTCATAGTAGAAAACTCATTTTTTTTGTTTACAATAAATAAATAAATTTGAAAATCTTAAATTTGTATCTTAAATATTGCTCGATTTCATTTAGAAGAGATCCTATGTTAGACTGATTACAGGATTAAAATGCTGGTATTTGAATGTTAATGGTCAGGAGAGATGAAAAATTGTTGAAGGAAAATTCAGGCAATTTTGAAAATGAAGTTTTCACTCTGCAAAAAATGTATTATCTTAAATAAAAAAAAATTGCCACTAATTAAGTCCCATACCTGATTATTTCTGGAAACCATACATTACGTACATTAAGAGGGGGGGGGGTCGAAATATTTTGTTACGTTTCACTACAGTGGGTTACGTAATATTTTTCCAAATGTAATCATTTATATAAAAAAAAATTAGTAAAAAAAGTGTTTCGTAAATTTGGGTAGGATACGGTGTAAAGTCGGCTTTGGTATGGAGTGAGGTCGGGTAACGTACGAGGTAAAGAGATGAATTTTTAATTAGAATAATGAATAAAAAAAAATGAATTTCCAAGCAGAGTTCAACATTCACCTAAAGGGTTGAATTTTGAAGCAAAAAGTTTATTTTTTTAATCAAGAAGATGGATTTTGTACAAAAAATATATTATCACATAAATACGGGAATTTTCAACTAAGTACTTGCATTTAAAACCAAGAAGTTGAATTCACAACTAGCAAATATGAATGTTCAACCAAATAGTTGAGTTTCAAACTAAAAAAGAAAAAATAAATCTTCAATGAAAACTGGAGTTCAAATAGAAAAAATTAGTTGCAGTTTTGATAAAAAAGATGACATTTTAACAAAATAGTTGAATTTTCAACAAATCAATCAAATTTTCAACAAAATAGTAACATTTTTAACCAAATAAAATAAATTCCGAACAAAAAATATAATGTTAGACTTTTCAACCGAAAATTATTTTTGTAATTCGTAATTCGTAATTTTATTAAATTTCCTTATCAAGTTTTTTTTCAAGTCATCTCGAAAAGCAAAAAAAAAAACACGAGAAAATGGTGAAGCTACTCAAAAACAGGAAAAAATTAAAATTAAAAAAAAGGGGAAAAGAAAATGTTGTGAAATAAAAAAAAGTCTATTAAATTTAATTAAATATATATATTCTTCATTTGTTTTATACAGAAAAATTTATAAAATAAATGAAGAATATCATTGTCTTGTCCAGTATGTATAAACTATATATAATTTTTTCACATGGCTAGTATCAAATAATTTTAATTCATTATTCATTATATTTATATTTCGTTTTTAAGAATAGGAGTGGATCAGCTTTGGTGTTACATGGCATGGGGGGGGAGGGGTAATCGTAATGTCCAATTGTCACAAGAGGGAAGGATGAGTCACAAATCACCAAAAATATCGTCACGTAATATGTGGACGCTCTCTTACTGGTTTTAAGAGGAAATTTAGTTTTAAAATAGAGCCATGGAAATGAAATAATATTCATTTGTAGGGTTTCGTACTTTTTTCCCGAGAGGGGAAGTAGAGGAAGTGATGGAAGGGGTAGTAGAGGATACGAGGGATGAGAAAGTGTCGGAAGCCAGAGAGGTAATAAGGGGTAGTCTAGGGAAAGTAGGAAAAATGATTTAAGGGACGCATAGAAAGTGAGTATAGGGGAAGTAGTTGAGAGAAATTAGGAGGTGGTAGGGGTTGCAAGAAAAGAAGAAGTGCTGGGAGTCAAAATATGGAAGGGGAAGTCAGGAAGGGTAAGTAGGGATTAGGGAGTAGGTGTGGAAAGTTAAAGGATGGGTGATGTAAGTGAAGAGTATGGGAAGTTTGAGGGTTAATTAGGTGAATAAATAGTACGGATAGGGAGGGAAAATAGGGGAAATGAGTTAGGATGACGTATGGTAAGTGATAGGGAATGTATAGGGCAGGGAAATTGGGGAGTGGTAGGAGCTTTGAAGAAAGAACAATAACTGCTGGGACCGAAAATAGGGAAGGTGTAGTAAGGCAGGGTAAGTGAGGAAGGTGGAGAAGGCGAGGAAGTAAGAGGAGGGGGTGCTGGAATTAGGGAGAAGTACGGAAGGGCTCATGAAGACTAGTATTTGAGGGGAAGTAGGTGGTGAGGGGAAGTCGGAGCGAGTTGATGAGGGAAACTGGTACGGATTGACGTGGAAGGGAGATGCGTGGAAGTCAGGGGCGAGGGGAGGGGTAAGGGGCGAGTGGAATGGGTGATAAGATGTTTTTGGATGGGATAGGATAGAAGAAATGCGAGGTAGGTGATTGGGGAAGAATAGGGGATGATATAGAACCTTGATGGGGTTTCAAAACTAATTAGTCGACAATTGCAGTTTCTTTCTAGGAGAAATCGTAGCAGTTTTGAAGTTTCTCGTATTTTATCGGTGGATGTTAGTGGGGAAAAACTTGGTTGCAACTTAACGAGCATAATACGCGTCAAAGTTCTCTCTCAATATGGGCACACCTGGTTCCTAGTATACGAGCGAAGAGTTCGTCGAAGTTGGCCGAACTTTGTGGTAAAGTGCGTGATCCAGAGAGTCACGTTAAGCTATGGGATCGGGCTTACTTACTTAAAGGAAAATTCACAAGCACGCCACAGGTATAGAGCTTTAGTGGCTAAAAAGTGATCTTCGCTTAGAAACTTTCGGGATACTATAATCGCAACTCGCAGTTATAGCTTTTCGAACTTCTTCGTAATCTGACACGCCAAGTTCAATAAGTCTTAAAGGAGTCGGTAAAGTCTGCTAAGACAGAATGATTTATTTTCGAATCGTCTAAACAACGTTGAAGGACTAAGTCACATTGAGGTTCAGGAACTTCGACAATTTTTTATTCGAATATAAGAATCATAATTAATCGTTCAGTGATTATTACAGCGTGGACTTAGATCAGGAAAAATCTTGAAGTTAGGAAAAAGTCAGGAAATTTTTTTGTTCAGGGTAAGTCACGGATTTTGAAAATACTCTTGCAATAGTCAGGAAATTTCTATAAGAGGCCCTTCAATCAACTTTCAAGGATATTAAATTGAAAATTCTAATTTGAAATTTTCAAATTTTGTTCATAAAAGATTCTATGTTGAAAATGTTACAAGATTAAGATTCTCGTCCTTGAATATTAATGGTCAGGGAAATATAAAATTGGTCTATTTTGGTAAAAAATTACATTTTCAATGAAAACTCATATTATGGTGTTAAAAATTCAACCGAAATCTTTCTTGTTTTCAAATTTCCTTTCTTCGTTTGTCAAAAATGCAACTGTTTGGCAGAAAAGGAAGTTTTTAATGAAAATTTATATTCTGGGGTTTAAAATTCAACAGTGTTTCAGAAAATTTGTTCTTTGCTTAATTTTTTTTTGTTACTTGAGTGTAAAATCTCTATTCGTTAAACTGTTTTGTTAAAAATTTCATCTTGTTTGGTTAAAAGAACAAATATTAGATTTTTTGTATTGAGAATTCATTTTTCGGTTGAAAAATCAACTTTTGTTGTTAAAAATTCAACTGAAAACTTTTTTGTTTGGAAATTTCCTCTTTGTTGGTTGAAAATGCAATTGTTTGGTGGAAAATTCATATTTTCGGGTCACAAATACAACTGTTTTATGGAAAATTTGTCTTTTGACTTGAAATTGCAACAATTTGGATGAAATTGTTTTCTTTCATGACTGAAAAGTCTCCATTTGTTGAAAATTCGTCTTTTCTGCTAGAAAATTAATCTCTATGGTTGAAAATTTGTCTTTTGAGTTTAAAAACTGACCTCATTCGGTAGAAATTTCATATTTTATGGTTGAATGATGAACTGTTACATTTTTCATTGAGAATTCATCTTTGTAGTTTAAAAATTCAACTATTCAGTTACAAAATCAACTATTTTGTTAAAAATTAAATTATTTTGTTAAAAATTCAACTATTTGGTAGAAAATTTTATTATTTGTTGAATTTTTTTTTAATTATCAACCATAACATTTTCTTGTTGAGAATTTCTCTTTCTGTTGAAAATTTGTTTTTCATGGTAGAAAATCAATTTTAATGATTCAAAATTCGTCTTTTTGGGCTAAGAATTTATCTCTTTTGGTAAAAATGTCACATTTTCCGGTTGAAATAGCAACTTCCAATTTTTTCGTTAAAAATTTATCCTTGTAGATTAAAAATTAACCTTTTTTTTTGAAAATTTAATTATTTTGTTAAAATCTAATTGTTTTGTTGAAAATTTAACAAATTTTCTACAAAGTGATATTTCTTGATCAAAAAATTAACTGTGTTGAAAATTCGTCCTTGTGGATTAAAAAATCATCTTTTATGGTAGAAAAATCATATTTTTTGTTTGAAATAAATAGTTTAAAAATTTTTCATCTTCCATCTGAAGTTTTATTATTTCGTTACATTTATGGAAGATTCTATGTTATATATGTTACAAGACTAAGCTACTGTTCACTGAATATTAATCGTCAGGGAAAAATCAGGAAAAAGTCAGGGAATTGTGAAAATGAAGTTTTTCGGCCACCCTTTTGATATGAAACAATTTTTGGTTTGGTTTGAACGAACTGGAAAATTTATCGTCTGCCATATGTAGACAGTCGTGGAATGCACAACATTTTCAAACAAATAAATTAATTTTGTTCCAAAATAGTTGAATTATGAACCCAAAAAGACGAATTTTACACAAAAAAGTTGCAAAAAAATGGAATAGTTAATTTTTTAGTTGAAAAGTTAATTTTCAGCAACAAAATTTACAAATCTTTAACAAAAACGTTAAAAAATAATTTCAATTACCTATGTAAATTATTCCAAATTACCTAAATTACTTTGGATTACAAGTTAATTACTTATATTGTCTAGATTACTTCTAATTGCTTGGATTACAAGAGGATTACTCTGAATAATGATGAAAAACTCTAGATCACAAATAGATTTCTTGGATTACCTTGATTACTTCGAATCATGTGGATTATAAGTGGATTAAGTGGATCACTCTGAATTACAATTCGGTTACACCGGGGTACTAGGATTAATTCGAATCACTTGATTAATCCGCGTTAAATGTGGGATTATCTGAATGATATGTGGATTACTTTAGATTAAAAGCGGATTCCATGGATTATCTGGATTGTAAAGTAAATGGCAGCATGCCCAGAGGCAGACCGCGGAAAGAATGATGAGAATGTGTGAATGAGACCCGAATTCGAAAAAAAAATCCATAGAAACACAAGAGCTTGCTACAAATAGCTTATAAGAAATGCATGATGAAGGGTGTCAGTGGAGTGCGTGACACCTGAAACAAAAGACCTTGAATACTAATGGGCCCGAGTGGAGAGCTTCACATGTTGACTTTGTGAATTTCTTCGTCTTAGGTAATTGCTAGAGAGATTAATCAGCGACGTGGGTCGAAGCAGTGTTTTGGAAGGAACGTGTTACTGAAAATATTAAAGTGCACTGAATTCCTTGATCTCCAACAATATAACGAGACGCATGAATATACCCCAAATTCAATATTACCTAAGTTTCATTTGAGATGGTAGGGGATGCAAGAAAAGAAGAAGTACTGGGAGTCAAAATATGGAATGGGAAGTAAGAAAGGGTAGGTAGGGATTAGAGACTAGGTGTGAGAAAAAAGTCAGGAATCTTAAAATAATTTGGTTATTCTTTTGAAACCTTTCAAAATTCTTAAAAACCTTCTTTTTTCAAAATCTTCCAAAATCTACATTTTGTTTTTAATTTCTTGAAATCGTTCCAGGTTTTAAATTATGTTTGAAATTTTTTCAAAACTTCTCAATATATTTTCAAATAAGTAGAATTTTTCCTATTTTTTTTATTCAAAATTCTGCAAAATGAAAAACTTGCCTTAAAATCTTCCAGAAACTTTTCTGATAATTTTGGAAATCTTTTGAAATGTTTAAAAATGTTTCTCAATTTCATCTTAAAATAAATTTTTCAAAATAAGATTTATTTCAGTATTCCCAAGAATCTTTAAGAGAACACTTTTTTATTCCCCTGAAACCTTTCAAAACTCTTAAAAAGCTTTTTTTTCGAAATCTTCAAAAATCCGGATTTTGTTTTTGCATTTCTCGAAATCGTTTCTAGTTCAAAATTATTCTTGAAATTTTTTCAAAGTTTTGAAATATCTTTTAAACTCATTCGAATTTTTCAATAAATTCAAAAAAATTGCTTTAAGATCTTTCAGATTGTTTTTCGGCAATTTTGGAAATCTTTTGAAATGTTTTGAAATCCGAGAATTCAATCACGTAAATGATCTTGGTTTTCAGATCCTGGAGGATAATATCAGGCTTCGTAGCACTGATACGTTAAGTGGTGGAGAATGAGAAATTCCTGTAGATCTTACACTGATTTTTCTCCACAACGGACTCGAGTTCCCCTTAGGCTTGTGGCAAAATGGGCAATAGATCAACACCATAAAAGTGCCTAAGAGGGTAATATAACACTTTTCGAGCCGCATTGTATCTCTATGTACGCGTAACGTGCATACTTTGAGCATTCCTGTACACGACTTGTGAGCATCAAAGGTGTTAGTGATGCTAGGTCATGTGTAGTGTCGCTAGAATCAAATTGGAGGCCAAGCTCATCTGCGGCCCTATCTGCGGCACGGTATAGAAACGCCGCAACATCGACGACTTCATGTTAATGCACGAGTCGCATAAGAGAATCTGCACTATTTAGAACTGAGCAGGCTGTAGCCATAACCGTTCTTTGATGAAGGCACTCCAAGCTTAGCAAGCCTCTACCTCCTTTATCTCGAAGTAGGTATATTCGAGGTACGGAAGATCTAGGATGATGACTTAGATGGATTGTCATCATCTTGCGTGTGCTCTGGTCAAGTTGCTTCAACTCATCGACGTTCCATTTTACTGCACCAAACGTGTGTGATCAACGAGTCAAAACACATAGAAAATGATGAATCTCGTTCATAGCTCAATACACCTGTTTTGTGGGGCTGTGTTTGTAGTGTGTCTTCTTTTTACAATTATTCTCTTAATAATATTTTATTATTTATTCCAACGCTAATCATCTTATAATATTTCATCTATAGGGCAGTTTGCAATTTCGCGTGAAAGTCGGTGATTGCCAAAAAGTTGATTATTTTCGAAAATTACATTTTTGAAAACAGAAAAATTTCTAAACTGCCTAAGATATATTTTTTAATTAACGTTAACCCTGGAGAGTATGAATATATTCAATTAAGAGATCAAGGAATGTATTTGTGATTTATATGAATTTTATGCGTTCCTGAAGTTTGTGTGACAAGATATGCGACTATGATAAAATAAAAAATTTGAAAATCTTTGAAAAATATATGCGAAACAGACAAAAATGTTTAGAAATATGAAGAAAGTGAATATTTTCACTTTTGTTTTGACATCATCGTTTCAAAAACTTCTCTCATTTATAGTATTTTGAATTAGTATCAATATCAATATGGATGATATGATATGATCGATTGATTTTTATCTATACAAAAGTCTTTGAAATTTTAATGATGATACATATAACAGAACTGTTTAAAAAATTCTTATTTAGGTTTGGACATGTACATGTTTCCGTTGAAAAATTGCACACATATACACTTACCCTTACACATATCGTTTTTACATAACAAAGGTTTATCAATATAAGAACAAGTGCCATCGTTAACAAAAAATCAGTTATATAACTATTGATTGTCCAAACCAAATATTTTAATCCTTTGCTTACAGAAATGTTATATTAATAAATGTATTTCTTATTCATTGATAATATTATAGGGGTAGATGACATGTAATTTAGGGGTTATTTAGAATAACACTGATGATTCTTCATATAATTTAATATCAAAACAAGATGTTTGCAGCAACAAAGTCGAAAATCTTCAAACACGTATATGTCATATGGCGAAGCATTCCAGGGGCAGATTTTCTAAATGATAATACTCTAGAGAGTAAGGGTTTGCACAACTCATGTTAACATTGTAATACAGCATCAATGAGAACAATTTCGTGTAAGAATGATAAACAAAAAACAATGTCACCTCTTAAAATACTAGAAGATTAAAAAATGTAAAAGGGCTGATTTCAACCCCTAAATGTGAACGTTTGCCAAAAAAATTTGTTTTTTCATAGTCTGTGATCCTCTTTTCACCTGTGAAGTAACAAAAAAATTGGCGCTGGAGACCAACCTAGCCCCCCTTGCCAGAAGAGTAATATATTTGTTTGAGCACAATTTTCAAATTTTTTATAAATTTGTGAAGCTAAGCTTTTACAATTTACCGGGTGGAATCATTACGTGAGCCAAATTGCTGCTTGCGAAAAGCTTGAAAATATTTTCAAAATTATGAATATATTATTATACTATTGGACTCACCAATAAAATTAAAGATGATTTCTAAGGTGAGGACCAGAGCATAAACGCTTTTCATTTCTTCCAAGAGAAGAAGTTGATTAATATAGGTATTAATGAATAGTTCAGTTATAATGTAACTATTGATTATTCTCGAATTTAAAAAATAGTTCTCACGTGATATATCCTCTTTCAAATGTCAGAAATGTTTCGACGAGGAATTTAATAAGCTTTTCACAATTCAGGTTTTCAACGGATCTTTATACGTTTCAACACCTGCTGAAGCCGAAAGATAAGTTTTGGCGATGACGTCTATCTGTCTATCTGTACGGCAATCCTCATTTATAGAGGGTATTTCATTACGAAATAATTCGTTAACGGCGTATCTAATGAATATTCTACGATATTTTTCAGCATATGCTAACCCTTATCTCACTCGACCTACAAAATTTCAGCTTCGGTAAAGATAACATAAGCTAGAAATAATACTGCCAAATTTAGATGGCCAAATGATAAGATACCATTTTTTAAATCAGAAATTTTTTGCATATGATATTATTTTTAAAAATTGCTGTAGATAAAAATTTATGTATGTAGATAGCTATAAACAGTCTTTCGAATTATATCAACTACTTAAAACCCCGTGTATGAAAAGATTCGTTTTCATGGTCTGTTAGTACTATCAATAATGCGACAAACATTATAAAAAATTTTGAATTTTCAAAATTTATTCTTTGTCTTATGGACAATACATTTCTGCTCATGCATTTTTCAATATTAAAAAATAAAAACAATGTTATATAAGTACAATTTAAAGACAGCTGCAAACTATCATATATTTCATAAAGATATGCATTAACGATTGTTCTTTTCACAACTGAGGAATTACATAAAGCACAAAATTACTACAGTCAATTTTTTTTAAACACGTATAGATTTTTCTTGAATGGTTTTAATTATTTTATGGAATGGTACAAATTTCAAAGGATTTCTAGAAGACTTCAGGAAATATATTTGATCTGTTTTATTTTCAAAGAATTTTAAACGATTTCTAAAGATTTTCAACTATATTCAAAAGATTTCAAAGAAATTTCAAGGGGGTTTCAAGATTTAAAGATTTTATATGCATTGACAAATATTTTTAGAACTATCAAGGTATTTCAATGAAATTTGAAGCGATTGAAAATATATCAAGGAAATTCAGACATTTTTCCTGTGTAAAGTTTGAAATGCGGATCATGCCAATCCCTGACAAGTCATATTGCGACAAGTCACATTTTCGGCAACTCTCATGTAATATCATTAAGCTGTTGCGTAGCACGCTATGATGAACAATCTTCTGATTCCTATCTTCATTCTAGCCCACAACAATTCGGGTGATACAAAATTATGATCTTCAAGATGCTTTCATGCTTTTTCATTGAAAAATATGAAATCCACTAAAAATTGGCAAAAATGCAGCAAGTCACATTGCGTTAAGTCACATTGCAGCATCTCCTAATCTGAAAAATTAGTAGTCCACATAAAGTTAGATAAGAGTTGTGAGGGACTTGAATAATTTCTGTGACTAATCACAGTGGTTTCTACCCCCCACCCCCCCTTTCACGGAAAGTTCGAAAAAGAAAGGGGTATAAAAAACATAATTTATGTCAATTTTTTGTATACTTCATATTTTTCAAAATAAGAGTTGCCACAATATTACTTTCCGAGGTTTGATATATGTGTGCTTAAATCTATTTATTAATAATTTTCATTTGACAAGAAAATATTTAAAAAATGTTTCTATACGTTATAAAAAAATTATTAAATAAAAGTTATTTTGCACGATTGGCACAGTTTAACTCATTGTAATCCAGACTTTGGTTATTAAATGTGAGAGAAATCAATGAGAACAAGTAAAAAGTTTGGATATTTTTCAACTAACGGACTCAGTTTTCTCACAGAACCGACAAAGAATATTTCTCCCATAACTCTTTGCTATGATAATTTTCAAGTTCACAAAAATTAGGAACTATTTCAACAATTTTTTGAAAGACATTTAGAATTTGGCCATTTTCGAAAAAGTAAGCTAAACTTTTGTTTACAAAATCGATAAAGAATGTCTTCAAAATAATTCTTTGCGATGTTGTTTACCAAATTGACAAAATTTAAAGGCTGAGCTATTTCTTATTGAGAAGAAAACGTCCAAATCGCATAAATAGTATAGGTTCAAAATTTATTTTGTTCATGGGAACCTTTCTCTTCAATGTACGCGGGCGAAAGGGGCTTGTGAAAAGAAATTGGATCAAAAAAACGTCCAGCAGTATTGAAGAAACCTTGCAAATTATAAGATTCCCATGTATATTTTTAGTTTTAACACAAAAATCATCTTCTATCAGTTTTAGCACAATAGGGATTGGAAGTGTTGAAACTTCACTAATCACTAGTGGAATTTCACAGGCTTGAATATCAAAAACTGGGCCTCTAAAGATTAGTAAAAGATTACTAATTAGATTGGTTGATATGTTTTTCAATTTAAGGGTAAACAAACATTGATTAATTTCTTGGTAAAAATATATAATTATTATTAATGATTATTATACGGGTTGATAGGGAATCAACATCTGATAGCAAGTTCGGGAAAATAGCCGCATAGCTATGTATTTTCGAGGTACGCTAGTGCATCACATTCACAAAGTATGCGATATGCTGTATCGTGAAAATCACACTTTTGATAACGTGGGTTGACTCTAATCACCATAATGGTCAAGTGTTTTCTCAATCGTCAGTGTCCAGTAAGCATCCCTACTACGAGATTATGCTGCATTCTTTTCATGTTCAAAAGTTCATTAGTCCTCTTAGTACATGTATCAGATATAAATTTATTAGAATCCACCATTTTTTTGACCTATCCAATATCTTGCATTCACCTCCGAGAGCCGTTTACCAATGGATCCTTTCGCCGATGCGTACGAGATACCGCAGTAGGGTTCCGGGTTAATCAGGGTCTGTGCATCTTCCGTCTTAGCAAGTGCATCCGCTTTATCATTACCTTTACTATATTCATGACCGGGAACCCAGATCATACTAGCACAGTTTTTATTAGCAACCTCAAGAAGATCTTGAAAGCAAGTCTAGACTAGTCGGGAAGTAATCTCATCAGATATAAGAATCTTAGATGCAGCTTGACTGTCGGAACAAATGTAAATGTGCTGGCCTTTATATACCAAGGTCACGAGAGCCATCTAGGTACCAAAGGAGATCACCTAGTGAAATAATTTTTTCTTTCTTTCTTTATCATGCCGTTCTACCCTTCTAGGCAAAATAATCTTGAAGGATTTCATGAAGGATAATTTTCTCAATATAACATCGGCTTGAATAGCGAGAATAGTGTTTTTGGATAGCATGCGTACGGTTTTTCGTTTCAAAGTGGAGTACATTCACCTATTGACTGCGTTAGTTACTCCGTGTGTTTAAGCAGAACCGTATATAGATACAATTGGGATGTTACTAAATGCCCCCTTTAAGTCTAAAATTCACTATTTTATTGTGGGCTTTCAGCGTGAGCGAGGTAAATCTGTTGGCCTAAAGTATTTGGCCTCTTTGTAAGTATCCTTACTCGGCCTTAGATTGAATATTGCCTTGATCTTCCTTGATACTACCGGAACACAAAAGGAGATGTAATTCTTTTTGAAATAATGCGGATAATATTTGATCATTGCCTGCAGCCTTAAATGGTGTTGGTTGTTTTACTACACATTCAATTTTCGAGTCAAGCAGTTTCAGGCTTATTCTAGATTTCTTGACAACAAGCCCTTGCACCCGTACGGCATTTTGTATCTGATTATCATATCTTGTTAAGGTTGCTCTGTATAAAAACCAGTTCCCATTCTTTCCTGTTGAAAACGCGCCTTGTATGATTTCTTTGGTTAATAATACTACGATTCCGCCAGGGTGCACCTTTGTTCGTTTTCCTGATACGAAGAGGACAATTGTCTTCTTACGCTCGTAAATGGTGCTCGATTTAATGATAAATTAATTAATAAAAAATTATTAAATTTTCGCTGTAAAATCTCTGCTTAAGCCAGCAAATAATTTTTTATCCGAAACTCTGACTTCGGGTGTAGTTATGGTTTCTGAGAAGATTTTAGACCCATAATGAGGCCTGCAGTCGATCTTCCTCAGATTCTTGTCAACACCCGACTCTGCAGCTTCACAGGTTAGGTAGCTTGAGTACTGGCCTTGACATCGAAAACCTTCCATCCTCCTGTTTTGAGGTCTCATATTGAACTACTATCCTCTTAAGTACTGCTATTGTCACTTCGACAAAATAGGTGACGATGAAAGCATCATTCTTGAAGCAGCAATCTTCAAATCTTGGTATGACTTCTATAGGCTGCAACCCATCGATTGTCTTCTCTGATGCTGATTCAGTTGGCTTGAGCTAGTCGTCATCGAGTTAAGTTGCAGCGAACCCCTTGACGACTATGGATATTTTTAGGCGAGGGCTGGCTATGAGAGTCTGTTAGATCTCACAGCTGCACCTTTGTCTGATTCCTGACTTCACTTGATGTGCTGTTATCAGAATAGGGCCACTTTGGTGTCACCATTTGGATGATTTTTGCGTTCAATTAATTTAACAGTTATCGCATCAACCTCTTTTAGCAGCTCTTGATAGTTTAACTTGTCAAGGATTTACCATTCAGTTGACAATCCGGCCCCAGCATCGCATGAAGGTTACTCGCTACCGTGAATCCCAGAGAAACTCTTACTTACAGATTCCAAAGTATGCTCTGAGGATCCCTCGGTAATTTCCATCTCATAGGGAGAAACTGCTTTTTCCTAAGGTGTCTGTGCCCATTACACCTTGATATTTTTTTTATGCGGAAAAGAACCCATTTTGTTCCCACAATTAGCTAGGGAAATATTCAGTCAATCCCTACAGAGCTGCGCGTATAGAGATGAAGCAATATTACTCTAGTGTGAGAGGTCAACCGGTATCTCAAAGACATCATTTTGAGATACCATTTTCTAATATCATTCATAGGCGACTGCCTATTTAGCTTTGTGACTATATTTTGCAGAAACTCACGGTACAAGAACCCTCTATTCGCAACCCGAGGACACGCCTGGTGAGCAACTCAATGTACCCAGTGTGTATCCTCTGTTCTGGTTTGTCAATGAGATTATTTACACCTCAGCCGTTTTTGCTGTGATAGAAAAAACAACACAATCTAAAATCAATCAAGAATTGCATTCTAAACGTTATTTTGAAATTTTTTTCTTTTCATATTGCATTAAAAATACCTATAAAATATACGCTAGGCCTATCAAATACTTGAAATTCAATCAGCGGTTTTGAAGATATGGTGGTTCAAAAAAAGTCGGCTCTGAAAATTTTAAATCTTGTAATACCCGGAATTTTGAAATTACTTGAATACCATTTGGAATATAAGGTTCACTCATTCAACACTAAAGTTCAGTCAAGTTTCATGAAAATCGCTACACCCCCCTGCAATTCTAGCATAAGGAAATTGTTTACCCTATAATTTTTTTTTAATAGTCCAATTGACATAGTAGGAAAGTTATCATTGGGATGAGAGCATTGCATTGACAGATGATTTTTCATAAAAAAGAATTAAAATTTCCGATTGTTTAAGAAACTTTATTTTGAACAATTTGTTCATAAATGTCAGTTACGAGAAGACTAATAGCACTATTTGGTTCCATGGAAACAATTACTTGCAGTCCATAGACTGGACAAGATTTTTCTGAACCCTATATAATATATGGTAAGAATGAACAATTAGGTCGTGCCGTACCCGCTTTTACATTCAATTATACTACATATTGTGTAAGGTTGAGAAAAAGATTGTCTTTCAAATGGACTCTATGTAATTTTTCGGATAAAATCGAATGATGCTCTTAGTTTACCCATAACTCAAGTTCCAAAACTAACTATTTGAACATCAATTATTAAAGCAATCAAAAATTAGAATTCATTTCCATGAAAAATCATCCATCAATTGAATGTTTTCATCCCAGCATTAACTTTCATACTGTGTAAGCTGGTGCGCACATCATACTAAAGAGGATACAAAATTGCTTATAACTTTATAAGCTGCTTGTGGATTTTCAATTCACGACAATTTTTCGTTACTTATACCATTTTAATGATAAATTATACCGATTTTTAAACTAAATAATTTTTTTCTGAAACTTACTGATGTACTGATCCTAATCTGTAACTACCTTATTTATGATATTATTTTTTAGTAGAAATTATATTTGTAAGATTGCTAATTTTTCTACCATATCTATTTTTATGTTGTTGCACGCAAAATTAAATTAAAAAATGGAAAAGTTCAAGGTTCTAACAATTTTAACTCTTAGAACTTCTAATAAAAAGCTTCTAACTCCGTCAAGAATTACAGCCTGTAGAGGTTTACAAATATTAAATTCCTGGTTCTGATCAATATGCGGTAGTGTAATTTTCTTCCGATGATATTCTCGTAAGGAAATAAAAATGAAATTTTGTTGTCCGTTTTCAAAAAAGATTGGCTGAGGCATTAACGAAAGAGTGAAGCCTCTAGAACCATAATATATTGAATTTTTATTTTAATTACTGGGTTCATGTCAAGTTTGGATCCGACTTCGGATCACGAATAATATATTTGATATTTTTATAGTTTCTTAATTGCACTAATAGTGTAGAAGCTAGTTGTTTAGACGAGGGTTTATATTCACTACTCTAAAACTCCTCGCGATTGAGCGGTGCTCACCCACTGTCATTTTATTAATTTCTTTTCGGTTCAATTCTGTAATCATGTTTTATCGTCTGTCTATAATATTTATACATTCCAGCCAGAACATCATAAGTCTCCAACATGGCAAAGACGTCGCCATCGGATGTTGCTAATACAATTTGTTGATCGGTTGGCATAGGCCCATACGTAGTAAGTTCTGTCTCTATGTTGATATATTTATCTGCAGGAAAAGTGTATCTTGGAAGTTTGAATGTCTGGTGCGAATTCCAGTTGGAAATGAGCCAAATACATCTATGTTGTTCAATGCCACATCCATTTTCGTCAGGTAAAGGAAGCATTATAGATGAAGCCGTAGACCTGAAAGGAGGATAAGCAATTGCACGCGGAGACCTGAACTTTAAACGAAAAGGAGGCTTACCATTAGGTAAACGCTCAAACTGTGAACTTTACTCTGCAACACGGAAGAGTGGATTATATTGCTTAAAATACGCTGATATTTTCATCAGGCATGAGATTCAACAAATCTAGAAGGATTTCGAGAGAACTTCAGGAAATAAATTATATTTATTTTTATTTTTGAGGGATTTGTAGTCTGCTCACTTTCACATAATTTCTTTCAATATTCTTGTGTCACTTATTCTAATGCTAGTCATCCTATAATATTTTGTCACAAGGGCAATTTCCAATTTTGCATGAAAGTCGGTGATTTCCAAACACTTGAAAATTTTAGAAAATGAGATTTTTGGAAAGAAAGATTTTCAAACTGCCTAAAATATCTTTCTTAACCCCTTCACTGTTTAGACCGGAAATCACAAAGTGAGCCCAAAATGTGTGCAACGTTCTACTAGATGGATTTTATTGAAAATTGGTACTAACGGGTTATTTGGGTGGCTGAATACGAATTCAAGTTCAAAATTCGAACTGTTGAAATGGCTGACCACCCTGGCGACCAACATTCTTGAAAAATCCAATGAGTTTAAGGATTTGAATGAAAATTGGTATCAGGGGATTGACTTGATCTGCCATATTGAATCAGCCATTTTGAATTTTTTAATTTTTATGCGAGATTCGGATGTAGAGACAAAAAAAACTGTAATACACCAAGTGTCATAAAAATCCGCCAATTTTGCGTAATTTCAATCCGCCATATTAGATCCACTATTTTTGATTTCGGAATTCTGATACCTTATTCGGATTCAGAGGCCCAAGAAACCTGTGTGTACCAAGTTTCATGATAATCGAAATAGTATATATCAACGTGTTGATTGATAGTAACCCCAGAGTGTATGAATATATGAAACTGAGAGATCAAGGAATGTATTTGTGATGGATTTGTGTTTAACAGGTTAGTAATGTTGCGTGACAAGACATGCAACTATGAAAAAACAGAAAGAAATCCAAAAAATCTTTTAAAAATATATGCAGAACAGGTAAAAATATTTCGAAATATGAGGAAAAGAACTATTTTCATGATTTATTAGATTTTAGCTTGAGCGTTCCAAAAAATGCTCACATTTTATAGTGTAAGCTATGAGTAAAAGGGACTCAATCTAAGTCAGTAAAGTTCAACTCAAAGCGGAGATAATAAAGCAAGTTTATTCGATCGTAGTTTGATACAGACTAGCTCTTGACCAAAGTCTCAGATAGATGTCACTCTAAAATGCGCCAAATTGAAATTTAAAGTAATTTGCTACGGTTCGGCACCTCCTGGCAGATAATTGCCCTAAATCATCTCGGTAAATTGGTGTAGAACCAAATTCTGTCCATCCCAAGGTTCCATACAATCGGAACTGTACACACTCGAAAATGGTCTTTGGGTTATCTGGAATCCATCTGTATCACTCATTAGATAGCAATCATTACGTAGAACTTTCTTTACCTCGTATGGACCCTTTTTCTTAGGCAACAGCTTTTGGCTTACCCCGGGTTCGGTTACAACATTGGGTATGACCACATAATCGCCACATTTAAGCTAAGTCGGTTTCGCGTGCTTATCATCCAACGGTTTTTTATTTCTTCGACGCAACTTTTCAGATATGAGGTCGGCATCCTCACGCAACTTTTGTCTAAGTAGATCAGGCTCAACCTGGTCGTTAATACCTCATATCAAAGTTCAAAATTCTTTGTCTAAAAGGTCTACTTGATCAGCTTCAAATAACATTTGCGCTGGGGAGCACCCTATCGATCGATTTAGTGTGTTATTGACTGCAAATTGTGCATCTCTTAATTTATCTCTCTATTCAGACGTTCCTGCTACTTTCGCCAGAATAGATCTTAAAAATCGGAATACTCTTTCTGCTTGACCATTGACACGGGGAGTGCCAGCTGCGTTTTTAATGTGTTTTATACCATGACTCTTTGTGAATATCGTGAATTTTACTGACGTAAAGCAACTTCCCCGATCTGAAATTAAATTCCTTGATTTCCCATGATAATGGATTCAATTTTCTAGTTTACTGATAGTTTATTTTGCAGAAGTATTTTTCACCGGATAAAACACAACAAATTTCGTATAGCTGTTAATTATTAAAAATACGTGCTTATAACCTAAACTTGAATTTCTCAGAGGCCCATAGTGGTCGACCAAGCTGGCTTTAAAAGAACGTTTTGCCCGATCTCATAGATGCAACTCTCACTCACTTTTCCCTGAACGAATTCTGGAAACCAAAACACCCTTCAAATCAATTCTACAGTCTTGTCAACCCCTACGTACCCTATATCATTGTGGCATGTCCCAATTACAATGTTAATCATTTTCTCTGGTACATAGAACAAAAGATCATTCTTAAACTTACGATAGAATAATCCGTTTCGCACTTCGCATTTTCCACTCTCACCTTGTTCTAAAGATTCACAAATTTCTCTCAATGTTGGATCCGATAACTGTTTATACCCCATCGTTCTATGTGAGGATTAATCTATTTTTTCTCTAAAGCTAATTTGATAGCCCTACAATCCGTTCGAATCACAAAAGGTATTCCTAACAGATAAACTCGGAATCGCTTCTAAGCATACACAATAGCAAGTAATTCCAACCCGTAGCTATGATATTTACTTTCGACTCTAGAAGTGCGCTTGCTATGATAATAAATCGGATTTAGCTAACCATCTTTCTGTTTTTGTAATAGAATCGCTCCAAACACTATGCTACTGGCATCAGTACGCACTTGGGTGTATGCTAAATGACAATATATAGCCAACACCGGCTCGGTTACCATACGGTCACTTAAGATTTCAAACGCACGTAGTTGAGAGTCACCAAAAATATACTCTGCACCCTTTCCTAATAAATCATATAGTGGTTTGGCTATCATTGCAAAGTTTTGAATGAATCGTCTCACAAAACCCACCAATCCTATGCATTTTTTAACATGCAATACGCTTCTAGGAACTGGGTATTCTAACAGCACCTTCACATCTTCTCGACTCGGTGTAACACCCTGTTCGTTGATCGCATACCCAAGGTACTCTATCTCTGTAGCAGCAAACACACATTTATCTAGTCGCGAGTAGAGACAATTTTCCGCCATCAAATCAAAAGCGTTCTCGAGTATCGACCAATTGTATTCTAACGTTTCAGTCGCGATCACAAAATGATCAAGGTACATCAAAAGCTTCTCAGCACGCATCAAATCTTATAAAATCATATTTAAATATCTCTTAAAATACGATGAAGCATTTACTAGCCCAAATGGCATTCTCAAATATTTGTATTGTCCTTCAGGTGAACTGAAAGCCGTGTATTTGATCGAATCTTTTGCCATCTTAATGTGCTGGAACCCGTCCTTTAAACCTAGTTTCGTAAAAAAGACTTTGTCATGCAACCTGTCAATGAGATCATCGATTCGTGGCAATGGAGAATGTTCTTGCACTGTTATTTCATTCAAAGATTGGAAATCTACGCACAACCTATACTTGCCATTTTTCTTTTTAGTCATGAATACTGGAATACTATAATTTGACTGGCTTGGTCTGATGTACTCCAATTTTGATAGATTTCCCGTAATCGCTCTTAATTTAGTAAGCACTAGCCAAGACAATCTTCCTTGTTTAAAATAAAAAGGTTCGTTTGCGCTTAACTGTATATCCATTCTCAAATCAATCGGGTTAGAGAACTTCAGTTTCTCTCCGTAATCGTTTAGCAATCTTTGTAATCGGTTCCTAAATTCAAAAGGAACTTTATCATCTACTTCAGTCGTTGACAGATCAATTGAATTTACTTTGTTTTCACTCTCGTCAACTGACATGATATCACTTTCCGGAAGCTCGTATCTTAGTATTACGCTATCACGCCTAACCAAAGTGATAACTGGTTTGTTTAGAAAGTCACGGCCTAGAATTACGACATGACTCATTGTTGTGTCTGGAACTATCGCAAAAAGGATGGGAATTAACCTATTACCCTGAGGCTGCAATTCCACGTTTGCTTCAATGAGCCTAATTATCTTTAAAGGCGAGAAGTTAATTGCCGTAAACGAACGATCTTGAATAGGTTCACTTAACAACTTATATACGGCAAAATCTCGCAAATAAATTTTCTCCTTTAACAATGAGATTGGACTACCGTTGTCGATTAATGCTTCTGTATAATAGTTATCGTCCTTTTCATTACACAGCAACACCGTATCCGCACTACTTGGAGCAACCAGAGGAACTCGTTTCTCCGTTGACACCGACGACTCGCCGGAACACACGTGCAACTGCTCAGCTGACGCATCCTGAATGAAAGCCACTGTATTCTGCTTCAGAACTCGAACTTGTAGCATAAGTAGATCTTCCACTTCCCTCCGTCACATCTCTGGACATTCTTGTTGGACAATTCCGAGCTTGATGACCCGTCTCTTTGCATTTGAGGGAGGCACCCATTTCCGTTGGGGAATTTTTGCACTCACTGGCTACATGCCCAAACTCATGGCAAGTGTAACATATCGGACGTGGACTTATCGAAGTAGGCTCTAAAGCCTCTGATTTATTCTCGTCAAATCTGGACTGTTAAAACTGAGGAGCAGAATTTCCACTCTGCTCAACATCAACCCCTTTCCTAGATTCTCTTTTTGGTTCATTTTGGTGATACGTTGCATTCCATTTAGCAGATCCACGAAAGTTCTATAATTTCCCGCTCGCGTATGAGATTTCAAGAAAAAATTCGGAACTCACTCAATCACGTATTCGATTGCTGAGTTCTGGGGAATATCCTGTCTATTGATAAGTTTGAATTTATCCTGGAAATAGGAGGAGAATTTTCCTCTCACTTTCCAAATCCATCCTCCAATTTTTTTGGTACGAGTTAAAGGGTCTTCTCTACACTTGAATGCCTGGATCAGATCTTCTTTTAATTGTGCCCAAGTTTTTCCCTCAATCCTTAGCTTATTGTTACACAACTCTAGGACACGTTTTCTCAATCGACGTGCAGCCTGTAACTTTATTATATCATCCGAAACTTCTTAAGCCTCTTTTACTGCGTCTACTCTGCGAATCCACTTCTTGATGTCATCATCCTCTTTCTCACTAAAGACAGAAATTAGATCAACAATTTCGCTGTGCTTCGAACTTCGGACTTCAGACTATTGACTTCTCTATTCTGTTCAGCTACACTCATAGCTTCTATAACAGCCCTTGCAGTTGCAGCCACTATTTCCTCAATATTTACCACTAGAGCATTTCAAGGAAGCCTATACATTTGTGAGCCTTCTCCATCTAAATTCTGCCGGTCGATATCATCGCTAAGGTACTCGTTCTTGTCACTTCTAGAGCCTCCGTCACCCAAGTTTTGGTCTTTCTCACGGTTCTTGTCAACTTGGTGATTTCCGTCATCCCAGCTTGGATCTTTCTCACCACCTTCCCCAAGACGGTGATTACCGTTTCCAATATTTGCAATAATTCCTCCCTTGAACACTCTCACATGTTCATCACTTTCAAGGTCTTCTGCACCGCGTAACGTACGTGGCAACACCGCACCCTTTGTCTACCAAATTTCTCAACTGTGTCACCCTCATAACAACACCTTACTCTTTGTCTCTAAATTTTTTCACTTTAGATGCACTTCTTGGCTCTCTTGGCCGAAAATCATAAATTCGAAACTGAACACTGAACACGTTGGCACCCTCTGCCAAAATTTCACTTATTTTCAGATCCACACTCAGATGCACGAATTCCCACACAAAGCGTCACCCTTTCTTCGCGACCCGGTATCTCAAGCGTTTTTTTTTCGAATACATATACTTAGACTCGGCTTTACCCTTATAGCATTCTGGGATTCATTCCCTCGTATCCCACTTCCGAAGCTGTAAGCTATGGGTGGAAGGGACTAAATCTATCTCAGTGAAACTCAACTCTGAGCGAGGATAATAAAGCAAGTTTATTTGATCGTGGTTCGATACAGACTAACTCTTGACCGAAGTCTCAGATAGATGTCACTCTAAAATGCGCCAATTGAAATTTAAGGTAATTTGCCACAATAGTATGCTCAATTAACTATTCAAGAACCACACCTCTGTTTTTATAACACTTTTTACAGCTACATTTTTTGCTACCGAATCGATAGTTGAAAACTTTCAGAATAATGAATTTTCATGTAAAATTTCCTGAAATTTCAAAGTGCCGAATTGGTAAAGATATACCTCTAAAGAATAAAATTCTTGCTTCCATGGACCCTAAGCTTTAAAATCTATTGGTTAGTGTTCCAAAATTCAAGGTGGCGATGTCCAATATCGCGGCTAAAACCAATTTTCATGCTATTGCTAATTTTCCGCATTGGAGCAACATTTTCAAATGAATTCAAATACATGCATGCAAACAGGGGTTTTTGGGCTCGATTATCACGAATACGAAATCAGATTTTCATAATTCAAATTGGCGGATCCAATATGACTGCCAAAAATTACTGAAACATTCAGATTTTCATGAAAATTCGCACATTGGGGTTTTAGTGCCGCTGATGACGAATCCATGATCAGTTTTCAACACTCAAGGTGGCGGATCCAACATGGCTGCCGAAAGTTACTGGCACATTCCGATTCTTATAAAAATTTTCACATGGGGGTTTTTGGGGCCGCCGATGACGAATCCGTGATCAGATTTTCCTAATTCAAGATGGCGGATCCAATATGGCTGCCGAAAGTTACTCACAAATTCCCATTTTAATAAAAATTCCCACATGAGGGTTTTGGGAGCCGCTGATGACGAATATGTGATCAGATTTTCAAAATTCAAGATGGCGGATTGAATACCGCTCTCAAAAGTGATGAAAAATGGTCATCAATGTCATTTGCATCGTTCAAAAGTTTTGTCGCCGTCGATCTATTCATAGCCATTGCCCAACTCTCACCACGTGGAGGTGAACATTTACAAGAGTAATGTTATTTATTTATTTTCAAGTGTAATGTTATTTTGTTAGCAATAAGGGTTTAGACGCTTTGCCGCGGTAAATGTCTCAGCCGAATAAGTATCCTTCAGGATTACATATTGCCTAGATTCACACTTTGGAATACACTATTCATTTGTTTGCAACCGTGAGCCCACTCGTGAGAAAGTAGCTACACTTGCTTCTCTGTGGTACACTTTTTTGTGCCTGCTTTTTACTCTTTGAGCTAACTTTGGTTAAATCAGCCTGTTCATATTTTCATATTTCGATTTTCTTTCACATGACGTCGGAATTTCTTTCCAATTTTTTCTGTCAATTGTCTGTCACTACTACTTGATCAGGCTTGTTCCGTGTATGCATGGTTTATACACGGATTCGTCATCAGCGGCCCCATAAACACCCTTTCGCAAAGTTTTGAGTGAATCGAAATGTTTCACTAACTTTTGGCCGACATATTGGATCGATGATCTTGAATTTTGAAAATCTGATCGCGGATTCGTCATCAGTAGCCCCAAAAACCACCATGTGCTAATTTTTATAAAAATCAGAATGCTTCAGTAACTTTTGTCGGCCATATTGGATTCGCCATCTTGAATTAGAAAAATCTAATTTCGGATTCATGATCAGTGACCTCAAAACCGTCTATATACATTCATGTATGGTAATTTATTTTAAAATATTGCTCCAATACGAAAAATCAGAAATAGCAAAAAACATTCGGCTTTCAGTCGTCATATTGGACATCGCTATCTTGAATTTCTCGAAAAAGCCTGTAGATTTAGAAAATTAGGTTCCATGAACGGAATAATTTAACTTTTTAGAGGTACATCTTGACAAATTTGAGACGAAAATGATCAAATAAAGATTTGATGCAATGAAAAAGTCGTATTTTTTGTTAATTGAACGAATATGATTATTTCAACTTGAAATTAGTTGCAATTCTGATGGCGCATTTCGAAATTTCAGGCAATTTTACATTAGAGTGCATTGTTTTGAAATTTTCTAATAGTCGATTCAGTAGCAGAAAATGTCGCTGAAAAAAGTGTTGGAAAAACGGAAGTTTGGTATGCATTTGATATAATAGTGTTATAGATAATGTAGGAAAGTTCACATTTTGGAAAAAATCGAGTGCGAGGCACGAGGCACATGATGAGAATGTGTTTGTTATGGCCGATAGAGCTTTAGCAAAAGAGAATTTACAATCACCAAATTACAGTTGTCGATGGTTTGAGCTTCAACTTTAAAAGTTCTGAGGGAAGTACAGAGACTGAGTAAGGCATAAAGTATTTGTCTTAAAAAAATGGAACCAACGTCATTTACTATCACAATTTCCAAAGTAGTTTACGATGTCGTTCCCGACGTAGGTTTTGCCGTAGGGTCCGACGTAGTTTCCCAGGTAGTATCCGACGAAAAATAAGTATTTATTACAATCTTGAAATTATAATGGATGAATGGGCTATGAATGAATTACGCATCGTTAATTAATTATATGAATCATTATATTAATTTATTATATCGTGATCAACTACCATCTTATCAATAAAAGCAAGTAATTTTGTCGCAAAATATTACTTTGAACACGAATAATCAATAACGTTGAATGTACGCTTTTGAACAGAAAATTAAATAATTTTTTCCTTCCTTTTCAAATTTCATTTTCTAATTGAGTTTGAAATACCTATAAATTATACGCTGCAGCTGTGAAATTGTTGAAATTCAATAAGCGGTTCGGGAGATATAGTGCTTGAGAAATACGGGTCTCAACATTTAAAATCTTGTGATTCCCTGAATTTTCAAAATATTGAAATACAATTTCAACCGTAAGGTTCACTCATCCTACACTAAAGTTCAACCAAGTTTCATCAAAATCGCTAGAGCCCCCTGCAACTCTGAAATTCAGAAAGTTGATTGAACCTCTAATAATTTTATTTAAATAGTCTAATTCCTAACATTTAAATTGTTCCAGATTATTGCTATAATGGTATGAATGACGAAAACTCGTCAGAATGCGAAAATATGTAAATAACTTATAATGTTATCTATAATTTTTTAACCTATCAAATTTCATGAGGAGACCGATTGACATAGTAGAAAAGTTACTATTTTGATGAAAACATTGCACGCAAAATTGAATTGAAACATGAGAGTTCAAGTATCTTAAACTTTTAATTCTGAGAATTTCTAGAGAAGAGAAACTTTGAAGTCCGTCAAGAAATACAGTTTGTAGAGGTTTATGAACAGTTAATTTCCTGGTTTTGACCACAATGCGTTGGTGTACTTGGCTGAAGTATTAACGAAAGATTGCAACCTCGAAAACTATGAGACATTGGCTCTTTAATATAATTAATAGTAACATGTAACATTTGGATCCGCCTTCTTGTCACAGGCAATATATTTTTACATTTTCTAATTCAATTAGTAGTGTACAGGTGAGTAATTTACTCAAGGTTTTATATTGTGTACTCTGAAACTCTTATTGATTGAACGGCGGGAACCTACTGGCATTTGATTCATTTCTTCTCGGCTCAATGCAGTAATCTGGTGGCTTTCCATGTTTATTTTCACACGTTTGAGCGTCAGACCAATATATTTATAAAATCCAGCCAGAACATTATAATTCTCCAATATGGCAAAGACGTCACCATCGGATGTTGATAACACAATTTGTTCATTGGTTGGAACAGGCCCAAACGTAGAAGGTCCTGTTTTTATTTTAATTAATTTATCGTCAGGAAATATGTATCTTCGAAGTTCGAATGAACGTCGCAAATCCAAAATGGGAATAAGCCTGATATATCTAAGTTGTTCCAGTCCATATACCTTCCCGTACGGAGAAGGAAGCCTTATAGGTGCAGCTATAGACGTCGAAAGAGGATAAGACTTAGTACGAGACCGGGACCTGGCAGGAAGAGAAGGTTCGGCAGGAGAAGACGTGGATCGGGCACGAAGTGGAGGCTCGACAGCAGGTAAAGACATCTCAGGTGAATGATTTATTGCAGAAGAAGGTGAAGAAGAAAAAAAAGTAAAAGAAAAAAAAGGTCTGCTACGAGGAACACCAGGAATGGGGTCGCCATTAGGCAAACACTCGAAATGTGAACTTAACACTGCAATAAGAAAGAAAGGATTATATTCTTTCATGTACGTTGGTATTTCCACCAGGCCAACATCTACATATTTCTAACTAATTCAAAGCTTTTAAAGATTGCAAAGAAATTCAAACGGGGATGAAAGCGATATTTAATTTTTAATTTGTAGGTTGAGACAGCTGCGTGAGAGGTCATTTTGCGTACTTTTTACATTCTAATCTCAATATAAGCGTATTAGTTTTATGTAAAATTTGACTTTGTTAGTTTTCATTAAAACTCCACGTTTTGAGATTCCCTGAAACAGAAAAAAAAACTATTTATACGCATGTGTTTCTCTGCCTCTAGTTTATTTGTAGTCTGAAGGCACGATACCTTGCGAAAAGATGATCAGATTATATTGAGCTTTGTCACCCTTTTGTGAGACCGAAAAGAATGTACGAGTTTCTCAACCAGCCATTTTGGGCGAAAAGTTCTGGTTTGATCCATTCTTTTAAACTTATCAACAAATTTCAATGAAATTTCCAACGACTTTGAAGATATCAAGGAAATTCAGAGATTTTGTCTGTGTGAAAATAGAAATTCGGAAAAAGGAAAGGGGAAGAGGTGTAAAATAATTTATTTTTGTGACAGGGGGTATCCTTTTGCACTCTAGCTCTTTTTTCTGGACTGCACGTTTTTTCGAATGAGAGATGCCACAATATGACTTGCCGCATATGTGACTCGCCGCAATTTTGCTAACTTCTTAGGAACTTGATATATTTGGTCTACTTTTGTAAATTATTCATTCAATATTCTTCTATTTATTATTCCAATCCTAGTTATCCCATAATATTTTTTCGCACCTGCATTTTGGAATTCTGAATGAAAGTTGCTTTCGGTCCTTTCTATGGACCAATCAATTCTTAGCCTCCACTATTCATTCGATTTCGAAGTTTTTCGAAAAGTAAAAGCTTTTTAAATTTCAAGAAGATTCGTGTGTGTAGTACCAAAAATTTGAAAATAGAGGGCGCTGCGCGCAGACGATTGTAAGCGTAGGGCCCGGAGTCTTCAGTCTTAAAACTTACAAAACGCGCGAATTATGAAATACGGAAAATCTCCCGGTGTAATATTTTTCTCCCGGCTTTATCCCGGTTCTCCCGGGTGAGTGGCCACCCTGAAATTTTACACGATACTAGATTAAAATTGTCCACTTTCTAAAGTATGAAACTGAAATTTGTACGATCCTCAATTTAAAATCATTTAACTATGAAGGATTTCAATAGGAAATTGTACAATTTTTAACTTTTAAATTCACATTTGTTCAATTGTTTAAATTTAAATCTGAAGTCATTCGATTATGATTGTCCTGAAATTTTGAACGATTTAAAATCAAGCAATCTTGAACGTTTCGATCTAAAATTATTTAACACATTCTTTTTGTCTAAAGTCTAAAGGTTTCAGACTTGAAATAAATTTGCCGAATTTCTCACAGTATAGATTTGAAATGATTAATTTATCAAGTTTCAATCTTAAATTATTCAATTTTGAACCTTCGGAATTAAAAATTCTTTAACTATAATCCAAGCCTTGGTTTATACTTCCAAATTCAAGCTTTGAAATTTGAACTATTTTACAATCAACATTTCAAAATATATCAGTAAAAGACCAGAAACATGTTAAAAGACAAATAGAAGACTCAAAAGTGGAAAATTACCATTTTTTCAATTTTTCAAAAAAATTATTTTATCATGAAATATTTGGAAAACTAATAGATGATTTTTCAAGAATTTTTTTTAATTTTTTAAACTTGTTTTTCAATGCGAAATACGGAAAAATTAATGACGCCATTCGATTCAGCCAAAAAAATTACATATAGTCTGTGTTTTGCCATTTTTTTATTATCTCAATTGGTGACGTAGTATAAATAAACAACTACACGGTATATCATTTATATTCATGCTATATATAATAAATTGAGTGAAGCAAAAAATTGTTCAATGCATAAATTTTACGTGATTTTTTCCGCACAAACGAATGGCGCTATTAGCTATTCCGTATTTCGAATATTTAAACAAATGTTTTCAGCAATTTGAAAATCAAATTTTTTCACCACAACGTGTGGTGGAATTTCAGAAAATTATCAAGCCAACAAAACGTGTTTTGAAAAAAGTGGCACTTACATGATTATGTCGTGACGCTCTTCAATATTAAATATTAAATTTTAAGTTGTAAACTTCTCATTGAAATTGCAGTCATTTTGAAGATTTTCAAACAAAAAAATTTCTGCTAAAACCATAAATTAAAAAAATCCCGGTCTGAAAATAAAATCAGTATCATTTCCCGGTTTTTGGGTACAGTCAAAAAACCTTTTAAGAAAAATTACAAAACTACCTCACAATCAATAAATTTTAATTTGAAAAAATCCTAAGCCATTTTTTAAAATAAAAATAATGCAATGAACAAAGAGAAACCATTTTTGGGAGCACTATTTAAAAGAAAAATCCTTTTTTTGGACTCTAAAAAATACGAAAGGTATTAACTAAAAATTACCTCTGGTGTGTTCATGCGAAGCCAGTAATAAGCTTCCCTGAAGTCGTCAAAAATCATTCTACCACCATCTGGAGATCGAGCAGATAAAACAATACTTGGAGAACTGTAAGCTTCAACCGTGACCCATGTACAGTGGAGAGTGTAAGAAAAGAATATCACGCTCATCACTATTACAAAGAGTGTGGCAATCTGGAATAAAAATCATACAACTGTCAGGCCTCGGACTCACTTCAGAAATAAAAAATAGTGTAAATAGTGTCCCAAATTTAAAAAATATTGTAAAACTAGTGCCATGAAATTTGTCGAGTATTACACTTAGTTGTAGTCCGAATTTAACAGTGTGCAATAAAAAATTAACTTCATTTTTAGGCCAAATTTCCAGTTTTCTAGCCTAATATTTTAAAAGTGTTAAAAATGAACTTCAACTTTTTTGTCAAATGTTATTCATTAGTTTACAAATTATTAAAATTCCTATTTATTTATGACAGACTTCACAGTCTTTTCCATATTTCCCTCTTTTTCTCGTTTTCCACGTAAATGCGAACAGAATTAATAGAACCCAATAAGAAAATCCAACTATTGTTGGCTAAAACTTCATTCATTTCGGTTAAAAATTCGACTTTTTTTCATCTTTTTTTGTTGAAAATTTTACTATTTGGTTGAAAATTGAATTGTTTTGTTGAAAATTCAACAATTTTGATAAAGTCATACTTCTTGGTTTAAAATTAAATTGTATTGTTGAGAGTTCGTTTTTTTTTTGTTTGAAAATTCAAACATTTTATTGAAATTTTGTTTCTTTCTTGGCTCAAAATTCTTCTTGGTTGAAAATTCAACTATTTGTTGAACTTCCATCTTTTTCATTTTAAAATTCATGTCTTTCAGTAGAAATTAACTATTTTTAGGTTAAAAATGCAATTATCCGGTTAAAATTAATCTGTTTTGGTTTAAAATTAACATTTATGGTTGAGAATTGAACTGTTTTGTAAAAAATTCGTATTCTCGGCTCAAAAATGCAACAATTTCGTAAAAACTTTAACTATTTGGCTAAAAATTGATGTATTTTCTTAAAAATTAACTTTTTTCTGGAAAACTAATTTTTTTGTTAAAAATCCAACTGTTTTTTTATTCTAAATTAAATTATTTTCTGGTCGAAATATAAACTATTACATTTTTCGTTAAAAATTCAACGTCTTGGTTTAAAGTTCAACTACTTTCTTAACATTCATGTTGTTGGTTGAAGATTCATAATTTTAGTTAAAAATTTGTTTAAAATTCATATTCTTGGGTTGAAAATTCAACTGTTTTGTACAAAATTCGTATATTCGGCTCGAAAATTAAGTAATTTAGCAGAAAATTTAACTATTTGGTCGAAAATTTATGCATATTGTTGAATATTCCTTTTTAGGTAGAAAATCAATTTTTTTGGTTAAAAATAAAACTGGTTGAAAATTAATCTGTTTTTCTTGAGGATTCGAGTATTTTGTTGAAAATTCATTTTTGATGGTTAAATCCAACTGTTATCTATTTTCAATTAACTTCTTTTTTTTTGTTGAAATATCATTTATTACAATTTTCGTTGATAAAACATCTTTTTGGTTTGAAAATTCAATAATTTTGTTGAAATTTTGTTTCTTTTATAGCTAAACATTTTTTTTGGTTGAAAAGTCAATTATTTTGTTCATCTTTATGGTGTAAAAATTCATGTCTTTCTATAGAAATGTTATCTTTTTAGGATAAAAACGCAATGAGAAAATCTATTTCGGTTTAAAATTAACTTTTTTGTTTAAAATACAACTGTTTTGTAGAAAATTCGTATTTTCGGCTCAAAAATTCAATAATTTGGTGAAAACTTGAACTATTTGTTTTAAAATTAATGTATTTTGTTGAAAATTCGCCTGTTTAGGTGGAAAATCAATTTTTTTGGTTAAAACTATAACTGTTTGGTTGTAAATTAATCTGTTTTAGTTGAGGATTCAAGTATTTTGTTGGAAATTCATTTTTGTTGATTAAATCCAACTGTTATCTATTTTAAATTAAATTCTTTTTTTGTTGAAATATCATTTATTACCATTTTCGTTGATAATTCATCTTTTTGGTTTGAAAATTCAACAATTTTGTTGAAATTTTGTTTCCTTCATAGCTAAAATTTTTTGTTTGTTGAAAAGTCAATTATTTTGTTAATCATTCATCTTTATGGTGTAAAAATTCATGTCTTTCTGTAGAAATGTTATCTTTTTAGGATAAAAACGCAATTTAGGATAAAACTGCAACTGTTTGGTTGAAAATTAATCTGTTTAGGTTGAGGATTCAAATATTTTGTTGAAAATTCAGTTTTGTTAATAAAATCCAACTGTTTTTTATTGTGAATTAAATGATTTTTCTGGTGAAATATTAACTATTACATTTTTTGTTGGTAATTCAACTTTTTAGGTTGAAAATTCAACAATTTTGTTGAAATTTTGTTTCTTTTATAAATAAAATTGTTTTTTTTTTTGAAAAGTCAATTATTTTGTTAAACATTCATATTTATGGTGTAAAAATTCATGTCTTTCTATAGAAATGTTATCTTTTTAGGATGAAAACGCAATGAGAAAATCTATTTCGGTTTAAAATTAACTTTTTTGTTGAAAATACAACTGTTTTGTAGAAAATTCGTATTTTTCGGCTCAAAAATTCAATAATTTGATGAAAACTTTAACTATTTGTTTTAAAATTAATGTATTTTGTTGAAAATTCGCCTATTGAGGTAGAAAATCAATTTTTGTGGTGAAAACTGCAACTTTTTGTTTGGAAATTAATCTGTTCTAGTTGAGGATTCAAGTATTTTGTTGAAAATTCATTTTTGTTAATTAAATCCAACTGTTTTTTATTGTGAATGAAGTGATTTTTTTGGTGAAATATTAACTATTACATTTTTTGTTGATAATTCAACTTTTCAGGTTGAAAACTGAACTTCTTGGTTGAAATTTGAACTACTTTCTTAAAAATTACTTTTTTGGTTAAAGATTTATAATTTGAGTTGAAAATTCTTTTTTTTTGTTTGTTAAAAGTTTAATTTTTTAAATGAAAATTAAAATATTTTGTTGAAAATTCAAATGATTGTTTGCAAATTAACTTTTTCGTTACACATTCATATTCTTGGGTTCAAAATTCTGTTTTCTTGAAAATTCGTCTTTCTTTAATTGAAAAATAATTCTGCTTAATGAAAATTTAACTACTCCATTTTTGGTTAAAAATTGATCTTTTTAGTTTAAAAAATCAACTACTAAGGTAAAAATGTTTAAAAACGAAAAAAATGTAAATTAGTCAAATAAAATTTGGATTAGCATCACATCCATTGTTTAAACTATTTAGTTGAAAATGTATGTAATTGGTTGAAAATTCGTGTTTTTGGTTCAAAATTAATCTTCTTAGTTGAAAATTCAACTATTTGGTTAAAAATGTATGTATTTTGTCGAAAGTTCGTATTTTCTGGTAGAAAATTAATCTTCTGATTTGAAAATTCAACTATTTGGTTAAAAATGTATGTAATTTGTTGAGAATTTATCTTTTTCGGTAGAAAATTAATTTTCTGTGTTGAAAATTTATCTTTTTGGTTGAAAATGTAACTACTTGGTTAAAAGTTGAACTACTTTGTTAATTCATAGAAACAGAAAGATTTTAGCAACCCTCCCCTTCCCCAAATCGTCTAATGTTATTTTTGGATGATCCTAAATAAATTCACGAAAAAAATTTAGTTCGCTGAAATGGCGGACATAATGTTTTAGCCAATTACCAAAGATGTTCAAAAATATTTTTCAAGGAAAAGTAAATAAACAGTGGCATTAGCGGAAAATTGTGAGAAAATAGTGTTTTTAGTGTCATTTTTTTCAAACCAGTAGCAAAATAGTGTAATCGCTCAAAAAAAAAGTGTCAAATAATGTAAATAGTGTGGTGAGTCCCTGGCATGAACTGTTGATCAAGTTGTAAATATGAAAAGGGTTTACTGCAAATTTAAAATATTTAATTTCATTCACAGTTAACCACCAGGAACAAAAACAATGCTGGATAAATATTGATTTCTTTTGCATTTCCACTAAAAATGATTATTAATCATTCTTCTTACCTCACTCCTCAGAACATAATTGCTCTCAAATTTCTTAGATTTCTTATCAGCGACTTTTCCACTTTCGATTTGTTTCATGTACGTGAGAAGCAGAGCCGAAGCACCAATTCCTCCGAGAATGCACATCACAGGAGCCAGCACCAACATCAAACGCACCATGACTCCCTGTAAATTAATTCGTAAATCAATTTAACAAATGAATCAATAAATTAAACAATTATATTTGTTTAAATATCGTTTATAAATAACTAACCGCAAAGTAGAGACTGGTTGCGCCATAAAGAATGAGAAAAATATTCGAGTCCGTCAGTTTAGAAAAGCAGAAGTATAAACCCGCTGGAAATAGGAAGACCAGGATTTGCAGATCAAAGTAGAAAGAACTCCAAGAAGTCGGCTGATGTTCAGAAACGGAGGCGATTATTGGAATGTGGTTCTTCGCGTAAGAAGGATCCAAGAGGGAGTAGAATCTTCCGGTCCAGGGAGATATTTTACCTATAGCAGATAAGTAATTTCATGAAAAATAAAAGCATAAGCTACTTCAAGAACAATACAGGTTCACGGATCACAGCATAAAAAAAGCTCAAAAAAGGGGAAATATGGTATTTTTCACGAAAAATAAGGGACAGATTAAATATTTATTTTTACATGTAGAAAATAAGATACAATCTTTTTATAAGAAATGTTATCCTATCTAAAAAAAGTGGTGTTATGCTAGGGAAAATCTCGCAATCATTGTTGTTGAAAACCTGATTGGCTTTTCATTACCTGAAGTTGTTTTATATCTTAAATTTGAAATTTTGAAAATTTAAACTACAAATTGAGAAACATTTGTGATCTTTAATACTCTTGGGCGGTTAAATTAAAACTTTCAAATTCTCAAATAAATTATTGAAAATATTATACATGTTTTATGTTAATGTTTTTTAATGGAAATTAGTATTTTTTTAAAGAATTTTCAAGTGAAATCATAAAGTGTCGAAGAAGACTTAAAATTTCCAAAAATTTGATGTGTTTTTTAAACAAAAATCATCATAAGATTCCAAATTTTCAACAATATACGTTTTTCGGCTTTTAGCGTTTTTTACTGGAAATTGGAATTTTTAAACAAAACCATTAAATTTTAAAGGTTCATTATTTTGTTAACAATTTTAGGTTACGTTAGCGTTTTACACAAAAAAATTGGCATTTGATATGAACGTTTTTCACAGGAAATCAGTTATTTTAAACAAAATTCATTAGATTTCGAAGAAGATTTACAATTCTGAACAGTTTTCTGTTATGTTATGTTAGTGTTTTTCATCGGAAATTATTAGTATTTTTAATGAAAAGTTATTATATTTTAAAGAATATTTACAATTTTCAAACAACTTTAGGTTATGTTGGTATTTTCCTCCTGAAATAGGTATTTTTTTTAGTAAAAAGTCATTAAATTTCAAAGAAGATTTAAATTTCTTTTACAATTATGGTAGGTTAAACTAACGGTTTTCACCGGAAATGTCGATATAAATTTTTTTTTAAATGCGATTTTGAACCATTTAAGGTTATGTTAACGTTTTTTACCGGAAATCGGTCATTTTCAAACCCAAATCATTAAATTTCAGGGAAGATTCACAATTTGGAATCATTTTTGAAATATGTCATGGATATCCCGGGAGATTTTTGGGACACTTTTCAGCGTATCGCATATCCTGCAGAGATATCCTAGGGATATGCAAAAGATATTTTGTTGTAAGGGCGGTACTTTTAATGAAAAATCCTTGGATTTCGAAAAAGATAAACATTTTTTTAACAATTTTCGGTTATGCCAGCGTTTTTCAGCGGAAATTTACAATTTTACAATGTTGAGTTAACATTTTTTTTACCAGAAATCGGTTATTAACAAAAAATATTACGTTTAAAAGAAGATTTATAATCTCCAACAATTTATTGTTGTGGGTTCTGTTAGTGTTTTCGTCTAAATTTGCTATCATTAATAAAAAATCATTAGATTTCTAAGAATATTTAAAATATTTGAACAATAATAAAGTATTTTAGCCTTTTTCACTGGAAATCGGTCATTTTAAACAAAAATCATTTGACTTCAAAAATCAAACTTAACAAAAATTCAACGATTTGATTATCTACATATTGTAAAAAAATATTATATATTAATTCTGAAGTTAAGATATGTATGTAATTTTCATCAATCATCAAACATATTTTTCTTGTTTTTCTTTTCCATTATTTTAGATAATAAATACTAAGAATTAGAACATTTTTTTATTAATATTAATTTTATATTTTAATTTAAAAATCGCGTGAGACAAAAAAATATTATGGACTTGTTTTCTAGCATTTTTTAATTATGTTAACTATTTTTTATATATCTGCCATTAATGAATTTATTTTTAAAAATTGGATATACTTAGATTATTGAAAATCCATTCACAGCGATATAAAAACGTTTGAAAAAACAAAATTTTTTAAATAAACCATTTTTATATCGTCCAAATCTTTTTCATAACCAAGAATATTTTCTCGTTTAAATTTTCCATCATTAATAATTAAATCGTGATACTTATAAGTATAATTAAATATTTATTTCAAACATCCTTACTATAATCAATACTTTGAATGTAAATTTGAAACTACACTCTTCACTGCCCTTCAAATCAAAATCAAAATAGTTCAAGTTTGAGCGCCTGAAATGTTTTACGTTTCAAAAACATTTAATTTGTATAGATTCGTCGAAAAAATATTTTAGCTTTAAAGTTGATCAACTGGAATATTTCATTTTTTAATTATTGGATTATAGAAAATTTCAAGGGATTTTTATGGAATTTTAAAAGATTTTGACGATTTAAATGAATTCAAAAAAAATGTCAACATTTTTAAGGGATTTTAGATGTTGAAAATTTTTAAATTTTATACGGGATTTCAAAATATTTGTAGAGGTTTCACAAGATTTGGGAGATTTTGACGATTTCAAAGGATTTTAAAGAATATAGTATATTTTGGGAGATTCCGAGGAATTTAATGAGATTTCAAAGAATTTTGTAGGATTATAGAAAATTTCAAGGGATTTTTTAAGGAATTTTAAAAGATTTAGACGATTTCAATTAATTAAAAAAAAAATTTCAAACATTTTTAAGGATTTTTAGAAGAAATGGAAAATATCAAAATTTTATACGGGATTTCAGAAGATTTGTAGAGGTTTCACAAGATTTGGAGGATTTTTACGATTTCAAAGGATTTTAAAGAATATAGTGTATTTTGGGAGATTCCGAGGAGTTTAATGAGATTTCAAAGAATTTTTTAGGATTATAGAAAATTTCAAGGAATTTTAAAAGAATTTTGACGATTTTAATTAATTAAAGCTTTTTTTTAACGATTTTATACCGGATTTCAAAAGATTTCTAGGGATATTTTGGTCATATTTGGTTGAGAATTTATGAAAAGTCGTATTTTTGTGGAGAGTTGGTCTTTTTTGTCGGGGATTCATCTGTTTGATTGAGGATTCATTTATCATTGAAAATACAATACTTCTTTTGAAAATTACTCTCTGGTTTTCATATTTTCAGTAGGTTTCAAAATGTTTCAGCTTCAAGTTTTTCTTTTAAAAGTGTTATGATATAATGTTTCTTTTTTGCTTTATTTATTTATCAATCATTTATTTAAGTGCTTCAATATTATACAGATTCACTTTACTATTGGCAATAATAATAATTTTAATTGAAATTTTTTTAAAGTTAAAATAATATAACTTTCCCTACACACGGTAGTATATTTTAGTTTTGAATAAAATAATGTTGTAAATGTAAAACGAAAAATTGTTCTTAGAGTTCTTACACCTTACTAATTTCAGATTCAAATATTTAAAAAAAAAATGAAAATGCAGGGAACAGGCGAAAGACTGTAATCCCTGCAATATGTTGATAAAATAAACTTGAATTCTCACCAGTAAATGTCAAAACGGCACCAAGTACAAGAGAAATAGTTACTGTAGATACAATAAGTCCACGGAAGAGTATTTCAAAGTCAGTTTCAGAGAGCTTACTGCGCAAGTAATCCACCAATGCGTGGATCTGGCACAAACCAAAAACTCCAATCGCCTGAAAAAGGAAAATTTTAATCAAGGACATGATTATTCTTAAAGACTGAAATAAAATCAACTTTAATTTTAAGTTACCAGCATATGTTCTGAACTTTGAACAGGCTGAAATCCGACAAAAGGAATTTGCATCGACAAAATTGTTCCCAGGCAGTATAAGACACTGTATGCGACATAAATTCGGTGCGTAAACCTGCCAGTTACCATCAATGTCAATACGTGAAGGGGAATTAGATTGATCAAAAAGACGTATCCTCCCCAAGAAGAAACCATGTAAAAATATGCAAGAGCCGCACACGTGGACCAAAATATTGCTCCTGTTTTCACAGCTTTAATCCACATGTAGTAGGTGAAAAGCATGCAGAATATCGCAATGCCCTCATTATCGTAAGAACCTGCGACTGAACGGGATATGTATCCTGGAACGATAGCGATCATCGATGCGGCTAACAATCCTGAAGCAGAATCCTGAAACAAAATTTATGTATTGCTGTTATTTACTGGTTTTAGGAACAATGAGGAATTAATATATAAAAGTTGAGAGTATGAAAAATTCTAGATAATCCTTACAAATTATTAATTTCCAATCTGAATAATCGACAAAGGTGACAAAATTATACAATCCAGAAATGAAGACAAATTTTAATTGACGCTGTTTGTCAAAAAGAGTAGTATTTTGGTCACAATGAAACTAAATTCGAAAAAAGGGTCTATTACATGTCCTCTACTAAATTCTAGAATAAAAAATATATTAATTATCTCTGAATAGTGTTAAAATTGATTACAAAATATGAGGATTGTGACGTTGAATTAAAATTGCAGTAAATCTAAAAATTGTTTAAATTTCAACGCTTTTTATTCAAAACTGTTTCCTCCAATTTGAAATAAAATTTTATAATTTTGAAAGTATCAATTCAAAATTATTAAATTCTACACCCTCCTAGATCAAAATTGTAAAATTTATAAAGTATGAAACTGAAATGTTTATGGTTTCCAATGAGAAATGGTACAATTTTCAACGTTCAAATTTACACTTGATCAAATTCAAGTGATCCAAATTCAAAATTATCCAATTCTAAAACTTTAAATCGGACATTATTCCATGATGATGGTTTTAAAGTAATAGTACGTAAAGTATTAAAAGTATTTTATTTCGAATTCTGATACTTTCTACAATTAAATTTTTTTTAAATATATCTTTAATGTGTCAATTTAAAATTATTTAGCACTTTTAATTCAAAGTTCTTTTATTTCCAACTTTGTCTTATTCTTAAATATTGAAGACTCCAAACTTGAAATAAATTTGCCGAATCTTAAAGGGTTCAATTCCAAAATCTTGAAAATTCAACTTGAAACTGCCCAATTTTGAATATATGAATTTGAAATTGTTGAATTTACATGGATTTAAAATAAAATTCAGAAAAATCATAGATAATCTTTAAAAAATACAAATTTCAAGGACTCTAAAACTTGAGCACTTTCAAATATAAATTGTATTTGATTTCCAGTTATGCCCAATCTGAATAATAGGCAAAGGTGAAAAAATTATACAATCCAGAAATTAAAACAAATCTGAATTGAAGCCGTTTGTCAAAAAGAGGCCTGAGTGAGGTTTTGGTCAAAATAAAATAAAATTTGCATAAAGAGGTCTATTACATGTCCTCTACTGAATTCTGCAATAAAAAATACATTAATAATCTCTAATTATTGTTAAAATTGATTACAAAATAAGATGATTGTTACGTTTAATTAAATATTGCAGAATTTTGAATAATTTGAATTTGAACCACAAAATGTTCAATTTTTAAATCTGAAAATTGTTTAAATTTGAACAACAATTTTTGTTTCTAGATCTACAAATACAAAATAAATTTAAATTGAACATTTTCAAACCCAGTTTATTCAAAATTAAAAGATTCAAAATTGAACAATTTTACATTTAGGACAATAAACATTCGACAGTTTTAAAAAGAAGGACTGATAATTGATTGCAATGTTCTTATTTATAAATTATCAGTTTAAAATTGTTCGATTTTTAACGTTTTTAATTTGAAATTGTACAAATTTTAATAATTTACATTTTAGACAAGACAGTTTTTAATCGTTCAATTAAAAACTGAACAATTTTTAACGATTGGAATTTAAACCACAAAATGTTGAAATTTCCAACTTAAATATTGTTTTAATTTGAACGATTTCTATGTAAAATGGTTTCTTCCAATTTCAAATAAAATTTTATCATTTCGAAAGTATCAATGCAAAATTATTCAATTTTACACGCTACTGGATTAAAATTGTCCAATTTTTAAAGTATGAAACTGAAATTTGTATGGTGTTCAATTTTAAATTAGTCAACTATGGAGGATTTCAATTCGAAATTGTGAAATTTGTAGCGTTCAAATTTACATTTATTCAATTTCAAGTGATCGCAATTTAAAATTATCCAATTTTAAAACTTTTAATCCGATATTATTCCATGATGATCGTTTTGGAATAGGTAAAAGGGAAAATAGGTACAAAAAATAGGTAAAGTATTAAAAGACTTTTATTTTTAATTCTGCAATTTCTACGATTTAAATTTAAAACCAAACTATCTTTAACGTGTCCATCTAAAATTATTTTAAAATTTCAAATCAAAGTTCTTTTATTTCAAACTTTTTTGTCTTATTATTAAGTATGAAAGACTTCAAACTTGAAATAAATTTGACGAATCTAAAAGGGTTCAACTTTACAATCTTGAAATTCGATTTGAAACTGCCCAGCTTTTAATAGTAGAATTAGAAATTAAAATTTTTGAATTTGAAAGAATCTGAATTACGAAAACTTGGAAAAATCCTAGATATTCTATACAAATTATTAATTTCATGGGCTCTAAATCTTGTATGCTATGAAATATAAATTTTGTTTAATTTCCGGTTATGAGCAATCTGGATAAGCGACAAGGGTGACAAAATTAAACAATCTAGAAATGAAAAACATTTAAAATTATACAATTCTAAGGTAGAAGCCATCATATTTATACAATTTTTATTTCGAGATCTGCAAATAAAAAACAAATTCAAACTGAACATTTTTGAACAAAGTTTATTCCAAATTGAAGAAATTTACATTTAGAACAATACAAATTCGGCAAGTTGAAAAAGAAGCACTGACAATAGATTAAAATGTTCTCATTTATAAATTTTCAGTCTAAAATTGTTCAATTTTAAACGTCTTCAATTTAATTATTTAACTACGAATGCTTTTGATGGGAAATTCTACAATTTTGAACAATTGCAATTTGAGACGCAAAATGTTGAATTTTTCCTTCTAAAAATTATTTTAATTTAAAAGACTTCTATTTAAAATTGTTCCTTCCAATTTAAAACAACATTTTATAATTTCAAAAGTATCAATTCAAAATTATTCAATTTTACACGCTACTCATTAAAATTGTCCAATTTATAAAGTATGAAACTAACATTTGTATGGTCTTTAATTAAAAATTATTTGACGGTGAAGGATTTCAGTTGGAAATTGTAAAATTTTTAACAACCAAAATTTACATTCGTTCAATTTCAAGTGCTCCAAATAAAAAAATATCTCATTTGAACCATTTTAATCGGAAATTATTCCATGATCATCATTTCTAATTCTGCAATTTTTAAGAACTTTAATTTAAAACTAAACAATCTTGAACGTTTCAATCTGAAATTATTCAACACTTTGGATTCAAAGTTCTTTTAGTTCAAACTATTTTTTGTCTAATTATTCAATATTGCAGACTTTGAACTGAAAATCAATCGAAAATTTAATTTGAAACTGTCCAATTTTTAATATTTGCAATTAAAATTGTTGAATTGACAAGGATTTAAATTATAAAAATTATTAAGTTCAAGAACTCTAAAAATTGTATACTTTCAAATATAAATTGCGCTTAATTTCCGGTTATGGCCAATCTGAATAAAGGACAAGAAGTGTACTGAAAGCACGGTAAATTAAGAATTGCGTTAATTAAAATTAATTCATACCCGCAGTTCTTTGGTGAGCAAGTACGTAACAATCGTCGTCAGGCTTGAAAATAACGGAGCGAGAAAGACACAAACATTTCTAATGTCTATCGTTATATTAAGCATCCATGCTACGTGATACAAGGCTGCTGACGTTACCATCAATCCAGGATATATCGTTCCTGAAAATATGTTACATGTAACTACAAAATCCTTTGAAATTAAAAAAAAAACAATCTAGCTATCAAATTTTGACAATGAAAAAAGTATAGGAAATTATAAGAATTGATTCTCTATCCAGACAGAACATGACACTGAATAAAATTCTATACCCTTAGGAAGAATTCAATCAAAACTTATCAAGACGTAGAACTTAAATAAAATTCTATAAGCACATTTGATACAAATCCAATCAAATTCTATTCATCTAGAAATCATATACTTTTCTATCGTCATATTTTAATTAAAATTCTATCAAATCTTATTGGTACAAGACTTGCACCAAATTCCTATGTTTTGGAATCTACGATATTTCTATCAAATTATAAAATTCTATAAAATTCTATCGATCGTGGAATCTAATACTTTTCTGTCAATAGATTTTTTTCTAATTCTATCAAATATGATTGGTATAGGACTTATATCAAATCCTATGTTCCAAAATCTTAGAAGATTTGATCCAACTCTATCCGCCGAGAAATCGTACACTATTCTATCAAGAGTTTCCCATCGAAATTCTATCAAATCTTATAAAAATATTCTTATTGTATAAGATTCGATAGAGTATCAATATCAATATCTTAGTAAAAAACTATAAGATCTTTCGAAGAGTAAAATACCATAGAAATCTTCCTGGTTTTGGAAAATAGGATTTGATTAAGTTTTTTACGGATTAGATTTGATAGAGCTTCAATAAGAAACTGTTGATAGAAAAAGTATAAGATTTTACAACGGATATAATTTAATAACATTTTTCGTGATTTAGAAACATAGAATTAGAATCAACTCTGGTGGGGAAAAGATTTGATAGTTTCAATGAGAAAATGCTGATAGAACAGAATAATATTTCTCGACAGAATTGTTGTTGAATTATTGAAAACTTTTTAGATAAAATCTTTCAAGATTCTGGAACATAGGATTTGATACAAGTCTTGTGCGGCTAAGATTTAATACAGTTTCAATGATCAAATTTTGATAGGAAAGTATAAGACCCCGACAAATTTTGACAGATTTGATTTAATTTTCATCAAAAAGGCATATTTAAATGGACAGAAATTACAGATATAATGCATATTTAATCAAATTGGAAATTCGAGATATTAAATTTTATAGGTTTTTATTGTACTTCTATTAAAAAAAGCGTATTAAAGTGGATAGAAATGTGGAAATCATATTTGATAGGCTTAAAAATTGGATTTATATAAAAAAGCGTATTAAAATGGATCGGAATTTGGAACAGCATATTTAATATTACTCAATTGAATTTGTATTTTAAAAAAAGAGTATAGGAACTGATAGAAATGTATAGGAATTACTGGGACACTGGCCTATTTTACTTTGATAGAAATTAATAGCAATTCTATCAAAACATTTCATAGAAATTGCTTTACTTTTTAGCGGGACACCGTGGGACACTTCCGATAAATACTATTAATTAATTATTAATTTTGATAGACTATCAAAAGGATTTGATAGAAATATAAAACAAAATTTTTTAAATTGCGGATACAGAAAACGGATTGAAAAGTATTAATTTTTTTTATCGAATCCTATCAAACTTTTTCAAAAGGGAAATTAAAAAAAAAAGAGGAAAGAAAAAGAAGGCAACCTCTAAATCCCTTTCTTTTTTTTCTGTCATCTTTTCTTATTTTGATTAAAGCAATCAATATCTTACAAGTGTAAAATGAAACTTTTTAACACTTTTCAATTGATCAATTTGAAAATAAATGTTGTTAAACTGCAACATTAAAAATTATTCACTTTTCTAAATCGAGCAGTTTACAAAAGTATATTATTTTAAGCAATTTTAAATTAGAAACATTAAAAACTCAACTACACAAATTTTCTTTTTAAATGTACACTTTACAAATTAGAGGTTAAATTATTTTAATTTTATGTCGTTCTATATTAATAATTATTCAATTGTTTATACATCGAAATTCAACACTTTTACTTGCAAATTACAAATGTAACAATTAAAATTGTAACGTTAAAAGTTAAAATTAACACTCTGAAATGTTAACCATTCGAGGCTATTCCAAACAATTCAGTTTAAAATTATACAGTTTTTAATATTTGATTTAGAACTGCTAACTTTATGTGAACAGTCAAATATTCATAAATATTAAAAAATTGTTGTTTTTTTTTAATTACAAATTTTCAAATTGAATGGGTTAAAATGGAATATATTAGACTGGAGAAATTTTTCTGAATAGAATTTGAAATTGAATAAAAGCATCCGTAAATTGTTTGATATTGAACAAATTCAGAATTGCCTTGTAAAACCAATATTGTTGAATTTTTAATACTCGGACAATATTTAAATTTAAAAAATCAACAATTAATTTATATTTACAGCTGATCAATTTAAAACGTTTATCATGAAAAAATGTCAATTTCAAAAGCTTTTAGTTTTTAATGGTTTAACAAGGAGATTATCAGAGTTGGAATTTTTTTAATTTCATCAATTTTAACTTTTACAAATATGAAATAATTTAGTTTACAACGCGTATTTGTAAAATCTTTAACTTTAAAAATCTTCCATTTTGCGTCTTCATTTTCAAGCGTACATTTTCAATTTGAAGAATTTTAAAATGCAGTGCTGATGACCTACCAGAAGATGATCAGAGTTTTTTTTTCAAATCTCATAAATTCTCAAATAAGTGTCCATCTAATAACTAATAATTTTACAAAACATTATTTTATCAAACATTATTTGCCAATAGCAACCCGTCTACAAAAAAAAGTGGTCACCATTGGTCGCCGTTTACGAAAAAATTGACTTGAAAAAAAAATGTTTATGGGTTGAAATGTTTATTCATTATATGCTCATGCAAACTTATGTAAATATAACATCTGTAACACCTATTTTAATAGGAAATTCTTTTTTTTTCATTTTCAACTTCTAAGAATTGAAGAAAATTGAACATTTTGTTTTAAACAGCTGAGAATTGAGAAAATTGAAAATCGAATTTTCAACTGTTGAAAATTCATCGGTTGAAAATTAAATTAAATTTTTCAACAGTAGAAAATTCAAGAAAAAAGCGAATTTCGTTTGAAAAAAGTGATAAAAATGTTATATTTACATAATTTTACATGAGAATTAAATAAACATTTCAGTCCATAACATTTTTATTTGAAGGCACTTTTTTTCGTATACGGGTTGCCATTGGCAAATAATGTTTTGTCAAATTAATATTCATCGAATGGGCAATCAGTAGGGAATTTATGAGATTAAAAAAAAAAATCTAATCATCTTATGGTAGGTCATCAACACTGTATTTTAAAATTCTTTAAATTGAAAATGTACGCTTGAAAATTAAGACTCGACATGGAAAAATTTTTAAGTTAAAGGTTTTACAATTGCGCATTGTTAACTGAATGATTTCATAATTGAAAAAGTTAACAATTTAACTTAATATTTAAAAAAAAAGTTGAAATCAAACTTATTTTAAATTGCATTATAACATGCGATCGGATAGATTTTTCTTCTAAAAATTTGTAAAATTCCCGGTCAAACCAAAAATTCACTGCCATTTCCCGGTTTCCTGGTTCAGCAGCCACAGATCCTTGTTTTATTTAATTTACAAAAATTCCGCAGTTAAACTTGAATGTTGGACGTTAAAGAGAAATTTAGATTCATGCTGAATTAATTTTCTCAAATTTTAATAAGTTATATAGATATAAAAAAAAATAAAAATAAAAAATATACAGACATTTTGAAGTATGAAATAATTTTCTTTTTAATTACCGCCAATGATCCTGCCAAGAGGATACCAAACTCCTTCATCGAACCAGTTATAAAAGCTATAAAAGCCTTCTTCGACCAAGAATTTGGTCGTTCTGTAGTTGAAGTATGGATCAAACTCATGGATGACACTTTCGAATCTCAATACTGAGAATAAACGTGTGGCAAATGCTAAAAAAGAAATTAATATTTTGAAATAGTTCTTTGAAGTCTTGAATAATTGTAACACTTGCTAGTAAATAAAATGTATAATTACACAAAACTGCAGCGAGGGAGAGGATTGTTAACTTCAAAAGTGTTTCCTGTTTTTGAGCGGACATGCGCAGCCCTTTTACTTTCAAAAGACCGCCCATGGTGGTACAGAAATCTAAAAGATTTTCTTCAATTATTATTAATTCATTATACCTAATACATCCTAATTATAATACAAATTCTGAAAATTTTGGAGCAGCATGAATTTTTACTATCAATTTTTGAGCGAAATTAATTTGCTATGAACATTATTTAGCAATAATAGTTTTAATAACAACTTGAGAAAAGAGTATTTTTAATCATACATTTTTGGAGCAGCATTCATTAAAAAATACTGGACTGGACTTCAAATATGTTTGTTCTTCAACATAATAAAACCACAATAATAATATATGAATGTAAAAAAAATCTTAAATATATAATATGTGATATACATTATTCAGCAATAAGATTTTTAACAACAATTTGCGTAAACAGTAATTTTTAATTATACATTTTTTGGAGCATTCAATAAAAAATACTGGACTGAACTCCAAAAATGTTGTTCTTCGAAGTTTAGCGTCTTTCATATTTATTATGTTCTTAATAATTATGTGTTGAGCTTTTGTTATTGTATGAAAACTAACTAAATTCATAAAGTAGATGTCTATTATTATTAATATTATTATACTTATTATCTATATTATAGAATAATCTATAAGGTTAAAAAATGTCAAGAATCAATAAATGCGAAGCGCAAAAACTGTGGATGGTAAAAATCAAAAAGAGGAGTTCCAAAAAAAAACACTTTATATTCCAAAATATTACTCTAATAAGAAAAATGTAGAAAAAGTTTACAAACGAATTACCTGACCACGTACACAAAATAACCGGCCGGTAAACATTTAACTTTTCCTAATTAATTACAAAAAATTACATTTTCAGATGCTCTGAAAAATTTCAGAAAATATAAATCATTATTTGGTACTTACGAGTTCTCAGAAACTTATTTAAATAATCCAAATCATTTACGAATCTTGAGGGGTTTCCAATCTGAAGAAAGTTTCTCCAACCAGCCGAACCCACTGCTCCAGTCAAGTGCACATAACCTCACATTCTGCATAGATAAGCAGGTAACCTACCTTACCGAACACATTGTACCAATCTCAAAAATTTAATGTGGAATTTAAATAATATATATTTTTCAAATTCTTTACATCGGGCTAAACTTTTTTTTTTTAATATTTTAAACATTTTCCCTGATAAATTCATGATTACATTTTCACTAAAAATATCTCAAAAAAGTAAACTACTTTACAGAATACATTGTGCTAATTTAAAAAAAATGTAATGTGAAATTAAAAAAAAAAACATGTCAAATTCTTTACATGGGGCTAAACTTTAATTTTTTAATATTTTTAACATTTTCTCTGATTATTTAATTTTTTCTAAATATATATATATAAAAAATGTACTTATATCAAAGTATGTTTAGAAATTATAAATCAAAAAGTACCCAAAGTGTCTGGTAACGCACCTGCCCCAAACTAAAAATTTACAATGAAAAATTGATATATAATATTAACAACATTTTTTAAATATTTTCAGTTTGCAGATATCACTTATATTGAGTTGAAAAATATAATAATTAAGAAAGGAATTCCAAATTTTAGAGTTAGGAATTTCAAAAATCAACTCATATTCTGTCCCACAAGTTAAGAATTTTTAAAAATCTTTTCAAATTATTTTGTTGTATTTTCCAAACTTTTAAACCTTCTAAATATATTTTTAAATGATTCGAATTTTTCTACAAATTAAAAAAAAATCTGCATACACTTCTTAAGAAGCTTCTAAACTTTTTGTTCGAAATCTTCAAAACTCTACATTTTGTCTTCGATTTTTTAAAACCTTTTAAAGTTTGCAAATATTTTCAAATTTTTTTAAAACTTTTAAATATCTCTTAAGCTTACTTGAATTGCTTCTAAAATTTTCTGATCCTGCAAAATATAAAATTTTAGCTGTACAATTTTCTTTATTCTTTTTCGAAATTTTAGGAAATCATTAGAAATTTTGTAAAATCTTTTTCAATTTTCTCTTATAAACTTTTTCTAAATTTTTCATTTTTCAAAGAAAAATCATTTGAAATTTTACCAACAATATTAACAAAATTTCTTTATTCTCTTCGAAACTTTCAACATTTTTAATCTTTTGAAATTATTTTTAATCTTTTAAAAAATTCTAAACCTTGTAATCATCTTTTAAAATGATTCAAATTTTCCCTAAGATTAAAAAAAACTGCATAAGCTTCTAAGTGTACTAAATATTTTTTAAAAAATGATTGGTGATTTTCACACAATTTAAAAAAAAAATTGTATATTTGAAAAAATTGCCGTAAAATCTTCCGGATTATTTTTTGACAATTTTGGAAATCTTTTCAAATGTTTCTAAATATTGTTTTAAAATTTATTTTTTAAAATAAAAAAAAAAACAAATTTCACACATCACTACTTTACCACCGAGCAATTCACGCCTACCCCGAAAGGGAAACGGCTTAATGATATAATAATAAAATCGAGAAATAGATCCTGTTTCTCTATTTATAATATGCCAAAATTTATTATATAATATGGAAATATTTTCTTAAATTAAATATTTATTATTTTTTATGTACTTCCTTTAATTTAAGTTTAGTAAAGAAACTTTTTCGCCCAACTTTTCTTTCACTTTATTTGGCAAAGCACACTAGTGAATTCAGTGGACTGTACTCAGAGTGGTCATTCTGCCAGTGGCTCGTGAATCCTATTCTTCAAAAGGAATTCCTGATTCAGTAGAAAGCAAAAGACGAGCTTATTCTACAAATCTTTGATTAAGTTAAACTTTGTGTTGAAAGGTTCACTTTTGAATACACGATTGTACCAAATAGATGAAATCAGGTAAATTGAATTCGAAAATTTAAATTTGATAGAAATAAACTACTAATGTTTTTGTATTTAAATATCAACCAACGAAATTAAATATTGCATTATATATTATTTTCATAAATTAAAAATTACACTTATACAGTAGAAACTAGTTACGCACAAGCTTATGCATTAGGGAAAGGTTTTTATATTTGGAATCTATTTTTTCAGGCGGACCAGTTGAGGGAAGAATGGAGGATTACGAATATTTATCTGTTAATACTACCGAAACTCAGGGCTAGAAAGCCAAATAACTTGTTCCCCTTTTGACTTATTCCTTGTTTTGATTGTTTAAGATTCTCAACATGAAATGAATAAATCTTGAAAAATATTTTCCATGCTCTAGAATTAATGTATAAAATACAAATAAAATGAATATTCACTTCTCCGAAATACCAAAAACATAACAGAATGGGAAAAAACATAATTTAACGCCCCTATAATTGAATAAATTTGATATAAAATTAAATCAGTTCGCTTCACGAATTTCATTCGCACTCAGCAGCTTGTCACTTGTTTGTGAAATTGTCACAATATATTCTCCGATTCGAATGTTTTTCGCAGAATATATCAAAAGCGCGAATATCATCGACTCGCTAATGTACTGATTCGGGCAACGAAAACAACGCGCCTTCATTTTTCGTGTATTATTTCAACTCGACTGGAAAATTACTGGAATAACGGATCAAATGGATGAGGTCCTTCTGGTTGAGTACCCGGAACAATATCCAGGCCTCGGTATTAATTTAACCCTCGCAGCTGGAATAACAACATGGCGTCGATAATCCGCATTCGCACATGTACATTATACAATTCCTGCATCTACATATTGCCTATATTCTGGATACGTTATGTACACTACAAACTACAGAGCAATGCAGCCAAGTGAGTCATCGCGAGTTGAATGATTTGGTTAAAGATCTATTTTACGGAATAAGGCACAGAATGAAACGTGTGTGGGAAGGGATATTCACTTTGCCTTGAGGTAGGTTCTTCCCCGAAATCTCGCGTCATATAATTCTCCATCGACCTAAATCAGTTACTTCTCAATTGGCAATTTACAGCCCCGTGAAAATCGCACCACACCCCAGCAGCTTGTGGTCGTATTTTCCTTCCGCTCTTCGGATAACTACTGCTCATTCATTCTGAAAACTATCACCCAAATCTAAAATACAAATATAATGTTTACAATTTAAAAAAAATGGTATTACATGTTAACATTTTATTTTAAGCTTTCGACTTTTAGTGATTATGAACGGTCACAAATTCTAGGAAAAGTCGGCTCCTTTAAATTTCGAATCATTACATTTTTCAATTCTTTATTAAATCTGATATTGATCAATTTCACTTGAAACTTCAGATTCTTTTCAATGAAATTCATCAAATTTATATTGTGTTCGTATTATCTTTTTATGGGAAAGAGAACTAACTCGAAAGAAATTAACATTTATGCGATTTGCAATTGTTTCAATCCACTGCAGCACAAATGATTTCCGGTACTCTTTTGTGATTTAACACTGTTAGATTTAATAAACTAAACGTTTGGTGTATTAAAGAACATAGGTTATAGAGTGAACTATACAAGAAAAGATCACTGTAAAGAGTAGATTATAGTGAAGGTAATTTAAGAGATGATAAATATACATTTTGCGCCACCTTTTCGGCACCAAGGAAGGCCGCTTCCAGGTTGAAGGAACACTATCTACATTTCAAAATGCAATAGCTACTGTAGATAGGTTTTTTCATCCGGAAAGTGAACTGAACTGGGAAAAAATTCGGACAAAGAACGTAAAGAGTAAAAAAAACAACATTTTTTGGCTTTTTCTGAAACCGTGTATCAAATAAACCGAAAATGCTGAAGGTTTCTATTGGGACTAAAATTGAAGCCTGATGCATGTACTTTGACTCTATGTTTCACAAAATGACCTTATGTTCTTTTACGTTTTTGCACGTGCGCAATATGATTTTTATCTTTTTTATGCAATATTGAACATTACATCTTGTTTTTTGTAACCTAGTAATAAAAGTTTAGTACATTTTTAAAATTGTTGTAAGACCAGTTAACAACATTTTGTTTATCATCAATTGATGGGACATTTCAGTATGCTGTTTACCCTAGAATACGAGCCTGAAGGCGAAAATGTTTATATATCATGATTTTCCCGTGATTTACAGACTTTTAAATTAAAATAATGTTAATTCACTTTTTTTTACTGAAAATAGAATATACCGTTTAGATTATATAAATAATACAGTATTATGCCCAGATTTTTCAAGTGAAATTAACGTTCATAAAATTCAATTTAATCGTAGTTAATTACAGATTCATTTTGAAAGACTTTACTTGAAATGTATGTTGAAGAGTACTTCATTCGACTGAGTAAGCTTAAGAGGGCCCGTTTTGTTCAAATTCCCGTTCGCAACTTCTCATTCGCTTGCAATATACATAAGACGAGGAGTGCAATCCGGCGAGAAAAGATGCTGGTAGTCGATGGTATCCCTTAAAGTAAACATTCTGAGAAGAGGGCGAATTGGAAGTATGGTCTTCTCTCAGGGTTGATCAAAGTATCTTCACACCCTCGGGCAGCATATTTGATATCCTCCCAATTTCACCCCCAGCTCAAAGATTCTTCACCCGGAGTCATTCTTCTTGCACGAGTCAATCAAGCGAAAGGACCAATGTTAAATCACGCAAGGCTCCTTAATTGAGGATTTTTTACACTTTTTTCAAATTAAAAATTCAAAATATGAACAGAATAACATTAATAATAATAATCTTCGAATACATTAATTCACTTTGTCTATACTTAAACTCATATTTTTCCGATCGCTTTTTGCGTGTTTATTGTCTCGCGACTTTTTTTGTCAATGTATAATACGTCACTTTGACATCATATAAAATCGTCTTCCCACTTGAAGCAACATGAAATCATTTTTCTTGCATTGAGATGTTTCATCATTGATTTTCATGTTACATTCATGTTACAATTTGGAAATTAATTATTTTTAAGCACAAAATCACATTTTTTAGTAGAAAAATCAATCCAAGTTATTTGAATGTCACTTGATACTATATTACATACCTCTTAATATATATTTATTATCACTAAAATTTCTATAAATTAAATATAAAATTATAGTTTTGAATACGCAATACTAAGACAAGTTCATTATTCAGGCCTTGCAATTAAGTTTTTTTTTTTGCTTCAAAAGATTTTAAATTTCTTAATTTGTAAGGGTGTTTACAATTTCAAATTTCACAATTTTGTATTTTCAAAATCAAATATTGAAAATTTCAAGACAATTTCACTATTAAATATTTCAAAATTGCAAAGTTTCATATTGAGAGCCTTGATACTCACATCAGTTTTAAATTTAATATTTTAGGTATAAATATTATAAATTGTTTGGTTTCAATTTTAGTAACTTTCAAATTTAATAATTTTAGATTGAAATATTCTAAACTGTTTGGTTTAAATTTTAAACGCACAAAATTCTCTGGTTTTTTTAAATTCTGCGAAATCGTAGGATGTCAAATTGAAATACATGATAGTTGCATAATTTTCACTTTAAAGTATTTATAATTAAACAATTTTGAATCAAATTTCACCAGAATAAATTTAAAAAAATGAAAAGTTAAGACAACAATTTCTTAAAGTCAAGCCTTAGAAATGAGAAGATATTAGAACTGGGCATTGAAAATTGAATTATTTTTTTTTGAAACTGTTCTGAAATATTGAAAATTTCAAACTCAACTTAAAAAAAATTGAATTGAAATGTAATACTTGCAAATTGTTCGATTTTTAGTTGCAGATCTAAAAAACATGGATAATTTAAAGTTGAAAAGTATTTTATTGGGAAATTTCAAAAATGAATAATAATTATAAATGAAGTGTTAAAAATGTAACTACATGAAATTAATACCTCAGCAAATGCATGATTTGTCTAATTTTGTGTGGTTATAATTTTAGAGTTCAGAATTTTCATGTTGAGCGCTAAATTTTCAATTTTTCCCTCCCAGAAGTTTTAATTTTGCAATTAAAATTAAAGTGGGTGAATTTTGAAAATTTGTCATCTTTAATCGATTTAAATTTACTTAATATAATTAAAATTTCAAAGGGTTTTGAGTACTAGACTGGTCTGTTTTAGGGAAATTCCGTAATATTAGTCAGTGCCCTCATTTTCAACTTTTCGTAGTAAAAATATTTTAATTCTTAGTGTTTCCTATTTAAAATTACTTAATATTTTGAAAACTTCTTTACAATAATTAAACAGTAAAGGTTTATAATTAAAAATTTTTCAATTTTGAGAGGTGAAAATGACACCGACTTTATTTTATTATCTTAGAAAATATTTGTCTAATAAATTTTAATGTTAAATTTTAATTTTGTATGCAATAAAAATTTAAAATTGTAAAATTTCAGAAGCTTTGACTTTGAAATAATCAATTTAGTTTTCAATTTCAAACTGTCAATTTTAATCGCTTCGGATTGAAAAATTGATGAAATTTAAAAGCTTTCAATTTTAAATCATTCAATTTTGAACGGGTTTAATTAGAAATAATACAAGTTCAATTCCTTTGAATTTTCAATTATTAAGTTTTTCAAATTCTAATACAAAAATATTCAATCTTTAACGTATTGAAATTGTCCTATTTTAAAGTTTTAACCTAAAATCAGTAAATTTCGAGATTGTTCAATTCAAAATAAAATTGTTCAATTTGGAATGCTTAGAATTAGAAATAATAAAATTTCCACTATTTTCTAATGAAATTGTCCAGTATTTAAAATTTTAGACTGAAATATTCTCTTCTTTTCACAATTTTACCTAATCTAAAATTATTTTATTTGAAAAGATTCCAAATTCAAAATCGTGTGATAAATATTTTTTTTTAAATTACAAACGCTTTTAATAAGAAATCATTCATTATTATTTATTTTTTCACATATTTGTCAAGCTTAATATTTTAAATTTGGTTTAATAATGAATTTTTAAATTATTTATATTTTTAATGTTAGGAAATGAAAATCTAGAAACGTGAATGCGCGATTCGCACGCGTCCATTTACTGCTAGTTCCTAATTAATTTAGAATAAAAATTGAAAAGAAAGGATGCTTTATAAAGCAAGGGTTTTGAATATTACACTGAAAACTTACTGAAAAATCTAAGAGGCACTTTTCTCATAATAAAAGCACAAAAGAGAGAAAGAGAGTGCAGGACAGACGACAGGCGAATGAAATTACTTCAGTTTTTCAATTAATTCGAGACCACGACCCCGGGCGATTCGCTGGATTTTGTCGTTTTTACTCTGTACGGAGAAAAAGTAACGAATGCGAGTGACAGGTCATTTCGGACTTCAGCCATTCCCGTGAGGGACTTTTGACACGTGCGAATTTTTCGCATTCACAGCTCTCGATCCATTTCTTTTATTTATTATCTTTCACGTGACATAAAGTGCGAGTTTTGCATAATTCTAAAAAGTGAAATTATAATTGTACCTGATAGGAAGAATTCAGGAACCATATTTCTTCTGAAGAGAGTTTCAACAACGGTACTAAATAATAATATACTCTTCAGATATTGGATCTATCATGACGATACAAAATATTTTAGACCAGGAAATAAATCCAGGATTTTAAGACTGGAAAATAAATTTTGTTTCAGAGTATCTACTCTAGACATTTCATCAATATCCAATTATTGAATTCCATACTCCTTTGACTAGAGATTTTATGCATTCAAAATTATTTGTTCTTCGTTATACAAATTGAGGGAGATGAAGGAGGAAAAGTAAATGCCTGAAAAAAATCCTGTGTGCACAGAATTATTTTTCAAGTACTATACCATGTTATTTCATAAAAAAGGGATGAGAGTTAACTTTGCTGATATTTTAAAAATGCAACGGACTTTGATACTATTTTACACTAGAGTAGGCTTGTCTTTATCCACACCATAAATTTGAAACTTTGCGACTAGTTTACCTGCTGCGTGGTCTTTCCGCGTTGCTGCCACTGATAAAAGTGTTCAGCATTGAGCGCCCAACCCGGAGCAAAACTGAAACCCTCCGAGGGAGTCTGCGTGGCGAAAGTATCCGCGACAGCTTGCGAATTAATTGCGTCTGAATTCCTGATAGGATCCGGTAAGTCCGTGTAGACGCCACGCCTGGGGCCGAACCAGCCGCCAAAAATGCATTTTTCGTCTAGTTGCGTCAAGATGTCGGATTTCGATTGCATCAACTCCTTCTCAAGAGTGTATAAGGACTCAAACTCAAGAAAGGACATTACAGAATCCTCCGCTACTGATGCCGAAGTCGGCAGTTGTGCCAAACCCATTTCGCTACCGATATCGTCCTCGAGGGAGAGAATCCTTCTTGGTGATCGTTTTGGTGAAGGATTCTGATGTTGAAAAATTTGCTGACGATCCTCAGAAGCTATGAATCTCCTGGGTGATCTTTTTGGCGAACATTCCAAATTCTGAGAGGGGATCCTTCTAGGGGAGGAAGATGCTGATTGGATTTTCGTTTCGCTGATAACTGTTGTTTCAAAATTAGCTTCTTGTTTTCTTAACGATATGGGGGATGATTTCGAGGACTTCGGAGATGTCAATTTATTGGTCTTGGGTTTCGGTTTGGCTCCTGTGCTCCTGGCGAAGATGCTTGGAGGTTTGAGTCCTGATGAACCAGACATTGTAGGATCATTTTTTTTGTATAGGTTTTGTAAAAGCCGAGAATTATATTCGCTTCAGAGATATTCACTTTCCTATGTTCAGGAATCTGTTCATTTCACCGGCAAGGAATTTTCTCTAGGTTTAAATAAAATAGAGTTTCCGTAAAAGATAAATGTCTCAAGTAGGTTTGTTTTGAAATCATTTTTTATTATTGTTTTGGATTTAGAAGCGAATTTATAAAGAGATTTTTGGGCTCGAAAGGAGAGTCATTAAGAAGAAGCAAAGTAGTATGATGATTATGATACATCTTTAAGCGTCAGGCCCAATTAGGAAACCAAGAAGCTAATTGCCGATCAAGTACGATAGCTTCTTCCAATTGGTTTCGGAGGGTCTTTGGAAAGATCAGTGAAGATTTTGAAGATAGGATTACGTTCCTTCTTAATCACCCCTTCGCAGCTGAGCTTCTTAATTACAACCTTGCAGCTGCGTTTCGTGGGAAGAGTGAATTGGCGAGAAAAGACGAACAACTTCCTTGATCTTGAATCAAAACCACTTGTTTCACACAAAACTTTATTAATTACCCCGAACTTAATCACAATTGAACACTACAGACATAATGAACACTAAGAAAATTATGAACACTAAGATACCACTGTTTTTTTTTATTTTATAAAACTTTAGCTACATTTAATAGTAATTTAATCAAAAATATAGTTCTTCAGTTGATACAGAAACTTTTTAAATCCGGAAAGACACGTGATATGTTGTGTTAAAGAAAGAATATAAAGGCGCGAACACACGAATATTATCGCGGAGCGAGGGTGATAACACAAGCACCCTTGAAAGGATCATCGATAAGACTGAAAACGTTTCAAAGCGGACAGCACTCCGCAGGATGTGGAGCTACTGCAGTATGCGCGCGCGCGCGCACGTAAACACTTTCGGTTATCAGTAAATTGAAGAGTCCCGGAAAGGCTTTTTCGCTTCTAAAATTGATATTGTCATGTATTGTTTAATAAAGACCAGATTGAGCTTCTCAAAAAGACAAACATTTTGATTGATTTTGATGTTCTCTACTCTTTTGAACGTATACATCAGATTTCAAGATTTTAAAGAGTTCAAGGTATTTCAAAGGATTCAATAATGATATTTTGTATGCAATTTGAAAAAAGTTCTAAATTAAGAAAGACATTAAAAGATTTTAAGGGATTTCATAGGATTGAACAAATTTGAAAACTCAATTCAATTTAAAGGCCGCAATAATATATTCAGTGTTATTTAAAACTAATTTCAAGTAACAAAAATGCTGAACAGTTTCTAAGAATTACACAAGATTTTGTGGAATTTAAAAAAGATCAAGACTTTTTAGAGGGTTTTATGGGATTTTTAGGAATTTAAAGGAATTTCGTGGATATTTTGAAAATTTTCAGATTATTTCACAAAAATTTAAAAGAATTAAGTGATATCAAAAAATTATAAGGTGGCCAGTGACTTTACATTTTGTACAATTTAAGTGATACTGTATTATCTGTTCCTTAGAGGGCTATTTAGCTCTAGGGACTTCATAAATAAATACAAATACAAATTTCAAGAGATTTAAAGAAATTTTGAAATTATTCAAAATATTCAATTATATATTCTTCATTATTAGTGTGAGAATCAGTAGTTCAAAAGTGTAGGCACTTTAAAAGCTGATAAATACAACCACTCTACTTAAACGGCACCCATCCGATTACTACCGATTTTAACGCTGCTTAACTGAAGTATACGGACGAGAAGCCTTAAACAAGTCCATGGATCCAAGAGGACAAAGAGAAGTTTGTAAACATGAAAAATGGTACAATCTCAAATTGTAAGTATTTAATTGTTTAATTTTTACTCATTTCAATTTTTATACCCTGCTAACTTAAATATTGTTATATCTTGTGCACCAAATTCTAAAATTAACATTTTTAGGCGTTAATGATTAGATATCATGCAGAAATCTCGAAACTCGTAAGTTCGAATGAGTGTAGTCGAGCTTGATATAGGTTTCGAATCGAGTCGAGTTGAGCTCAATCGGTTCGAGTTGAGTCGAGTTCGAGCTTTCCGAAATGCTACAAAGTTTTCGAGTACTGTAATGTCTTCGAGTACTCGAACAGTTTCGAGTTCTCAAAAGATTTTGGATAAAAAATGTAGAATTTTATCATTTTTACCATAAATTAATACTCATAAATCTGAAAACCCTCTTGATAGGGACTTTCACAAAAATCCCTTAAAATCTTTTGAAATTTTGCGTAACAGCTTGAAATCTTTCAACTTATTTTGAAATCCCTTAAAATTATTTGAAATCTCTGTACAACCGTGAAAATTTTCAATATATATTTAAATCCCGTGGAAACTTTTTAAATCTGTCAAATTATTTTGAAATCCCTAGCAATCTTTGACATTCAGTGAAATATCTCAAAATCCCTTAAAATCTTTTTTAATCCAAAACAGTTCTTTGAAATATTTAAATTCTTCTTTAAAGTATTTTGAAATCCTGCGTAATCCTTTAAAATCCCTTGAACTCTTCTAAATTCTCTTAAGATGTCTTGAAAGGGACTTTCGTATCGTGTTTGATACCACAACGAAATAAAAAAAAACTTTGATAAATAATTAAATAAAGAAAAGCAAAAAAAGTGCACAATAGTTTCTGGGCCTTATTTGCGTACGATTAAGGAGGTCGTGGTCAGGGTCACAAGTGTGGAATTTTGTGACCAAGTAGCGTAAAATCGCCACTCGTCCCCACGATCGCTAATATTACGTGTAGGCACCCGTCCTATGGCGTATCGCTGAAAGATCAGCTCAGCGGGGTGAATATTATAAAAGCATTTGGGTGAACCAGTAGCACCAGTGATGAAAAAGCTTCCACCAAAGGCAACTGGATAATCGCGCACCCTCTACCGCGTCGAAAAAGCACCCTGTACAATATACTCTTCTACTACTCAAAACTGCCGCGAGTACCCGTCACCTCGAGGCAAATTTACATATTTATGGTGAATGCTCAGCGCTCCAGAAGATTTCGGATGCATGCCAAATGACCCTGGTATTTCGAGTGTCGGAGCGAGGCTAACTAACTGAGTGACTGACTGAAAAGTATTCAGTGTTAGGGGTCTCTCGTCTCTCCCTTATACCCGTCACTATCAATGGTGTTTTCCAAATATATTCCAAGCGAAAAATCCAAACAAAGAAAGGGGTCGTAAAAGAAAGAAATTGATGTGAATCTTACTTACCAGCTCCTTCTTATCGTAAGAATCAAACATTTGAATGAGGGAAGTGAAACTTTCCGAAAAAGTTATATTAAAGTACTTGTCATGTTGCAAAGCACCATAGCAATGATTCATAGAAAATACATTTTCAGTTGATGACGCAAGAAGAAAATTGACCCTATACATTGAAAAATAAGCAAACTGAATTTTTTATACCAAAAATATGGATAACAATGAGCTAGTCTCTAAAAAGGGTGGCCAGTCAAATTTAAAAAAAATTCCAGGCTATTTCTCGGAATTCCCTGTCAAAAATTACGCTTTTCTCGGTTGACTTTTGAGCGTTTGTAGTAATAATTATTCAATACTAATTACTTTATTATGTAAAATTTAAAAATAATTAAACATTTTAGAAATTCTAGGTAAAATATATCACGTAAATTATTGTAAAAGTGATTTCAAACTTCAGAGACCAAAACCCGAGTCGAAATTTTGGCCCTACTTTAGCCCTGCATGATTCCATTTAAGGCCTCCTTTAGTCCTCCTTAGCCCTCCACGTCCTATTTTGAATCTCATTGGACCTCGAAGCCCTCTTTTGATTCGCTTACGTCCTGACGACCTATGTGCTTTTCTCGTATTTATATAATTTAATTATTTTATTTGATTGCATATTTATTATAATTAGTTTATTTACTTAATTTCTTAATATGCATAATAAAAACAGTTATGGTATATCAGGCAGAGCCATAAAGTTGGTTTCTCTGAAATTCGAAAAAAGTCAATACAAATTTGAAATTCGTTAATATCTTCTGTTCTGTTTTTTATGGGAAAACACTTATGGAACATTATTTATTAGCCCAATTTTGAGTATTTGAACCATAACATGAAAATAGACATTTGTATTATTTTTAGGAACATGTACAAAAAAAATTATTTGTAGCTGTAGATTTGAGTAATTTCACATTTTTGTTAGAACAAATTATATATATGCATATATTCTACCAGAAATTGGTTTTGAGATTGGTAATCATTGTGAATCATAGTAATGTTGAATAATATAGGTTCTGAACAGTTTTTTTAATGGAAATAATACAAAAGTCCTTCTTTAAAATTATGTAAAAATTTCAACCTAATTAATTTTATGAAATACTGAAATTTCAGAAGCTTTGATTTTGAACAATTCAATTTAGTTTTTAGGTTTGAATTGCCGAATTTCAATCAGTTTTAATTGTATATTGTTGAAAGTCTGAAGTTTTCTATATGAAATTATTAAAATTTGAACTTGGATTTCGTTGAATTTTATGTGATTAAAATTTCAAAATTTTAATATGAAATTATTCACGTTTGAAAAGTTTTAAATTGTCCTGCTTTCAAAATTTTCATCTGAAATTTTTCAATTCCCAGATTCTTAAATTAAAAACAAAATTGTTCAATGTTTAACGCTTTGAAGCAGTACTGATACAACAACAACTTCTTTCTAATGAAACTGTCCAATTTTTTAAATTTTCATTCTAAAGTTTCCTATTTTGAGAGCATCTGATTGAGAAATGTTCAATTTCAAGTTATTTAATTTCAAACGCTGTTATTTAGAAGTGATACAAGTTCAATTCTTTTCTATGACATTAGAAATATTGTGCTTTTGTTCAAATTTTACCTAGGTAATATAAAATTGTTTTATTTGGAACTTTTTTAATTCAGAATCCTTGAATAGTTATCATATTACATTTCAAACGCTTTCAATTAAAAATTATTAATTATTCTTTCAACAATTTGTTATATCTCGATATTTGAAAAAATTAATAATGTATTTTCAAATTAAATTTTTTTTAATTTCATGAAATAAAAATCCAGGATTTTACAGCTAGGTCATAAAAAAATGTAATTTACAGGTCTCGGATTTAGGTCACTATTGTTACTATTGTTCATTTTTTTAGCGTTGATACTATTATGAAAAAAATGCTACTACTCTCACTATTTCTGTTCCATTTAAAATATTTTCAAACCTTTTCGCTGATTCGCTAAAGTAACATGTCAAACATCTCAAGTATATAAATATAAAAATAGTCCCAATAACGGCTAATATAATGCAAATTTATTCATAATACTTTGAATTCATCTATTCTTTATTTCCATCTTGGGTCTCGGGTTATAAGACATTTTCAATTTTCTTTTCGACGACAAATTTTTCATAATTGCACCATTTCAATTTGTAACACTTATTGTCTGAACATTTTGAAGTTGAAAGCGTTCAAAGTCAAATAATTTCAAATTCGATTAATAAAGGATGCACAAATATACATGTCAATCGTACTGTTTCAAATTTGTGTAATTTCCCAATAGAAACCTTAATGCTCGATATATTTTAACTTAAATATATCTTCAAAATTAATTATATCATATTGAAAGAGTATTAAAAGCAGACGTTTGATGTAAATTTAATTTTCATGACGAAATATATATCATCAATTATTCAGTTTTATAATATACACTGAAAAAAAATAGAAATTAGAAATTGATATCTCGATATTTAACTATGGAAAGATGATCTACAAATATTAGGGGGTTAAACCTAGATATTAAAATTCAATATCCAGATATGAAAGAATCATTTATTCACATTCAAGAGTAAAAATAACAAATTGGAAGCGTTACATTGAAAAAGCTTAGAATTTAACATTTTAAAAAGAAATAAATTTGAAAAATAATATTTGAACTTGAAATTAAAAAAAGTTCTGGCTCTTATCAAAGTATAGCATTTGCCAATTTTGCAAAAAAAAATTTCTTCAACTTCCTCTAAAATTAAACTGCTGATCCACTCTCATATTACATAATCAAGTGCATATAACCCTGTTTATGTATTCGTCAGATGCCAAACTATGTCCCAACACTTTTTTTCGTTTTTCTTCACCATTTTGTCAATTCTGTTATAAGAAAAATTTACCTGATCTTTAGAAAATGACTTTGACCTTCTTTTATTTTTGAATGTTAATTTAATGTAACAGAAAGGTTTCAACAGTAAGAGTGTCCTTATTTTATTTTTTGCATTGTTATTTAATTTTTTAATTGTCAATATACTTCCTCATTATGATTACGCGAACAGTAATGTACGATTTTTGTAATTCAAATATAAGACTTCGAATTGCGGAAAGTTGGAAACAGGCTGTTTTGCTAGAACTCGACTTGAACGAAAGAATAGGTACCCAAAAGGGCTGTTGTCTTTCCTTTTGGAACGTGCAAGATTTCAGTTGCAGTTTATGGCGAGGAAGGAGGGTTCCGGGGTGAAGGCGACATTGCCATCTCAGGTAGTGCACCTATCTATTCATAAGTGTCTAAATTTCTGGGACACGGTGGCGACAAAATTATACCTACCTTCTCAAATCATCTTCAATCTTACTGCAATTTATGAGATTCGTCATAAATCCTAAACTATTCATTTCGATTTATTACTTTTTACGGTAAGCTCAGTAAATAAAAAAATTCTTCTCTAATCTTCCAGTAGGGTGGGTGAAAAATAAATATTTTTGGAATTTGATATCGCTGCAAAGCGTAAAATTAGCGTATTGGGATTCTAAAAAAGTGTAATTGATCTGAAATCGATCCGCGTGCAGCTTGGATACCCGTGCTCGAAAAAAAGTTTGAAAAAATGTCTTGTTTGCAGAGTTTTCAACTCTTCTCGACGTTTAATTTTCTTTACATACCTGAATTTCAGAAAAATCTTCTCAATTTTTTCCAGATTTAAATCAATCATTTTTCTGAGAGATAATTCCCATTAACTTCGCTCCTGTTTTCGGAAAAAAATGTAATAGGTTTGTGCATGATAGAATTTTTTGGGGTACTTGAAAACTTTTAAGGGACAAAGATGCGGTAGGAAAAAAATCCCCAAGATCCGGGAATCAAAATTGGAAATATAGCAAATTTTTAAAATTTTGATGTTGGTATTCAATGAAATAATCTTTATAACTTGTGAATTAAACACTTTTCTGAGCACGCGGGAGCTTTTTAAATGTCAAAGTATTGTATTTAGGCTTACACATAAACTAGAAAAAAATGCACAAGATCCACTACTAGTCGAAACTAGAATTATAGTAATTTTGAATTTATTTTTTTATTATTGGGCCTTGTCGATCTTTTTTCTAGAGTATTTCTATGCTTAAAAATTCCAGACATGCTCAAGAAAATTATAATACCACAAGTGAAGACGATAATTCTATTGAATAACAAATTCCAAATTTTAAAAAACTACTGTAATAGTAATTTCGACTCCTGGGTCTTGCGCGTTTTTTTTTCTAGCGCATTTCTAAGCCTACAAACTCAAAATATACACAAAATTCTAAAATAACCAGTGCAAAAATTTATCATTTCAAATACCAAATTCCAAATTTTGAAAAATGACTGTAAATCACATTTCGACTCCTAGGCCTTGTGGATTTTTTTCCAGTTTATTTCCATATTTAAAAAGTCCACACATGCTCAGCAAAATCTTCAAACCACAAGATATGAAGGTAATTTCACTAAATACCAAACTCAATATTTCAACCATTGGCTTTATTTCCAATCTTGACTCCCGAGTCTTGGCGATTTTTTTCTAGTACATTTTTGTCAATGAAAAATTCTCAAGTACCCTGAAAATTTCTTGTCCTATTTTCAAACCCGTTCAAAAATTGTCTGAAAACGGGGGTGAATTAGTTAGGAATTGTTGAGACCTTTTTTCCGAGCGCAGGTAACCAAGCTGGCATGTCAATTGATTCTAAATTAATTATACTTTTTTTTAGGATCTCAATACGCTAATTTTTACGACATTGAAGTTTGCCATAGATATGGACTTGATACTTCTGTAATTAATTGAAAAAAAAAACTGAGAGACGTGTCGGAAAACTAAAAACACCTCTAGATTCGTCTCCGAAATATCAAAATGCGTATTTTTTTGTTATTTTGTTAAAACAATTTTTAAAACAATTATATTATTTCTTATAGTTCTGCAATCGTTATAAACAAAATAACTGTCGGATTGGAGAATGGACAATACCAAAGCATTCCTCTTGAAAATATCTCGATGCGGTTTTTTACATTCTCATCCTAATGAGAAGGTATTGATCTTACGTAAAATTTGAATTAGTCGGTTTCCATTTAATCTCAAAGTTTTGAGACCCCCTCAGCTAGAAAAAAATGATTTTTACCAAGGTGTCTATCTGTAATGTGTAATCTGTCTGTCTGTAGGCACGATAACTTTTAAAAAAATGATCAGATTGGATTGAACTCTAGCACATTTTTTTAAGCCCTAAAAAAAGGGCAAGTTCTTTAGCGAGCTATTTTTGATGAAAATTCAAAAAGTTATAGCATTTTCAAAATCCAAAAAAACTAACGCAAATAGACATTTAAAGCCAAACAACGGACAAGATAAAAAAAAATAGAAGAAAACATTGTTTTTTGCGAGCCTTACAAGATTATTAGAACAAGTTTTTGAATTTTCTTGAAAAATCAACAAATCAAATTTTGACCCAATGAAAAATATAAAAAATAAAATAAAAAATTCCGTTTTGCTTTCACACTATGCAAGATACGAAAAAAGATTATAACACAAAAGTATCCATCCAAGAACAATCTACAAATTTGTTGTTAGTTATTTTTTTATAGGACTCGTAGTTTTTGTTTAATTCGTGAAAAATGACATTACAAACTAAGCAAAAAATCAAATTTGTACATTCTCATCCTAATGGGGCGGTATTGGTTCTATGTAAAAAAATTTCAATATATTTTTCTATAAAAGTTTTCATAAAACAAACACTTTTTAACCAGAAACGAAATTTTCAATGTTTTGGTAACATTTTAAGTAAGTGAAACCAAAACTGTTTCTTAAGCAATTAAGCGTTTTTCTTCTAACTTCAACAAAGTGATTTGGTATTGTAATGAGAATGTGTTCCTTAAGGCCGATAGTGCCTTAAGTAATTAAACTTCCTTTTTAATCGAAAATAAAAACGAATTTAACAATCACTTAAAACGGAGAAGTTTTGTCTATTTTATAATATTTGCAAGTAAATTTCTTCTTTTTATCTAAGCCGAGCACGATGTGCGAAAACTGAAAAAAGCCAAGTGCGTAGCGCGAGGTAAATATATTATCGAGCGCGAAGCGCGAGATACAACATCCATGTGCCCTAGGCGCGCTCAAACTCGCGAGTGTAGCGAGCCGAGCGCGAAATTAGTGCATTTGTTGTTCAGCACACATTTTCTGTGTGCCTGTAGATATGGATTTGAAACTAATTTAATTCATTTAAAAAAAGTAAGAGTTGTGCCGAAAAACTGAAGACACCTCTAGAATCTCTAGATTCGTCTCCAAAATATCAAGAAACGGTTTTTTGTTTGTTATTTTGCTTAAACAATTTTGTAAAAATTACATTATTTTGTATAGTTCTGCAACTGTTATAAACAAAGTAATTTTCGGAATGAAAAATGGACGTATTGCCCATTTGTTATCCATTGCATTACTCTCGAAAATACTCGCTACAATAATTTGCTGAACAATTAGGGCATTTATTGTTTAGTAAAATTTTTGAAATTGAAGGTCAAAGCTTCGATAACTTTAACTTGGTGATTGTAAATTCACTTTTGTTAAAGCTCCGTCGGCTTCAACGAACACATTCTCATCACGTGTCTCGTGCAACACTATTCCATCGAATGTATATTACATTTATTTATGTACCTCGGTCTGGGATTGCTCATTTAGATATTGCAAAAAAAATACAAATTTTATTTATCATGATCACTTTAATATTTGTTCCTTATTTTGCATTAAATTTTATCCTCAGCTACCCTGAAAATCTTATATAATTTTAATCAATTTATATTATTACAATTGATATTATGCATTGGTATTGAAACATACTTATTTTCATTGTCTTATTTTTTTTAATGAATAAAAGTGCGCATTCTATTTAGAAAGAAAAAAAAAACAATTTTGTTCCCAAACAATTTAAACTAAAAATACGCATCCTAGCGTAAAGTGGTTCTAAGCAAGTTTGTAGATATAATTTAGGCGAAAAATTTTGTTAAACAAAGTTTTATTGAAGCTTGTGTTCTATTTCCAAAAAGTTGTTATTTTATTATCAGTATATTTTTACAACAAAACCTTGTAACAAATTTGTAGGTCTTTTTTGGTTGAACAACTTTTGTCTTCTAATTTTTTTTTCTTCCCCCGTGCCGTTCTCCCAATTCTTTTTAAACTTATTTTTTACGTATAAAACAAAATATACTCGTCCTCTCTGAAAATTATTTAAAAAAAAATTGCGATCTTTTTTGGCTGAACAACGTTTGTCCATTTTTTTCGTACCTTGTGTCGTTTCACAAAAAATTTAATTTTTTTATTTTAAATGTTATATTTCACGATTAAAACAAAAACTACATATCCTGGCAGAAAATTATTAATACAACATTTTCAGCTCCTTTTTGGGTGAGCAACTTTTGTTTTTTCATTTTTTTCATAGCTTGTGTCGTTTGTCCGAAAATTTAAATTTTTTATTTTATTATTTACAATTAAAACAAAAACTACGCGTTTAATCAAATACAATGATAACAAATTTGTAGCTCTTTTTTGGTTTCAATTTTTTTTTTTTCATAGCTTGCGTCATTTGTCTAAGAATTGCATTTTTTAATTTTTAATTTTGTTTTTTACGAATGAAACAAAAACTACGCCGCATATCATAAGATGATTGCAAACAAATTTTCAGCTTTTCTGTAGATGAACAAGTTTTGCTTTATTTTTTTTCGTAGCTTGTGACGTTTGTCCAAAAATTTCATTTTTTTTATTTTTAATGTTGTTTTTTTGACTAATAAAACAAAAACTACGTGTCCTATAAAAAAGTGACCAGAGACAAATTTTCAGGTCTTTTTTGTGTGCGTAATTTTTGTGAATTCATTTTTTTTTGTGTCTTGCATAGTTTGACGGCAAATTGAATTTTTGGATTTTTCATTATTTTTTGTGCTATCAAAATTTAAATTTTGGATTTTTCACGAAAAATCAAGAAGTTGTTATGATGCTCTCGTATGGCTTTCAAAAAGCAACGTTTTTGTTCTCTTGACTATTTTTCCTATCGTTCATTGTTTGCCTCAAAATGTTCATGTTCGTTTTTTTTTCAATTTGAAAATGCTATGACTCTGTTAGTTTTCTTGTTATTGAAAAAAGTCGTAAATATAAATTGTGCAAGTTTTCGGGTACCACGAATAGCCGTACATAGAATTTTTAAATCCTAAAAGAAGTGGTCTCAAAAAATTTGAAAGTGCTCAAACTTTTTGAATTTTCCTTTAATATGGCTGGCATTTTTTATCTATTGCATTCCTCTCGAAAATATCTCAATGCGTTTTCTTTCTAACTATTTATTGAACAATTAGAGCATTTCTAATATCTAGGTAAACTATATATAAGTTTTTAACTTCGGCATAAATCTCACATTTTTCTTACTTTTGAATGCTTAGAGTTACATTTCGAAATAAAAATAAAATGATTTAATATATTTATGTGACAAATGAGTTGAAAAATAACGTGATATTTTAAATATATTACACACATCCTAATTAATTTGAAAAAAAAATCAACAAGGGACTTCTTTCTAACCCAAAAGGTGACTACATATGAATAATTTCTTGTTTGGAAACAAAATAATACATTAAAATTCGATAAAGTTTGCTTGAACTCGGGGTGAATTGGAAAGAATCTAATTTTTGATTTATTGTCATAAGTGACATATTATTGAAATCGCCAAAAAAAGTAGATTTCAATTATAGTATTATTAAATTATTAATTGTGAAATAAAAAAAATTTCTTGTTTCGTATTTCGCTCCTCCTTAGTACAGAGGACCCTTCGCTAGCAAGGGTCGGCGAAAGAGAGCTCAGAAGAGAAGCAGGTGTAGACTAGACTGGGTGATGAGGTGGGTATACCTGAGCTATTGAAACTGCGTATTATAAATAGTGCTACCACACTAATATAATTGTGGGGTTTTCCCGCAATAAAATTAATCTCTTGTCAGTTTGGATTCCAGTTTGGACGATTGTCCAGTTATTCCAATTTCAAAGGCCTTGTTTGATAATTTATTCAATTTTGAATACATTAAAATTAGGAATTAAGAGTTTCGCTTAAATTAATTATGGAAAAAAATATTTCAAAAAACAAAAACAACGTCCCAACAAAAACCTTTGCGGTGCAAAATAACTGTCAAATTCAAAGGTATGAATTCGTGGAATAAGATTTGATCAAGTAATTTGAGAAAAAATAATTATAATAAAATATATTAAGAAGTCTTTTATGAAGTGCCTCATAGCCATTTTTCAATTTCAATGTGAATAGTGACCAGGTAATTTTAAAAGCTTATGCTTTGAAAAAATTTTCATTTTAAGTCATTGTTTGTCAGCGTACATTCTGGTTAAAAGAATTTCAAAATGCAGTTCTCAAGATTAAATAATTAATTAATAATTGAAGGCGTTTAAAATTGATAATTTCTAAATTGTTGATAATACTTTTCAAAATTCAACCAACGTAATTTGATTTGAAAACTGAAAGTTTGTGAAAGAGAATTATTTAACACTCATAGTCAAAAATAAAAACTCTGTGCTTGAAAATTTTAAAAGTTCAGGATTAAAAATTTTTTTTAATCAGGTATCAATTTCAGTTATTTTCATCTTCATCTATTTTGATTTCACACAATACATTTTTTAATTTTTTAAATTTCAAATCGTTTGATTTTGAACATTTCTTTTAGAACTATTATTCATTTTTCAAGTTTTCCAAGAAAATATTTTTGAAATTGTAATTATTTATTTTTCTATATGCTATAATATGATGCTAATGTTTAAAATTGCTTCATTTTAATCTTCTTAATTCGGAATTGCTTATATTTACATATGAATTTAATAAATTTAGAACTGCTTATCAAGGCTCTGATACGAAATTTGGAAATATTTAGTAGCAAAATTGTCATGAAATTTTTAATATTTGAATTGGCAATTTCGAGGTTTGCCGCAGAGGTATCCTTCGGAATGGCGAAGTGCGAGAGATAGTGGCAATAATGTGAGGCAAAAGAGAAGAGGGTACATGGTGTCGACCTGAAACACACCTCTCTGAAAGGTGACACTATTAGTGTCTGTATATATATATGAATACGTCTAATTATATTTTTAATAGGAATACGGGGTTAACGAGTTTAGGGATTCGAAGAGGAAGTTGAGCGTGTAAGTATTACGGTATAAAAAAGGGGACAAAAAGGCAGTTACGTGGGTAAAGTGGGTACTGGGTAAGATGGAGAAAAAGAGAACGAAGTAGGAAGAGGAATAAAGAGGGAAAGATTGTAAAGAGGGGAGGAAGTAGAAATGAGTGAATTGCAAATATTTTAAATAATTAGTAGATAAGTATTAGATATTAACCGCGGAGGCAGAGGTTGGTAATGCGAGGCAAGGCGAAAGATAGGGACATGTGTGCGAAGCAAAGAGAGGAAAGCAAAGCGATATGAGAGAGCTGTCACAGAATTAAGGTCGTGTTAAGGGGTAAACTTTTTATGAAAATGAATTGAATTGTAGAAAAATCGCACATACGAATTTAAACTTGTATATCTAAGCGAAAGCACGACTATGTTCATTGTGGGTTTAGAAGAAACTGATTTTTAAAGGGACGAAGAATTTGGCGAGTGCCCACTTACACTTGCGTCTATTTTTTGCTTCGTTTTCGAAGGGTAAACTGTCACAGACGTTCAAAAATTCTTTGAAATCCTTGCAAGTAATTAAAGTAAATTAAAAATTCGTTGGAATCGTTTCAAACATCCCAATATCTTGAATTTTTTGTTTACATTTTGAAAAAACGTTTATACATTTGAGAATCTTTGAAATACTGTGAAATTGCTGATTTATAGAGAGAAAATTTTCTGACAAGTTTCAAAATAATATAGAATTCCGTGCAATTTTATGAAATTTGAAAATTTATAAAATTTGTAATTGTAAAATCCTTAAAAACAAACGCAGTAGAAGCTGAGGGAATAAAATAGCCATTTTTTTTTTACCGCAATTCATATTATGATATGAAGAAGGTACCCCGATTCATGTGAAGATATCCTGCCTAGCGTATCAGCAACTATGTTACTTTTTCCTTGGCAGTGATTGAAATCAAACCAATCATCTTGGATCGCCATGATCCAACGGGTGAGCCTTCCGCTTACCAATTTGAAGGTTTTCAGGAAAGTAAGTGCCTTATGACCTGTTCGAATGATCACTTTGGCCCCCAAAACATAGGATCTAAATTTTCTTAGGGCCAAACAATTGCTAGTAGCTCTTTTTCTGTGCTATAGTATGATAATTCAAATCCTTTGAGAGTCCTGCTGGCGAATGATATAGGTATATGTTCCCCTTCTTCATCTGTTTGGTAAAGTACTGCTCTTGATGCTTCGTCACTGGCATCACTTTTTGAGTAAAAATGTTTACTTAAATCGGGGTAAGTGAGAATAAGAAATTCGCAAAAAAATCCCTTAACTTTTTTAATGTAACCTTTATTTTCAAGGTCCCAAATCTATCTGTTTCCGACTCCTACCAATTCGAGAAGTGATACAATTTCTTGAGCATGTTCATTTGTAAGTGTAGTGTAGTAGTTTATTAATCCCAGAAATCCTCTCAATTCTTTCAAATTTGTTGGTGTTGAAAAGTGATAGATTATTTTTACCTTTTATGGATCCGGTTTTATTCTAGGAGGTGTTAACATGTGCCCCAGAAATTTTACTTCAGGACGAAACAAATGACATTTTTCAAAGTTAATCTTTACGTTATGATCCTGCAGGAGTTAAAAGGAGTTTTAGATGGTCCAGAAGGTGAGAAGTATTTTGATATGTACATAATATATCATCGACGAACCTAATTGTAAAATTTCCGATTGCTCCTTAGACTAAATCTAGTGCTCTTACCTGTGCCGCCGTACTTGTTTTCAAACCAAAAGGAGTAACCTTGAAATTGAAGCATTTACCTTCCTGTAAGAATGCTGTATACTTCATTGAATTTTCATGCAACGGCACTTGCCAGAAACTGCTAACTAAATCTAGCGTTGACACTACATTCGAGGTTTCTAACTATTTTATTATCATCTTTTTCTAATAAATCGTCGCGCACAGTAAACGGGAGAGGTATTTTGAAATGATTTGGTCTCGCATTCGCCTCTGTTGCATTGTTTTCTACCGAATCGAGGCTCGACCGTTCCCCGGGTTATCTTGATTGTGAGGAAGGTCTTCTAAACATTTTTCGAGGCTACGCGTGTGCCTGTTTCTATAATTATTGCCCCATGTTTCTTTTCGTCGATCGTTTTGACTTAAATTGTTTTTATCATTTCTCATCCCATTTTGTTTGTTTGTAGGACTTACATTTCCCGAATTATTGTTTTCGTGGTTATAAACACTTCTTTCTACCCCGCCATTCAAAAACTCTTGAATTATTATTATTTCGCACTGGCGACTTTGAGAAATTGGGACCATGAGAAGATTGAATACGATTCTGTTCATAGTTACGAGGCCGATCAGTGAATGCATTATAACCTGATTCTCGATTATCTATACTTCTGTTTTGACAGATTTCATATCTGTGATTCTGGTAACCGTGACCTTTATCATCAAAATAATATTGGTTTTGTTTATTGTCAGACCTTGATTTCGTCCATCAAGATTTCCTTGATCATGATAGTCTTGATTTCAATTACATCGTCGATCTTGACCATCATAACCGCGCCCATTTTTTTTTTTTGTTCGTAGAGGAGGTGAGAATGCATTTACGCACTGAGTGTGGGATTCAACCTAAAAAACGGTAATACCCACTAAACTCACCTCCTCTTCCTGCCAATCCATGTGCTCGGGACCGCTATTCGCAATACTTCAAGGACATGCGGGTAAGGCTACTAAGCCGTGCTTCGGGTTTCAACTTTTTTGCCTGCTTGGCACTGTTCCCTATTCCTACCCAAAGAGGATGCACGCATCGTCCTCAGTAGTGTGGTTTTACCGCACATCAGGCTCGTCGGCCTTAGGCATCCTAGTTGGGAGTATCTGGTTAGCCGGTGCGTCCTTGAGGCTTCTTCAGCGAGGTTGCCTCTCGGAACGCCCCGCACCTCATCGCCCCCGGCGAATGGTCTATCCAGGGCTTTCCCTCATCTGCAGCGTAAAGGAAGCACTAAGGAGTGCTTGTGCACTATGCAGCCCTATGGCGTTTGTTGCCGCACCTCCAGCAGGCCTTTGTCCTATCTGGACCCCTGCAGCTCGCTGCCATGTGGCCAAAGCCTAGGCAACAATAACATCTTAAGGCCTTCGTCTTTTTCCTCACACGACAGGATATCCATCTCACCTTGAGGTTTCCTGTGCGTAGAATCCTTGCGACAAGTTCCTCCTTCATCTCGACAAAGGCCTTTAGATTTCTTCTGAAGCCCTCCACTTCTTCCGCCTCTGTAGTTGTGTCGAGGTCCAACACCTCGACCTCAATGCGAGGGATGAGCTCGTGCACGCTGTCCCCAATACCAACCGCTTCTTCAATGGCCTCAGAAAGCTTGGTCCTGCCATCCGCTGCCCGCCCAACTTTCACAAGGTCCTCTCGGTTTCGTGTTTGTCTGACACCCCTGATTTTCACTTCAAGGTTGTCCAGCTTCACCTTTCGTTTGAAGTCCTTGTGGACCTCCGCGTAGCTCGAGCCTTTAGCCGGTCTTATGAGGATCGCCTCAGGTCGAGCACGCCTTAGTGACTTGGCCTGTTTCCTGGCGGTTGAATGCCTCTCCGCTTCGTCTCCACGTTTAGGTTTCGAGGTCATCTCCGCTGCAGTAGTGCGGCTCCTCGGCCTCTTCTTCTTCGGCTACGAGGAATTTGCCTCTATTGGACTGAGGGTGGGCACCCGCTCGCTCTTCCCAAGCTTGGGAGCGGGAGTTTCTGCATTTTCTTCGATTCTGAGTACCCGTTTAGCTAGTATTTTTCGCAGCTTTGTCCTTCTTACGGTTCTCTACTTTTAACGCTGCGACATATGCCACACTGACCGCCACGCACCTAAAGTGCGTTCCCGTGAGATAAATGGCCGTACCCAGTTTTACCGCCAACTCCTGCCCATAATTGTTATATGGTTGTTTTTGATAATATCGATTGTTTCGCCCATAGCAGTCACGGGGTGGTCTATTATCAAAATTTCCTCTACGATTTTCGCTCTCGTAATTACTTTTATATTCCCATGAATTGTCTTGATTATGATAATGTTTATTTGCTTCAAAATTGTGTCTGCCAACGCGACGATAAGTATAATTTTTTTCATAGAAATTTTCGTCATAGACCGAACTATCACGAGGAGAATATTGTTCCTTGTAATTAAGTGGTCCTGCTTGGTCTAATGACTCCAAAAACTCTACAAATTCTTCGCATGTTTTCATATTTCGAATTATAAACGCGGCCTTGACCTCTTGTGTAACATGTCTCGATAGACATGTTATTATTTCGCATTCAGAGGGTGGTGGAATGAAGTCTCTCGCATTATTCATCATTTTTATCGAATACTCGGTTCTCGTAAGTTTTGTGTGAATATAATAACTATATTGCTGGTCGTTTCCGATTTTAAATCTGAAATCATCGTTCCAAAACCTTTTAATAAACTTCGCTTTAAATGATATGATGTCATCACTCATATGTTCACGTACCATATTCCACCATTCTCTCGCCATACCTGTCAAGCATGATTTTATCACATAGTGAAAATCGTATGCCCTAACATCCATGGCTGTTGCGGATTGTTCAAAATCATTTAGAAACATTATAGGATGCTCGCGGTCTGCGCCAGAGAATTTCGGAATGAGATAATTTTTTAGCCACGGAGCTTTTACACTTGTAGATCCTATATTTCTATCTACACGCTTTTCCCATGTAAACTGTTGTTCTTTTAGGTCTTGTAGACGCTTTCTGTTTTATATGTTGGCTGCGACAAAATCTGCTTGATCTACATGCATTACTTTCGTAAACTTTTTTAATACATCGACTTTTTTTCAACATCTACAATGTTTTCTTCTAGATATTTTCCGCGCGCTTCGCACCTTTATCTTGGATTGTCTACCTGGTTATCTATTTTTCCTGTAAGCATCATCGCAAGAGAATCTACCCTATTTTCCAATTCCGTATGGGCTTTCTGACTTCATTGACTTCATTGACTTCATTTCTCTCTATTATGATTTTACTACCTTGCTGCAGTCAAGTAAGATTGTGTACGTATGACGCACGTGTCAACGGAAGGCGCGAGGTTTGGGCTACGCGACGCACCTATTTCCTAATTATGCTATTGCTCGAAACTCTAAGCCTACAATCAATGAGGATTTCACAAAACTCCCTTATTTTAAGAACTTTTGTGTCTCACTATGGTTACCAGTTAAATCATTATATATTTTTTTGATGTTACTTGATTTCCATAAATTTGAATTCTGATGACATTGCTGTTCTTTTGCTCAAGTTTAATTCTTTACTCTTTAATTGAGTAATCAATAAGTACTAATTAATTAATTAATAATAAAATTAATCGATAAGTACTATTTTATACAATTACCTCTGTATAAAAGGAGAATTTCTATTTTAAAAAGTTAACTGTGTGTTTTATTTTAAATTTAAATTTGAAACCTTCGGCCTAACCATTCATGTTTTTTTTATGTGAAACACGATCGCTTTATCTAATTATAAAACTCCTATTGCTGCATAATTTGTTTGGTTTTTTTGAAGAATTTGAATGTCTAGGACTTGTTTCAGTTTGTTCGTCAATTATTTGTCTTTATTTTCTCATAGGCCCTGCACGATTCCAATTTGCAGGGATTTTTGAGCTCATACTAGGATAAACTCTGATTCTCCTAGAGTTCTATTTTAGAATCGAGAATCTTTTTTTGGATGATTCACGAATCAAAACGGGTTGCTTGGCCTACTCAGAGTTCAATAAATGGAAAAATACTCTCAAATGAAAATGTTGTTACCAGCGCAAATATTGTTTAATTAAAAATATTCAAAATTATTTTCGAGCTTTATTAAGTAGTTTCTTATTCTCCCGAATGAGAAAGGGTTGAAAAAGAAGTTAATCCATTGCCCTGAATAACTGACACTATTAAATAGAAAAATTTGTTAAAGCACTAATGAGATTTCAAATCACTGAACAATTTTCCTCATATTTAACACATTGTTTCGTTTTTTTTAATCATCCATCTGATTTACTCATGTAATTTTAAACGCTCATTGGCAACAGCAAGAATTTATTTTCCTTTCGATCTACGGAATCTTATTGAATTTTTGAAGTAAAATTTTACCACCTGAATTAATTACACCCATCGACGGTCTCTTCATTCACCAGTCCCGTTTTTCCCCACTTCATTGATGGATGCGCACGTAATCATCGGTTCTCCTTTGATTCACACTCGTTCCACGTAATAGCTACATTCTTAAGATATATATATGTATCATCCTTTCGTTTAGGAATTTCTGAGAGGTTATTCAGTAGCGTTATATGAATATTTTTCTCCCATGTTAAATGAATATATTATTTTGCAATTCTCAAATATTCTGAACTGCTTCAATATCGATTGATAAAATAAACGCATCTTTGACGAACTCGTTGAAATTCCTCAGTTTCCAGGTAACACTCTCAGCTTCGTAGTGGACAATTTTTATGAAACTAAATTAAATTGTAGAAAAGTCGCACATAAGAATTTAAAATTGTCTCTCTACGCGAAAGCACGACTGTTCGTTAAGGGTTCCGGAGAAACTGATTTTTATGGCAGTTCATAAACCTCGTGACACGCTGAGGGGTGAGGGGGAGGTTTCGGTTATGTCACGATTTGTCATAGAGGGGGATGAGGGGTTTTGTTCAAAAGCCACGTAAAATGCCTAATTTTGTACGTATTCAACATCAAAAGAACCTCTTGGTGGAGGGGGGCCACTTTTTTTAGAAATTCGCATCACGAGGTTTATAAATAGCCCCTTCAAAGGGACAACAAATTTGACGAGTGTCCATTTACACTAGCGTCTATTTTTTGCTTTGGTTTCGAAGGGTCAACTGTCACAGACATTTGAAAATTCTTCGAAATCACTGCAAGTTATTGAAATAAATTAAACATTCTCTGGAATCGTTTCAAATATCTCAAAATCTTGATAATTTGTCTAGAATTTCAAAAAACATTTATACATTTGGGAATCTTCGAAACACTGTGAAATTGCCGATTTCTCGCAAGAAAATTTTTTATCAATTATTAAAATAATATCAATTCCGTGAAATTTTCTAAAATTGATAATAGATGTTATACTTTCATGATGATTCATTATGATATATTCAAATTTAAAATTTAAAGCTTTTTCGGGTTTCAATCGTGTGTAAAACTACGAAACTTGCCGACGTTTCGTGAACATTGCAGTTCCTTGAGAACAAACGCATTAGAATCTGAGGAAATTAAATAACAAACTTTTTTATCGCAATTTAAATTATGATATAACGAGAGTACAACTTCCCCCCCCCACTACTACCACCACACCCCCCAACCCGGACCAGCAAAGCAGTTCAATTTTCAATGATATCCTCAAGATTTCAACTCAAAGATCCTTGAAATACTCTAAAATGGCTGAACTCTTGCAAAGAAAGATTTGACAAGAATTAAAATATTATAGAATTCCGTGAAATGTTAATTAATTTGAAATTTTCTGAGATCTGGAATTGTAAAATCTTTGAAAATAAACGCAGAAGAAGCTAAAGGAATCCTTCTTTTTTTTACTGTCAACTATAATATCAACTGATAAAAGAAACTCATCTTTGACGAACTCGTTTAATTTTCTCTGTTTCCAGGTTACACTATTAGCTTCAAGGTGTAAACTTTGTATGAAAATGAATTAAATTGTAGAAAAGTCGCACATAAAAATATACATTTGTCTCTCTACGCGAAAGCATGACTATATTCATTAAGGGTTCCGCAGAAAGTGAGTTTTAAAGGGGCAAAGAATTTGACCAGTGTCTATTTACATTGGCGTCGTTGAAATCATTTCCAACATCGCAAGAGTTCAGCGTTTTCTCAGTATTTCAATAATTTTTAAATTGAAATCTTGAGGATATCATTGAAGATTGAACTGGTTTACTTGTCCGGGGGAGGGAGAGTTGTACTCTCTTTACATCATGATTTAAATTGCGATAAAAAAATGTTGTTATTTAATTTCCTCAACTTCTACTGCGTTTGTTTTCAAGGATTTTACAATTACCAATTAGAAAAAATTCTAATTTCATAAAATTTCACGGAATTCTATATTATTTTACTACTTGTAAAAAAATGTTCACAGTATTTCCAAGATTCTCAAATGTATAAATGTTTGTCCAAAATCTTAGAGAATTTTCAAGATTTCGGAATATTTGAAATGAGTCCAACGAATTTTCAATTTATTTTATTATCTTGAAAGGATTTCGATGAATTTTCAAGAGTCTGTGACAGTTGGCCCTCCGGAAACAAAGCAAAAATAAACATCAGTGTAAACGGACACTCGTCGAATTATTTGTTCCTTTAAAAATCAGTTTCTTCGGAACCCTCAATTAAAATAGTCGTGCTTTCGCGTAGTGAAACCAATTTAAATTCTTATATGCGACTTTTTTACAATTTCATTCATTTCCATGAAAAGTTTATACCGAGAAGCTAAGAGTGTAAGCTGAAAATCGAGGAAATTAAACGAGTTCGTCAAAGATGAGTTAATTTTATCAATTGATATCATAGTTTATAGTAAAAAAAGAATGATCCCATCAGATTCTTTTGCGTTTATTTTCAAAGATTTTACAATTCCAGATCTCAAAAAATTTCAAATTTATCAAAATTCCACGGAATTCTATAAGATTTTAATACTTGTCAATAATTTTCTTCGCAAGATTGCAGCCATTTTACGGCATTTCAAGGATTTTCAAATTGAAATCTTGAGGATGTCATTGAAAATTGAACTGTTTTTTTCTTCCGGGTCTTCTAGATAACTGGAAAAAACGATTATCGTACTAATATACAAAGGAAAGGGAGACAAAAGCAACTGCAATAATTACAGAGGAATCAGCTTATTAAGTCCCGTAAGTAAAATATATTGAAAAAACTTATTTGTAAGGTAATGAAAATAACAGAAGAAAATATATAGGAAGCTCAAAGTTGATTCATGCCAGGAAGATCATGTACGGATGAAATATTCAGCTTGAGTCAATGGATCGCTCCTACAAGAAACAAAATAATATATACAGGTAGCAAAGTGAGTGTAAGGGCTAATGGGAAACTAAGCGACTGGTTCGATATTATGCAAGGCGTTAAGCAAGGATGCGTTATGTCCTTATAGCTATTTATCATATTTATGGATAAGTGTCTAAAAATGGTCCTCTTTGACGAATATGGTGTTGATCTCGAAACAGTGAAGGTACGTGAATTAGCTTTCGCAGATGATGAGGTTGTTATGGCAGAGTAAATCGAGGACTTGCAAAGTATGTCGAGCAAACTGAATACAGGCATAAAAAACATGGGCCTCAAAATTAACGTAAATAAAACAAAAATTATATTATGCAAAGGGAAATTTTGTGTCCAGTTTTGGTCTCAATGGCCTGCCACTAAGATTCTCACTTTATAATTAATTAAGGAGTGCGTTAGCCGCTACAAATTCACTACCGACGGCAAAAGTTGCTTTCATTTTGAAATTAAATTAAATCGAAATTTAAGAAATAAGTTGGGTCAGATTCAATAAGATCGATTTAGATTACCACGTTTTCAACAGAAAACTCCAAATTTGGCTAGCTAGGAACAACTGCGAGACATGGCTCCGTAATAGCTACAAGGAAGCGTGAGGTAACTTAAATAGTAAAGAATTTATGAGACCAGATTATTTAAATAAAAGTTTTAAACACTTTATTTTAAGTTTCGAAGACTTAGAACCATACTGCACGAGTTCATTATAAACGCATAATTATACATATACATTCAGCGAACCAGGAATTCCGAATAGCCTTTTTGCCAGGATTCAACCAAGCTTGTGAAATTGTACCGAAACAAACGGTTATTAACATATTTCCTAAAACTCCGAAATCCTTTACTCGCCCCAATAACCCCACAATCAGAGGATTTAACTAAGAAAAAGAAAAGGTCAACACAGTAACAGAGTTTATTATTTAGCGAGGATAAACCTAGTGAGAAATCACACACAATTCTTCTTAAGGTCTAAATCACCCGAGATAAATAGGATTACTGCGAGGAAACACTTAATGAAGGATGAAGCTTGAGGGAGTTTTCCACGAGGTACATTTCGCAACTTCCGAAAATACAAATTTTTAACTAAGCCGTCTCTCTCGCCAGAAATCAAAAGAACTATCCTTAGATGCTTCCTCGGCGCACATCTTGGTGTGATTTTTAATCAGAGTTTAATTAATATTTACAGGTTTTTGTCCCTTTTCGAACGTACGCAGCCGTATCTGTCAAATCGCAGAACGAGAGTGAGGTTATTTGCATCGCGCTGAACGTAGTCAGTTATCGAGATTTCGATAATCGATTTTGTCTAACCTGTTACCCAATCCCGTCTCGCCGAGTAATTACGTGACAATTTTTGGTTGATCTCGAAAGTCAGAAAACTCATGCTTGTTCGGAAATTCACCCTGAAAAATAGCTATTTTTAAATAATTAACATCCATTCTCTTAGCTACATCACTCAAGATATACACAAAATTATCCAGTGTACTTTTAAATAAGTTAGAGTGCATTTCGGTGAAAGAGTAGCACTTTACGTCGAGATACAATAAATGATTTTAGCACGGGGCAACATGCGAAGTATGAAACCCTAGAGAGGTAGACCTTCGGCGTGTGACAGTGGCGCAGGCAACTAAATTGAGCGAGAATTCAGGTTTCATTTGAAATTGGAAAATTCATATTTCTCACTGTGACGCCGCCTTGTCGGATACATTTGCAATAAAAAATAGAAAAAAAAACAAGGATAATTAAATATTCTTATAATTATCGAGAGCGCTCTTTGGAATTCGTGGGACCCTTGGTCAGCGAGTTTTTCGATCGGGTTGTTCATTATAAAACCCAGAATTAGTTTAATTTCTTATTTCTATAACGGGTGAAAAATACCACGTTACAATTCCCCCTGCTTAGCCGCGGTTCTGGTCTTCTAACTTCTGGCGAGATATTATATTCACATTATTAACCGATACTTGCAGAAACCATCGTTTCTGCCCTGCTTCCTAACAGCACCTCTTCTAGTTTTGTTTGTTTTAGTAATTGCCCCGAAATGTTATATAAGCACAATAAAATAGACATATTGAGGAGAAACATGGAAATCATAAATCTAAGGAGTCATGTTAGAGAATTAGCAACCAAGATGAGGTTAATGGTAATTATAATGATGACAAAAAATGCAATGTTTTCCAGAACACCAGATATATATATATATAGGAAATGCAATTTCTCCTTCAGTAAAAATCAGTTACCTTATATTTTGCCCGTTCTTCAGCACGAACTGCATACGACTTACTATGTTGAACCTGTTCTCTGGTGTTTTTACCGCAACAAAGTAAGGCAACCTGTTTTATCAAATTTTAAGAGTTTAACCTAGCGCTCAAAGATCAAAATAAAAGATAAGCATGGCGGTCAAAGACCCGACTGAGTTTCTCTGAAGGTGTCGAAGGCCAGAAAGAGTTTAACGTCACTGTCAGAGACCTAACAGAGCTCCATGAAGCGGTCGAAGACCTAAACCATTCTCTTAAACGGTCGAAGGCCTAAACTATTTTTCAAGGTTTTAACGGGTTTAAACCGAGCAAGGGTAACCCGCGCAGGAACCAACGGGGGCCAACCGCGACTATTCTGGAGGCGAAGATGTCCATTGTTCCGGGCCGCGTTGTGTGTATGCCTAAGGTGTTGCTTCACATCATCCCCTCTTCGTATGATTTACTGGCCCGGCCTGGGATTAGCCTTACCAGCCAACACCAGGTCAGACCGACGCAACTCGCCACAGTTTGGACAGGTGTACTTAGTTTCCCCCTTACGGCCACATGTAAAACAAACTAAGCCCCTCAGAGGGCATGGCCATTGCCCCCGGAAATGCTCCGGCTGAGAACAGTTCCAACACTGCTTGTATATGGGACCCTGGTCGGGCCTCGGCTTAAGAGAGCCAAAACGGATCCAATCTTCCCTCGCCGCTTGCCTTCTTTTTTTCTCCAAGCGCGCCTCGTATCGCAGCGACGTCATCCACCTCACCTCATTGTGATTGCCCTTGTCGGTCAATGGATCTTCCTCCAGTGGAGTGACGTAATGGGTCCTCGGCAACCAGTTTATTGGTTTCTCCTCTGTGGTCGATTTTCTCGGTAATTATAAAAGAAAGTAACATGCGTATTCCAATATTTAATCTCGGTCATCGAGTTGTATCCCACGTTCAATACGACATAACATTTTTCATATGCTCATCTAAGAAGGACGGGATTATATAGGGCTTCAGATTTCGAATGTGCTCTTTACCCGCATTCTTTTCCGTAACGCCAACGAGGCGATAGACCACAGGAGACATTCTGCGACTGATTTGAAAAGGTCATATAAACTTTCCGTTAAGATTTTGCGCAAAATCTTTGGCTTTATCGGACTTCTTACGATCTCTGTTAAGTACTAGCTCACCCACTCGAAAATTAAGATTACGCTTTTTCTCGCTATAATACTTTGCCTGGGATTCGCAAGCGCGATCTGAATTCTTGCAAAGTAAATATCTCAAATGACCTGGTCTCCGGACCATTTCCAGCCACTCCTTCGGCTTTGGTTCACTAAACTCACAGTTTTTCTTATATTCTCTACGCAAGTTTCGGTAAGGCAGGGGTTCGTGTCTAAAGTCCAAGAAGGCGGACGATGATTTTAGCGCATCACGTACTGGAGTTTTGAAAGCAAACCTTAATTCGTCTAAATGCACGTCCTAATCCTTATGATTCTTTTGCAGGAACGCAACGATCATTGTCTTGAATACGCGATTCACTTTATATCGGGTTGGCTTACGCGTGATACACTGGGTTAGTGGTGCTTATGATTCCTATGCTCCTACACATCTGCTCTATAACACGGTTCGAAAATTCAGTCCCATTGACCGCGTGCATTAAGGCGTATCGAAAAAATTTAATATTTTGCAATCGTTTTTGGCCAGAGCTCAAAAGTTTCTGGTAGGTGCCAAAATAACACACAAAGAAGATAGGGGCTAAAAAAAATGCCTTCAGTTCGCGCAAGATCATTACATGCCAAGCTGGGGAATAATAGTATATTTCTCATCGCGAAAGGCTCAAAATGGTTGCTTTTTATCCGAATGAGCGGTGAAAAATGCATATGGTATCCATATATATACCTGCTTAGTATAGACCCAATCAAAAAATGTGCTGTGTTCGCGCGTTCGTGTTAAAGTGACAGATAATCGTAAAATTTACGAAATATTAGATATTTTTAACTATTACAAGCTCACAATATTGTTTATCGGGATTATTATATTATATTGCTTATCGAAATCAGAAATAAGGATTGTGAGCTTGTGATAGTCGAAAATATCTAATATTTCGTGAATTTTACGATTATCTGTAACTATAACATGAACCCGCGAACACAGGGCATTCTTTGATTAGGTCTATACCAAGCAAGTATACATATATGTGGATACAATATGCATTTTTAACCGCTTATCCATAACAGAAATAATAATTTGTGACCTTGTAATAGTTAAAAATATATAATATTTCGTGAATTTTACGATTATCTGTCACATTAACATGAACGCGCGAACACAGGACATTTTTTGATTGGATCTATACTAAGCAGGTATATATATATATATATATGGATACGATATGCATTTTTTACTGCTCATCTGGATCAAAAACGACCATTTTTGAGCCTTTGGCGATGAGAAATCTACTATTATTCCCTATTTTGGCATATAATGACCTAGTGTGAACTGAAGACATTATCTTTAGGACCCACCTTTTTCGGGACTTATTTCGGCAGCTACCGGAAACTTTTCAGTCCTAACCAAAAACGATTACGAAATATTTCATTTTTTCGATACGCCCTAGTGTGCATGGCCACTGGGGCACCCCCCCTCGATACGATTACATCTTCGAAGGTCTTCTTAATGGTAGGACAATTGGCGCTGCGGATCGGCAGGCACTCTGTCCACTTTGTGAATAGATCTTGAAAGACCAGGATGTATTTGTAACCTGTGCGACTTTTCGGAAACGAACTCATTATATCCTCGGCAACAACTATTCAACAACGCGTTGTCCCATCATACCAGCCGGACGAACCTGCTCCACCTTACACTTATGGCACATGTCACATTGTTCCACAAATTTCACGGCGTGTTTATAAATACCTGGCCAATAATACCCTAGAGTTAGCCGGTCTTAAGTCTTGTCGATCCCTAGATGGCCAGCTTATGGTAGGGAATGTGCTTTACCCAGTACGTGTGCTCTTAAATTCTCTGGATGCACTATTTTCCAAGAATCCAAGTTCGGAATGAGGGAATCCGTTTCCGTATTCGGTTTATGTCTATACAATATGACGTTCTCGATTTTAAAGTCTAGGAAAATCCATGGCATTTCTAGCATCGCTTGGACTCGACGTATATACCAAGCATCGGTGACTTCCGCGGCGCTAGCTACCCGGATATCATCCTCTTCTCTAATTTTTGGACAGTGCATCGGGCACATGGTGGAATGTGCCCTTTTGATGGATGATTTCCATTTGATATCCTTGGAGCTCTAATGCCCATCTCGCTAACCTTCCGGTAGGATTCCGCAAATTATGCAACCACTTTAGACTACTTTGATCAGTGATCACTTTGAATGAGAAGCCTTTTAGAAATTCTCGAAACTTTTTGATGCCCCAAACCACTGCTAAGCATTCACGTTCAGTTACTGTATAATCTCTCTCAGCTCATAAACCACTTGCACTTGCATCGGTTTGAAGGTGGAAGGGATTAGTTTCTACTTCTGAGAACCTAGGTTAAGCTAAGATTGGTGCTTGTGTTGACGCGCTTTTCAGCAGGTCAAATACCTGCTGTTGTTCGTTTCACATTTTTGGATTCGGGATACAACAGAATAGGTTCTACCTTCTCGGCATTCACTTTAAGGCCGTTTCTGTTAACGACAAATCCCAGATATTCAACTGCTGAACAGAAAAATTCACTTTTATCAGGATTTATCGTTAGGCCAGCTATTTCGACCCTGTAGAGGACCCTGTCTAGTCACATTGAGTGTTCCTCGAAAGTCTCAGTGACGATGATACTGTCGTCGAGGTAGCTAAGAACATTAGGCTTCATTTCAGGTGTAATGATCCTATCTATTAGGCGCTAAAAGGTGGCCGGGACCCCTGTCAAATCAAAAGGAATTTTCTCAAATTGAGAGAGACCCCTACCCGGTACTGTAAACGCGGTATACTTCTGACTATTCTTGTCCTGGAGGTTACCGACAAAGTTGGTAGCCTCCACGCTTACGAGGCATGCCTATAGGTGCTGACCACACGCTGAATGATTCAGTTGTCACACCTTCATCCAACATAAGGGTCAACCTATTCGTACATGGCTTCCTGCACCTTGAGGGACACAATTCGATATCGCTCTTTAATGGAAAGATGGCCCTGTACGTCGATGTGGTGTGTGACTAGGTGGGTCGCATCTAGTTGACCCATTACATTTGGAGGAATTTTCTGCTTCAGTAGGTCTCTTAATCGTTCATCCTGCTCAACACATAATTCGACTAGACCTGCGCAACCCTGCTGCCCTACTAGCCACGACTGAAGGGGATAGTGTTTCCCGGTATCGTCTGGCATAAAAACTAACTTTGACTTTGAACAGAAAATCATATCGAACTTGCCCAGTGAGTCCAAACCGAGGATTAACTCAGTATCTAAGTTGATGATCACCCTAATTACGCATTCTTTAGTGGTACCGTCTATGGTCACCGGTAAGTTTATTCCACCCTCGATCATGTCCGCTGATCCTTTAGCCATAATAATCCCAGCTCTGGCGGTCGCGTCGAGTTCTAACTCTAAGATATTCGATATCTGTTCCCAAATTTCACTACGCATTAATATCCTGCTGGAACCGTTGTCAATTAAAGTGTCTACTGGCCTAGAGCAGACTATCGCGGTAACGTGCACTCTCTGAGCTACTTTCGTTGTTTCTACAATATCAGTAATTGATTCTTCCTTCGTTAGTTCATCCCTAATTACGTTGATTTTCTCCAAGTCTCGAAAAATTAGGTAAGGGTCTTTACGATTGTCCATAGAAGTCTTTCTGGCGGAACTAGAAGGAATGTAGTTTCGCTCGCACTATAAACCATAGCTCTACTTTGATTATATTAACGGTCCTTCGTCACTTGAATTGCTCAACTGGTCATTCAGCCCCGAAAAATCCTGAAAGTATAAATTAGTTTCCGGGGGCATCTCTACACCTCTGAAACTATCCATATCAATTATGGCCTGGACTGTGGTAGTATTCTTACGAATAAGGTTTGCTGTTATAATCAGTTCCTCGGCTTGGGTTGATAATACCGGTATTGGACTCCCAAAAGCAACATCAGGGCCATCTTTCGATAAATAGAGACCTTTAAAGTCGGTAAAATCCACGGAATTGTAGATTGTTTCAGGTTTGGATCTAGAAACAATGGTAGGATTTTTCGCTAAGGTCTATATTTTGGGAGAGGCAGTACAGACAGTTCTTACTGCTTCTCTTTCCCGTTTTCCGAGCAGTTTCGACAAGTTTTAATTGTAAGGCCTTCAGTTTTACAGGCATAGCATACACGTTTCCTAGGTTTTGAGCAGCCTATCTGTAAAAGTCCTGGGTAATTACTCCTAAAGCAAACTTGCTCAGACCTAATACCGGGATTTTCAATCTATTGGTGTGGGGTAGCTTCATCGAGGGCCTTTTTATCTGACTACCCTCCATCCCTATGCTTAGGACCCCCATTACGGTCCGACTTCGGCGGCCCCTTACTATTAACTTTTGATTTGAATTTTTGCACGCTGGTTTCCTCGGTTTTTAACGCGAACACAGTTTCATCTTCGTCCTTCACAGCGGCGGCGGGATGCTTTTTCGGGTTATTATGTGTTCTCGGTAGTTTGTAAGCAAATTCCGGTAAAAACGAGTATTCCGGAAGTGAGGGTGGTTTATGTTGCTTTCTTCACCGCCGAACATTTTCCCAGCCCCTACCTATTCTCGCTAGTTGATTGAATGAGCGGAAATCGAATCGGCAGATGACACTACAGTAACGGGGATCTAATCCGTCGTAGGCATAATCTAGCTGCTCTATCATGGAAATTTCGTTTTTCAGTTTTCCTATTAAACCCCGTAAGAACGTTAAATAATCCTCCATAGTCTATTTAGACCTTGTGTCATAATTACTAAATCGCGCTTTGAATAATGGTTTGTAAGAGTTTCAAGATTTCCAACCCTTTTCCCGCTTAATATTTCGAAACCATTCCGAAGCTACCCCTTTCAATATTTTTGACATTAAGCGTAAAAGCTCCTCGTTTGTTACGTATGTAATATCACTGCAATCGGTTAAGTCCATTGAAAATCCATCTACACTAGAAGTGGGGCTACCATCAAAAGAGATTTTCCATGGATTAAAGATGTTGACCAAATCCCTAGGTCGGTTATGATTCGTATTATTCTCTTTACCTGGATCTGACTGATTGGTTGTTTGGGCGCTTCTATCTGTAATCACGTTATCTTCCCGATCAATTCTATCTTGGTCAATTTTGATTGGGAGTCTCCCGTGTCAGAAAGAGGGGGAATGTCTCTTAGATCCACTTCATACCGAGTGAACCTATCGAAATCCTCATTTTGACTTTGCCGATTCATAGATTCTTTATTTATTTTGAAATCTGTTGAATTCACTTGTATTTTACGTCGAGTTGTGTAGCCGATGTCCCTAGGCGGTTTCCAGTGTGGTGGGTAATCTTGTAGATCCATAGGATAAAAGGAGGAGTTATTTCCAGACGGCTCGTCTTTTCAATTTTTAAACTTCACGGTATTGTGTTTCGAAGTTGAATTGGGATCAAAGAAGGTGGTGTTCTTCTCCAGATTATCAGAAGCGGTGAAAGGTACTTTAGTACTATCAGGAGTTTTTAAAGAATTTAAAGGGCTTAGGGATGAAATCCTATATATTTCCTCTTCTTCTAGAGGCCTACTTGCATCTACGTCCGGCATTATTGTGTAACTAGTAGGTACTACTCGAGGGGTAGTCATCGTCTGACCTAGGTTGGAATATGTTACCATGCTATTTGTGCGCGTTGCAGTAGTAACTAACGTCGTTATAGTGCTAATAATTTCGGTTTCATTATTGTTAGGACCCAGGTCTAAATTGTTTACCTCCGCCTGATGAACTCGCAAATAATATGTCTTCTTAGGCGTTGGCATTCGGCCAACGCCTCTTCTGCCGTTGAGAGGTCTGAAAACCCCACAAGGTGAGGCATGGTTGCGTGCAGGAAAAGTCCGAATTCAAAATTTAATTTTACCGTGAGAAGAGAGTCGAAAGTATGTGAACGCGTTGTTTATAAATAAAAAATGGATGTCGCAGTCAGTTTAGTAAACTTGAAACTTTTGAAGAATTGGAGTTAAAGTAAACATTTAGAATTAAAATTTTTAAGTTTGTTTCGGCAATTCCAATTGTCGTATTCCTTATCCACTTCGAATTTTCAATTTTGTTTTGAATCGACTCTCGATCCATTTTAACTTTCCCAACTATACATGAAAAAAATATAAAAAGCAAGGAAAACATAGTGGCAAAATCATGACATGTCAGGTCAATCAAAATAGAATGACATTTAATTCAACAAAGCATATAAAATTATGGGTTCCCAATCTTCGATAACTTGTATCAGCTTTAAAACAGTCTTCTGAAAACAATTTCGATTAACGAAATTAGCATTCCCATTAGAATCACAATAAATGAGAGAAAAAAGGTAGGGAATAAAATTTAGTTGAATAATTTTCAGGTTTTACGGCGTTCAGAGCATTAAGCCGCAGGTTCCAGGAATTGACGAAATTAAATTGTTAACAAAAATTCTTCCTAATGTTCCCTTTAGAATTTCCTAATCTTAAAATTCCTATAAATTTCAATTTTTTATTTCTCGAACCCTTTTCAATTCCTGAAGATCCACTTTTTACTATATTTTTAATTGACCCTACGGTTCCAAAATTGATTAGCTTTCAAAAAATGAATTTTGCCATTGTTGTAAAAAAATATTTCTTTTTCTTAATTAATTCGTCTAAATCTTAATAGTTGCTTGATAAAATTCGCTTCATTTTAATTTTTTAACCTCCCCACAAATTTTGAAAATTGGTTGATATTCAACAAAAAAGGAATTTCATCGGTGTTGAAAAAAATACTATTTTTCTCAATTATATAACTTAAAAAATTGTAATGACTCCTGCTCTAAATTGTCAGATTCTGTGCTGAATTCCGTTAATTCTCGTGAATATTTTTTGCAACAATTTTTCATGTATTATGATATATATGGTTTAATTAACCTTTGAGATAAAATTCGACAATCGGATTCTCAAAAAGCTCTCTCGGGTGATTATAAGTTTTATAACAAATTCGGTTCGGTACTATTTTCCCGGTAATCTATGAACACCGAGGCCCATAGACATTTGGGTGCCATTTTGTGACCAGGTTTGGTCTCAATGGCCTGCCAATAGGATTCTTACTTTATAATTAATTAGGAAGGGTGCCAGCTGCCACAAATTCACTATCGAAGACAAAAGTTGTTTCAATTTTCAAACTAAATTACATCGAAATTCAACAAATAAGTTTGGTCAGATTCAATAGATCGATTTAGATCACCACGTTTTCAACCGGAAACTCCAAATTTTGCCAGCTACGAACAACTACGAGTCATTGCTCCAAAATATCTACAAGAAAACTTGAGGTTACTTAAATAGTGAAGAGTTTTTGAGACCAGGTTCTTTAAACCAAATTTGAAAACACTTTATTTTAAATTTTGAAGACTCAGAACCATACTGTACAATTCCATTATAAACGCGTAATTATACATATACATTAGGGTGGTCCAAAAAACGCTTTCCACCCTAGAGGGCAAGGCCCCCTCCCCCAAAGTTACCATTTGCGGAGAAAGAAAATCCGTACTTTTTTGTTCGAAATTCGAATATTAACACGTGCCACTGGGCACTTCAAAATTCCATTTAATTAATATGGAGAAACTTTGGATTTTCGAAAAATTGAACTCATACTTCAGAGTTTGATCGAAACGTGCCAAGTTTTTCAGAGATTGAAGAGGAGTACCTATGAAATAAAACCATACTAATAACTTTCAAATTATACCCCCTCTACTTTGATAAATAATTATCAAAATGAATTAATTTTTGGTGTGAAAAGTACTATCTAATAGAAATACAATTAGGCCAATTTGTAGCCCGATCGGACAACTTTCATTTTGGAGGTGGCTACACTTCAGAAACTATGCCCCATATATATATAGATATATATAATGATTGATTTGACCTGTAATATATACAATAATACATTCGTGCCACGTAATATTTGATCTTTATGTAATTTATGTGATAACCCAAGTATGAATTGATTCATAAATGAAACTCAGATCAGGTAAAGTCTGGACTTTCAATCTAAAACATTAATTCAAATAACGCTGCAACAAGACCAATAATTACAAATAGGGAGTTAACCACACTCCAAAAAACGGGGACCATCCCAAAAACGATTGATAGGTCAATAGTTCGCAGTGGGGGGGTTTGCGCAAAAAAACACGAAAACCCCAACAACAAGCAATAGGTCACGCAGGGGCAAGTTGACACAAATAATATTTACCGAACAACTCAAATTAGGAACAACCAACTCCTACTCACGACTATTAGAAAGCGCGGAATATAAACAATTTATGAACCAACAGAGGGAAATATTTTTTAAAGAAAAGGAAGGAAGGGCAAAGAATTTAAGGCTTAGATTAGACCCATCCGCTCATAGCTCTTTCTAAAGTAGAAAGATATTGATGACAGTGAACCATTAGAGAACAGAATTAATTCTAATCAAAACAGATCACGTAGACTATCGACAACAAGGAACAGGTGAAACAGGCGTTCTAGAATTCACATTATTAATACAGATACAGAAAACAAGTCCGATAATCAAATGTATAATTAAACGATTTCAGCTACTTATTTTCCTTTTGGCATGATACAAACGCCTTTTCAAACTATGAGTAATTGGGCCATTAAATTCCGTAACAATAAAGAGGATAGTCTCGCACAAATCCTCGAAGAATTAAAACAATTTAAAAGGGGTTATAAACTAAACGATCGGAACATTTTGGAAAATTTAGCCGCGTTATTAATTAAAGATGCCAAAGACCGGTGTTCAATAAATAAAAATTCTTGGGGAACACTATCAGATTTTTTTGAAGACTTCAAAAATGCCTATATAGACGAAAGTTTCTATGAGGAAATTAGACAAATATCACATTTTGCAATCAAAAACGGACTTAAGATATTCAGCCCTATTTAACAGAAATTAGGTTGAGACTGATTCAAAAGTTATTAAATTAAATGGGAGAGGGAAACTAATTTACAAAAGGAAAAGCAAAGTAATTTCAGAATTAAAGTGAAGGTTTATTATTAATACTATTTACATTGTGATTTCGCTTCTTATTATAGCCGTGTGGGTATTGGGATTTTTTTAGCTTGAGATGTATCTGGGGGGGGGGGGGTATCGCGTACTTTGCATTTGAGAAAACGCTACTGGGGGCAGTGAGTGTAAGGGTTGACGCGGAAAAACCAGGGAGATGTGGCTTGAACTAAAGCTCGGGAAGCTCTGACTTCTTGGTCTTGCGGACCGTACTTTTACGTACTTCGCTTCGGCCGTGGCACACCGCTTGCGACGCAGGCGAGTGGGCGTTCACTAGCGAGGATGGTTGGAATTGTTACGGGGCTGTGCGACACGAAATTTTAAGTATTCTTCGGCTCGACAGCTTTCAGGGGCCTCTACTTAGACCGCCCTCGATGGTGTTCCTGGACCGGAAGGACTTCGTTGATCTGGGGTCACCGTAGAGGCCGCCCTCGACGGTGTTCCTGTACCGGAGGTCTTGGCTGATCTGGGGCCTTTTTTGGGCAGCACTCTGCGGAGCTCCTGTTCCGAAAGGTCTTGGTCGAGTCTCTCGATCAACGGATCTGACTCAGGCCTTTTTAGAAGCCACCCTCTACGGTGTTCCTGGGCCAGAGGGAATTGCAAGAACATGATTAACAAATCTGTTTTCGCCCCTCGACGGTTTAGAAAAACAGGAGGGTCTGGGGTGCTTAACAAGGCAGTGGCTTTTAATTCGATTCAAGGTCGACTCTTGGGGCGAACTGCGTAACATGGGTGCCCATTGGAGATCGCAAGTCGTTTGTACGGGTGACTCTTGGAGCGATCTGGGTAGCAGGGGTACGCATTGGCGATCGCAAGTCGATGATGCGGGCGACTCTTGGGGTGATCTGGATAGCAGGGGTATCCATTGGGGATCACAAGTCATCCTCGATGCTTGGGTCAGTAAGGAGGCTGAACGTCGGAGGAGCTCGATTTTTTTTACGACCTGTGTAACAAGGGTACCTATTCGATACCGCGAGGTTTTAGAGGAAAAGTGTCCTCGTTTTTTTGAAACCTGCGTAACAGGAGTACCCATTGGGCGTCTTGGTGGAAGGAGACGAGCTTGTCAGCCGTATCGTGCTTCGCCGACGTTTGCTTCGTGAGAGAAAATTTTGGTTTTGGTTTGGAGGAAGGTCCGCCATTTCTAACAATTCAAATTGAGAACTTGGTTTCCGGGTGCTGGTTGTAAAGACAATTAGGAAATTTCCATAATGGAACATGGAAACTGGGTGAGAAGTTAGTTGAGTAGCTTGGAGGAAGGCCCTTATTTCTGACAATTATTAAAAAGGAACTAGGTATCCATGCTCCGGTTGCGAGACATTATTACTAACGGGTTTATATTAAAGAGGCGATAATTTACCAGAGGGGGTGGATTTTTTCTGAAAAATTTCCAACTGAAAGTGGATTTTCGTACAAGGTGGTTGACATGCCACAGAGAGTAGATGCTCAATAGCGGGATGATTTTTCTGAGCGAGTGACTTGATACAGTGAGTGGATTTCATGCGGGGATGGATTTTCCACTAAGGGATTGATTCGACAAGAAAAGGGGTAATTATTTACAGGATATGACTATTTACACGGGAGCGAATTGCTGAGTCGATGGCTGTAATCCTGAGTGAGGATTTATCACCGGGGTTTGTTTCGCGAACGTGAGAGCGAATAATTTGTAAGGGGATGATTATTTATAAGAGAAGGATTCCCCATAGGGCCATGAATTCGTTCAAGAGGTGGGTTACCTACAGGAGGTTGGATATTTTCCACAGGGCCTTGTTTTTTGCAAGGGGTGGGATTCCTGAAGGGTGCTGGTTCTTTAGAGCTAGAGAGTTTCCCACAGCGCGCTGATTTTCCATAGGGGTTGGTTGTTGTGCGGGTTCGACGGGGGTGTGTAGATTTACAGGAGGAGGGAGATTAAATTCTTGTAGAGGGGGAGGAGGTAGTTTAGGTAGAAGTCCGTGCTCTGGAAAATATTTTCAGGGTAAGGAGCTTCTATAGGTTGAACTCCTAGTTCAGAGATCGATAGGGATGTGTAGATATACAAGGGGAGGGATTCCCACAGGGCCTTGATTTTATGCAAAGGGTGGGTATTGATGGGTGGGGATGCTCAAATTGGTTCAAGTCCAGTTTCGGTGACCGAAGGGTTCATGTCGAAGTTCGTTGAATTGTGGGCGCCACTGGGTGTTTATTCACAACCAGAAATAAGATTAATTGGTTGTTTCTCGTGCGCAAATATGAATATGAAGCTAATTTAAATCAGTGTATGTAAGGTGATTAAAATTTTACTGACGCTCAGCTAAACTTCCCTTTCGTCTTTTGTTTAAAAGGACAAGAAGTTGAATTGTTTTAAAAAATATGGATAACACAGCGTCATACGTGAACAAATTCTACGGATAGCGTTCTACAGCAATTGCATATGGAAGTTTTACACAAATTTTTACAAACTAATTCTGGTCTAAGTTTGACTTCCGGTGATCAGCCCGAACGGTACACTGACGTTCCAACGATAAACCCTTGCAGCAGGTAAGTCAAAAACTTCGTCCTCATGGAAGTTACGTTTCATGTCTGTCATGTAGTACTTTGTAAGTCTCGAAAAATGAACAGTTGTACTGGGGGCTCAAACCAATATCTGCCCTCGGAAATCATACTCCTGACGTTGCAGCCTTGCACCAGGTATGCGAACAACATCTTCTTCGCGAAATAAAAACCCATGCCCCAGGTGTAAAAAACCAAACTTCTTCGTGAAAGCCTGGAGTTTACAGTAGATTGAGGTCCCTGGAGTAGGTTCTTCGAGGACACGAAGTCAGGCCAATGCCCCAGGTGTAAAAAAACACATCTTCTTCGGGGAATTCTGGTTTTCACAGTACTTTAGGGTGAGGCATACAAGCACATCACAGTCGCAGAGGATGTGATATACTGTCTCCTCACAGAAGCCACAACTTTCGACATCGAGGGTCGCTGTCGATCTTCATGTTAGTCCATTATTTTCACCTGCTTTCTTTCCATGTTCAGGAGTTTTTTAGACTTTCCTAAACATGGTTCTTTGAGAAACTTTCTGAAGTCTATCATACCTTTAGCCAGCTTTCAATACCTCACGTGTTCCTGCAAGAGCCACTTTTCAATGGCCAGCTTAGACGAAGTATACGAAGCTGCGCAGTACGGTTTAGGTCCGTTGAGGGATTTTGTAGTCCCGCCGTTTGTAAGCATATCTGCTTTCTTGTTACCTTCAATCTTCTCATCTCCAGGAACCCAGATCAAGTTGACTCAGTTTTTACCGAACACTTCGAGAAGGTTTTGTACCAACTCCAGACAAGGCTGGATGTAAACTCTTTTGATTAAAAAGCTCTCAAAGCAGCTTGACTATCGAAGCATATGTAAATGTGGTGGTTAACTAACCCTCGTTTACGAATCTTCTCTAGGCCACGATTTGAGCTTGAGTTAAGGTACGGAATTTGCCCAGTACGATTGTTATCTCCGCGCTAGATTTCATTCCAAGTACTCCCGGTGCAGAGCCAAGAGAGTCTTTAGAGCCGTCTGTATAACATACGAGTCTTCCCGTTGTGAATAAGTTTCCAGTAATCATGCCAGTCCTACCTTTTTGAAAAGATCACCTTAAAGGGCTTCATGAACGAGTATTCTTTCAGCATGTTATCAGTGTGCATGCAAAGGATTACATCGACCGACAATACGCTCTTTGTCAAATCATGTAGATCAAAGAAAGCGGCATTTGTATGCCACTCGCTTAGGGAAGGTCTGTATGCCTACGCCGCAGCCCTCTGCCTAATTAGAAGGTGCAGCGGTGGCATATCTAAGATGGACTCCAATACTGCGGTTAGGGTTGTAATTGCCAGACAAAAGACCCTTTGTAGGCTCTTCAGCTGTTTCCTGGAACTAACCAAACTGATTCTTGCCACACAGATTAATGAGGCATATGTTATAATTGGTCTAATAATTATCGTATATAAACAGTAAACTACCTTGGGTTGGAGTCCTTAGGGTTTTCCAATTGCATCTCTGCAAGCCCAAAAGGCTGCTTTGGCCTTTTTTACTACCGCATCAACATGTAGTTTCCAGTTTAGTTTAGGGTCAAAGATGAATCCTAAGTGCTTAGCTCATGTGGAGAAGTCAACCTTCTTGCAACAGAAATTAGCGTTCACGAGCTCATGCAGTTTCCTGCATCTCGTAAAAACCATCAATTTAGTAAAAACCTCATTCGTTTAGCCTACAAATCAAATCATCAATGACGAGTGCCCACAGGGTGGATGATAAAACTCCTTCCTTTTTACCTTCGCTCTCCCGTTGCAACCGTGGACCGAAGACTGTACAATTCTGCCGTAGAGCATAGAGCGCATCCTCCTATTAAGAGTGGTATACTCAACATGTTCCTGAGCAGAATTGAATAATATTCCATAGGGGTGTTACTAAAGGCACCCTTTATGTCCAGAAACGCTGCTATCGCTACATCCGTCAATGGTGGATTTGCCTCATATTAGGAGTCTCTCCCCGGCTTTGGTATAAAGATCGCGTTGACCTCCTTCCATGTCACAGAGGTATATCCCGTAGCTATCCAAGCCCTAAAAATGTTACACATTGGTTCCATAAGAACATCTAATCCTTCTTGAATCAGCGCCGGGAATATAACATCTTCCCCAGCGGCCTTGAATGGGTCGAAACGCCTGACGACTCATCTAATTTTTGATTGTGTTACTATCCGGCTTGCCATCCTCCAATCATCCCCATTGGCCCTATGTTCTGGAACGTCAGAAGGGTTTGGCCTAATAGCCCCTTCCTCGGACAGGTACCCAGGTTTGGAACCAGAGAAGTGCACCTGCATGAGGTGTTCGAGGATTTCGCTAGCTGTTTCTATCATGTCGCCTATTGGCAAAATCAATTCCTTCAGTTGACATTTAGAGTATTTCTTTAGAGCTCTCTGGAGTTTCACAGTATCAGGTACATTTTGAATGCCCTGATAGTGCCTCCTCCATGAGTTCCTTTTAGCCGATTGTATTTCGTTAGTATATCTTGCTACACTAACCTTATACAAATCCCAGCTTGCAGTTTTCCAGACTCTATTAAATAGTACCCGAGTTTCTTTTTGCAAGGCCTGGGGTCTATATTTCTACCATGGAGCACTCTTGTCTGGCTTTCTGCTACGGAAAGGAAAATTATCGTCATAAGATTTACATATGGCCCTATTCAATACATCAATAGCAAACTCCAGCTGAGCAATTGATCCTATGACTTTCCAAGATCTTCCCTATATTTATCCCAATCAGTCGCGCTTGGGTTCCAATACCTAATCGGATCAGACTCGTCAGTTGACAGTGAAAAGCATTTATGCCTGTGATCTGATAGGGATGTCCCAGGCGATACGTGCAAGTCAGTAAATACTTCGCTAATGGATATAGAGCACAATGTTAGTTCAATAACCTCATGAGATCTAGTTGTTACAAAAGTTGGTGTATTTCTGCGATTCAATATGATTAAATCGGTAGTTAAAAGGTAACCTAAAAGGTACTCACCCCTGTTGTTAATGTTCTTACTGTTCCATATTGTACGATGCGCATTCGCATCACATCGTCTTCGCTGCGGCTTCCACGTCGTCGCTACCCGCGAGAGTTCTTAGGCCTCCTCACCACGGCCAGGTCCGAACTCTCCTTCACCTTGGGCAGGGAAATTTAATTTCCCACCGTAATAAGTAGTTTTTTATACATGGGGTATGGGTTGGAATTCGTGTCCTCAAGGAACTCACCCCAGGGAAGTTTATGTACTCTAAAATCCAAACTTCTTCAAAGAAGATGTGTTTTTTTACACCTGAAGCATTGGCTGGATTTCGTATCCGCAAGGAACCCACTCCAGGGACCCTAAAGTACTGTAAAAACGAATTTCCTCGAAGATGTATGTTTTACAGCTGGGGCATTGGTTTAGTCTCGTTTCCTCAATGACCCTACTCCAGGGACCCTAATGTACTGTAAACTCAAGGCTTTCATGAAAGTTTTATTTTTACACCTGGGAATAGGTTTGATCTCGAGTCCTCGAGAAACTTATTGGAGGAGCCCTAAAGTACCTAAATGTTCTGCTGAGATTTAACACCCTCGATGAACATGATGTTTTCACAGTTGGTGCAAGATTTTGGCGTGGGTAGCATAATTTTGTTGAAGAAGATGTTGCTCGCATATCTGGTGCAAGTGTAAAATATCTTCCTCGAGGAAGATATTTTTGGCTCACCTGCTGGAAGCGATTATCTTCGGAACGATAGTGTACCGTCCGGAGGGCGCAGTTGATGACCGGAAGTCAAACTTAGGCTAAAATTAGTATAGACAGTACATATAGTGTAGAAATCAACTGAGAATTTTCAGATTAAGGTTTCATGGGTTTTAAAGATCGGCTTTGTGTCGCCATTAAAACACAAATTATCAATTTTTTGCAGAAATAAAAACTAAATTCCGACATATCGCGATGATAAATGAGAATAGAAAAGGTTCGATCCCAAAAACTAACTCTGTTCCGAGAAATTCAAAATTGAACATTGCTATATCACAGCATGAGTGATTTTTTGCTAAAAATCCGAAAAAATCAAGTTTTTGTATTGAACTGAATAAATTAAATATAATTTAAAGAAATATCAATGTTGAAGAGGTTAAAATAATGATTACTGCGATAAAATTGTAACGGAATTGTAATTATTATTTTAAATCATTTTTTTTTAATTCTTGTACCAAAATCTTATATTTTGAAAAAATCCTTTTACGACAATGCGCACTTGATTTTTTAAGAATTTTTTATGCAATAAACCCATTTTAAATCAAAATGATGTTTATCTAGTTCTGTACTTTAAATTTTAGAAAAAAACGCATTATAAGTAGTCATATTTTCGTAGCTCTTGAAACGTGACACTTTAATTTAACCCTGTTTAAAGTGTGAAAGATAATTTATTTTAGGCAAAAAGGATTGAGTGACTAAAATTGTTTTTTTTTTATTAAAACTAGAACATTCTTTCCTGTAGATTAAAATTTATTTGAAACAATACAACTTTTTCTTTCTTCTAAATTTGTTACAATTTTTAAAAATAATTATAAGAAGGTTATTTTAAAAAAAGTTTAAGTTTTAAGTTGTCAAGGAAATGTATTTTTCACAAATCTCAATGCTTGCTTCCTAAAACTCCTCTCTTAATTTTAAAGAAAGTTAATATTTTAAAAACAATCAAAACCTAGGGTTAAATGATGATTATATAAAATTATATTCTTTGAACGTGATTACGCTGCTTGTGCGTACACTACACTGCTTGTGCGTACACTGCTTGTGTAGACTGCTTGTGACAGATAGTGTAACTGTCGATTATTACACAATCCGTCGGCAGTTTATGAAATCTTTATTTAATTCAAACAAATTTTGTTTGAATCCAACTAATTTTCTTCTATGTATTTATTATTTACTAAATCTTGAATAATTGAAAAAAAATCTACCAGGGAAAGCCATAAGCAAAAAAATTGGACGTTCAAGTTAATGTTATTCGAAACTGAATTCCCCTTTTTTACAAGCGTCTGATAATGATGCATTCACTTATGGTGTAAAATTCGTCAAGTGCGCCCGCCTAAAAACGTGTCGTCTCCGATTTTCTTCGAAGTCCGCGAAATTTTTATCCTAGTGAACCTTTTTCAATTACCCAAAGGGAACGTCTCTAGTACGACGGGTTGTCAGAATACAGAGGTTCGAATTTTGGACCTTTCACCACGCACGCTGATTTTCAATTAACTATAACTTGAACGAAAGTTTTCCAAATTAACTTTTTAATGGGGGTTTCGGAAAAGCTTTTTCATCAGTTTTACGCTGAAGAAAATAATTTCAGAAGAGGGAACGAAAGACTGGTATTTTAGCGTACCAGGCACAGTTGTTGCTGATGCAAATCAACTTTCAAGTTCTTCAACAGTGATGGCATGATTTTCTTCGGGACTAAAGAATACGGAAGTTTTAACTAAATTTGTCTTTTTCGATTGATACAGAGCATCAACAGTCATAATCGCATCTTTAGATGACACCTGTAGCATAACACGCGTTGCGAGTCTTTTTAAATTTCCCCCAATACCATCACAAGGGCCTTTTCCATGCGCCTTCGCGTGGAAGTGCCACTCGGCTGGAATACCAAAATGTAGTTAGAGGTGGAGCAAATTGATAAAGTTATACCAATTTTTGAAGTGCAGGGCTGCTCCATCTTTAAAATAAATCCTTTTTGCAACACTCACCTCGAAAGTTGACTTTTTCATGCTTCTAAATGGTGCCTAAAGGAACTTATTTGAGCAGACTGTGTGCGAAACAATTTTCGCCCATGCACAGTTTGAAGATGGTTTACTTTAGGCGCTGGTGAAAAAGCTGCGCATGCGCACTTTCGAGATTAGGTACTTTAGACACTGACATAGGTAACTTTAAACACTGGTGTTGCTATCTTCTTGAAATAAATTTAGATTTAACTTGAACAAATCTTTTAATGAATGAAGTTTAGTTTTTAGAGTTTCGTGGCAATTTTCGTCCGTCGTATACAAGGGCATTAGTGCCAACATTGCAAAAAAAAGCGTGTGATACACGTGCGCATAGGTGATTGCTAGCTCGTGTGATTCCATCATTCGCCTGCGGCTCGAAGCTGCAAAATTAACGCTCGCACCCCATCGCCTATTTTGCGCACTTGTATCACAAATAACTATTCTCAGGTTGAAAACTCTCTTTCAAATAGTTCATAATAATTTTTTGAAATTTGTACACAGCATTTGTGTCGTGACTCAAACAATTTGATAACATAGCATGACTACGGTGTTTTAGATTGTAGTAGTCCTTATAAAAGATGATTGTTGTTTGTCTGCAAAAGAGTGAGATTTAAGCTCAAAAAAGCGTTCGCAAAGTTGTTCCGCAAAATCTTCTGCGTCTGTTATTTCTGTGCGTAACGTATTCCTATCAGTTTGTTGCCAAGTCTGGAATTCTATTCTGTCAATAGATTGATCTGCGAGAACTGATGTTATAAAATCCTCAAGTGCGCTTGTTCCAAGACACGCTATGCATTCATTCAGGTAGCATTCTGAAGTCAGAACGCTACAAATAATCTTGTTGATAGCATCATGATAAGTCATAATGGTAGAAGAATTTTCGCAGGTTAGTTCTTTTAAGTCTACAGCATCTGACATTAGAGTTAATTTTAACTGCAGGCTTTTGGCTTCAAAATTTGCATGTAATTGAGAAAGATTGTACAGAAGTAATTTTTTGATCGTGCTCGCCGGAGCCATCATCGTTTTTAGGAAAACGAAATCTTTCATGCCAGGCATGTTACTACTGTTATCATCATCAAGGTAAAATGCTGTAACCAAATTTTCAATTTCGGAGTCTAAAGTTTTACATTTTTTTAAATTAGGAAAAGATAAAATTCCATTCTCTACTACCAATTCCTTAGCTTTCCTAGTTTGAATCAGTTCAGAACCGCCAAATTCTTCAGCCAATCTTATGCGACCCCAAATATTTCGGAGAGTACTGGGATCATTTTTTGGATGATTTGCATAAATTTTTCTTAAACTGCACGTATCACGCTTATGAGTATCCTTAGAAAAAGGATTGCAACAACGGCGACTCAAGCTATTTCGTCTCGGCATGAATAAAAATTAGGCAAAAAAAAAGCTAAATTGCCAAACTGAGTAAGAAACAGTCAATCAGAGAAATATTTATCTTGAAGCAAAAGCGTCATCCTCTTGTCTTTTATGTATTGCAGCATGTGGAAATCTTTTCTGCACAAAGAAAATTATTTGGCTACAAGAGTTGGTGAAGTTAGTCGCGGATGAATAATTTTTGCTGCAAAAAGATTCTTTTTGAGACAAATGAAAGTCCTCTTAACCTTAATTTCGAGAGGAAATTCCATTTCTATCAAAGAAAAAAAAAAGGAATTTGATACATTTTGTGCGGGGTCCTTTAAAAATAAAATAAAAGAAGATCAATTTTATCTAAATTATCCTTTTAATCGTCATGCGAACGAATATTGTAAAAAAAATGTCCCCATGTAAAAGTTATGAATTAACCAGTTTAGAAACCATAAAGTCATTTAAGAGTAAATTCGGAAATTAAAAAAAAATTTTAACTTGTATACCAATACCTCCTGTTACAAATTAAAACATTTTCGACTTCATTATTTTCACTTCATTAATATACATAGACATGTATTTTGTAGAATGGTTAAAAAAATACTTGCAGAAATAGGAGTAACATATATCTTTTCCCCAAAATGTCTTGAACAACAAATCCTTTCTCAAATGCTCTTCTTGCTGTTTCAGCTTTCTCTTTGATAGTAAATATTATATTGAAGGGTATTGGGCCAAAAATATCAAATTGTTGAAAAACGAAAAAGGCTAATGTTGAAAAGTTTCTACGTTTTATTGCAAAAATAAAAGAACTCTAATACTCTCATACTATTTGAAATTCTCTATGATTATTCGAATCCTCTCTTGCGCATTCAAGAGTATTCAAATCCCTCATTCATTCGCACTCAATAGCCTACAAATTAATGCGAACACTCGCATTAAAAAGTTTCCATTTCAGACGAAACTTTCATCTCATTCAATCGCATTGAATAGCGTTCAAAGAAAGAGAACTCTCACATTAATAAGGATGAAATTCTCTTCGGCTTGCTTCGAATTGAATAATACTTTAATGAAGAGGAAATTTTTCATTGGACAGGACTCATTTAAATTAGTTTTCGCATTCAGTCGCATTCAAAACTTAGACGCTATACGGGAAGTATCGCAATCGAAAGTTTCAAACTGCTGTCCAATCCAAGGTTGTTGAAAAGCAGATTTCACGAGAACATCTCGAGAACGCGGAACAATAAACGGAAATAATAAACATGGTTCGTTTTCGATAGTAACGCCTGTTGGACGCGTGCCACGGATTTCCTCTTAGCAGCAGTGTGGGTCGGACTGCATTGAAAATATTAATCGAATCGTAGTTACAGTTCGATAATACGACTCGGCACTTCGCCGTCCATCCACCACAACCCTGTAACGTAACGCAAGTTTATAGCATTCCACAAGAAATAGCAGTTTATATATCAAAACGCACGGAGCGTACGTTTCCCTGGATAATCTGTCTTTTATTTGCCTGCTCTATAGACACATAAAGCATTCGTTCTGTAGTCCGGTTTCGAGCGTTTAGGTTCCTATATAAGAAAACTCATAGACCCACCTTGTAATGCATCCGCTCGTGTCTCTATTTTGATTAAACTTTCCTCGATAAACGAAGCGTTCAAAGATTATGTTAATTTTTCCATAAATTTAAATGTGTTGTTTGAATGTCATTTTTCATGATTAAATAAAAAAATACCTACTGACCAAAAAATGGGAAAAACAACATTTTCAGCCCTATTTCAGCGGCAAAAGTTGGCCATAAAACATTTTATTGTATTTTGTGCTTTTTTTCCAAGAAAAATTTATTTTTAATGCTATTTTCACAATTTACACAAAAACTACTATACGTTTTATCAATAAATAATGTAAAAAAATTTTAGACATTTTTGAAGCGAACAATTTGGCTTGGTAACATTTTTTCGTGTCTTGAATAGTTTGACCGAAAAAGGGCATTTTTTATTTTTAATACAATTTTCACGATTAAAACAAAAACTAATCGTCTTATTGAAGAATGGCCTGAATAAAATTTATAAAGCTTTTTGAGATAAAAAATTTCTCTTCTCAACATTTTTTCGTATCATGCATATTATTTTGCATATTTTCACATAAGCCCAATACCTCTTCGTTAAGGTGAGCACATAAAAAGACTTAGTATCTTCATGTCAAGTTTTAACAACTACATCCCATGGTTCAGTAGACGTTAAACTTAAATATCTATTTTCGTACGCAATAAATTCCAAGGTGTCGAATTTTGACCCAGAAGTGGATCAAATCGTTGCAGAATGGAAAAAGAATTAACATCTACGTGAAAAGAAGTGATTGAAATGGCAATTTTCAATGTCGTAAATATACAAATGATAAACTTGCATAAACAGATAGAGATCGAAGAAGACTTAGGCGATAGTGTATGATAAATCCGATAGAGAAGGATTATTGTAGGTAGGTTGAAGATTATAGAGTATAGACTTTGACATGAAAAAAGGTATTGAAAAAATGAGGCGGAATTAGAAATTGCCAAAACGATAAAAAATTATCGCCGTAGATAAAAAGTGAGTAGACTTGAATGAAAAGTTAGGAACTGAAAAAAAGGCTGGCAAAAGAGGAGAAACGGGATTACCATGGATAGGTGGATGATAGAAAAGCATCGACTTGGTTCTTGTATTATTTCAAATATTACATTATTAAATATACATACAAGGATACATTTAGATAGAAAGATACGTAGATGTATGTAGGGATTATAAAGTCATTTTGAATTTAAATATACAGGGTGTACCGCGAGTTATCCTTATCCTTGTAGGTGCGAGTAGAACAACAACAAAATAAGTCGAAAAATCCCATAAACTTTTTGGGCCGATACGTATTTTGGGATACACAGAGCTTTGAAATTGTATGTAGGTGAGCCGCTTTTGTGATAGCGTGCGTGCATGGAGGCTAGTGATCTCAACAACACTTCCCCTTTATCGCCAAGTTCACGACGTTGGAGGTGTACAAAAAAGCAAAATCTAAGCTCGCTCGAGAAGTTAAAACTTTTACCAATTAATTAATTAAATAAATAAAATAAAATAAATTGCACTTTCACTCATTTATATCCAACTGCGCTCGTACCCAGATTAACGAAGAAATGTGTCTGAATTTGCCTGCAGGAGTATTAGGGATATTTTTACATCACATATTTACAAAAATCTAATAATTTCCACAATAGTGAAAGTCCTTATGATTTTTCATGAACTTAGTGACCTGAGATATCATATTTCAATACCCCCCCCCCCAACGTCACAAAAACCACTCCAGCACCAGTGAGCCCGATCTAAATTTTCCTAGAAAAATGCTAGGATTTCTTGCCATATTTTACAAAATCATCAAATTGATTAGCCCCAATGATTTTCTAAAAAACTGAACGAGCCCGGGGATGATGTTTCAACATAACCCAAAACCACCCCTGCAGTAAGTTCGATCTAGATTTTCCTAGAGACATGCTAGGATTGCTTGCCATATTTCACAAAATCATCAAATTGATTAGCCCCAATGATTTTTTAAAATACTAAAAAAGCCAGGGGATGATGTTTCAACATATCCCCCAAACCACGCCTGCGGTAAGTTCGACCTAAATTTTCCTAGAGAAATGCTAAGATTTCTTGCCATACTTTACAGAATCATTAAATTGATAAGCCCTACTGATTTTTTAAATAGCTCAGTTAACCAGGGACTCATGTTCTTACATCCCCAGGAAACCACCCCTACCAAGATACATGCCTGCAATCGCATCCAGGTGTATGATGGATGTTTTTAAATCACATTCTTACGGAAATCTGAAAATTTCCATAATTGTGAAAGTCCTTATGATTTTCTTATAAACTCAGTAAAGTCTGACATTAATACACGCCCCCAGACCCCCCTTCACAGTGAGTTTGATCTAAATTTTCTTAGAGCAGTGCTAGGATTTTAGACCATATTTTACTCAAGCATGAAATTAATTAAATCCACTGATTTTTCAAATAGCTCAATCAGCCAGGGGATGATGTATCCCGCCAGGGGTGGTTTCATGGGGATGTGAGAATATCAGCCCCTGGCTGACTGAGCTATTTAAAAAATCAGTGGGGCTAATCGTTTCGATGATTTTGTAAAATATGGCAAGAAATCCTGGCATTTTTCTAGGAAAATTTAGATTAGCCTCACTGATGCTGGATTGTTTTTTGAGGGTGGGGGGGGGGCTTGTTGAAATATTATATCTCAGGTTACTAAGTTCATAAACAATTATAAGGACTTTAACTATTATGGAAATTTTTAGATTTGCGTAAGTATGTAATGTAAAAATATCCCTGATATACCTGGAGGTGTATTGGGGTGGTTAGGGTTAGGGTTTATTAGGATGATTTCCTGGGGTTGTTCAAAAATCATCTTCGAGAGCATTGAGTTGCTAAAAAAAAACATTGGGACAAACTACTTGGAGGATTATAAAAAAATTTCGATTTTCCAAAGTGAGACTTTTCACACAACTGTGCACGTTTACAGTTGTACAAATGCTACCTGGCACGTCCACAGTTGGATAAAAGTTATTGAACGTGCAATTCATTTTATTTTATTAATTTCATCAATCAATTGGTAAAAGTTTGAACTTGTCGAGCGAGCTTATATTTCGTTTTTTTTTAACACCTCGAACGTCGTGAACTTGCCGCTCGAGGGGAAGTGGTGCTGAAGATCGCTTGTCTCTATGCACGTACACTGACACAAAAGTGGCTCACCTACATTCAATTTCAAAGCTCTGTAAGTCCCAAAATACGTATCGGACCCAAAAAACTTACCGGACTTTTCATCTTATTTTTTATTGTTCTACCCGCCCCTACAAAGATAAGGATAACTCGCGGGACACCCTGTATTAGGTGATAAAAAAGAAATGAATGTGAATGGCGGGTGGATTTTCATGAATAACAAATGCAGGATTGAAAAAGGGTAGGCAATATTTGAGACTGACAAGAAGATATAAAAATACAGACGTTGAAAGACGTAGGATAGAAATGGACGATTCTCGACTGCAAAATATTTATAAAATATAAATATAAATTAATTATAAATAAATATATTTATTTATTATTTTATTTATTTAGTTATTTATTTTATATATAAAAAATAAATATAAGAGTATTAACGTGAATAGACAGAGGATAGACTTGGAGAGTTTAGATGGCAAAAAAGACAGACAAGTATATACGTAAATAGGGATTGAAAAATATATGGGTTTTCTAGCAAAAGAGGTATAAATGGATGAACTTGCATAGGTAGATGATAAAAAATACTAGATTTGGTTAGTGCAGGAATAGCAGAAATAGGAGTAGAAATCGGAATATGAATAGGATTGAAAATAATAGGGATGATTGTAGATTAAGAAAGAGAAAGAAATAGAAACAGATACAGCTTATCGTGGATATAAATATTACCGTTCGCGAAGAGAGAGACCCAAAAAATCGATTTTTAGTTATGAACATCAATCGAGAGTTTTTAAGCTACTCTTTCATAATATAAAAAAAATTATTTTTTCATCTTTAAAATTCGAATTCTTATTAAACTGCGAAGTAAGGGTCTCTCATAAAGTTCCTGTATTAGATCGCCTCTTCATTCGCTTCACCATTAAAATGTAGGTCCGGGAGTTATGTCCCATTATTCGCGGACGGTTTCATATGGAGCATTATTCCTGCAGTGACCCTACATAAAAAACCAAAGTTCTCTGAACGGACTCCGATCGGCAAACTATGTAGTATTTTTGAAATTATCTGTGAAAAAATGTTCCTATTTCGCTAGTGGAGAGACAAAGAAAATTATTTTTCTTTATAGGTACGCTATATGGTACAATCGGAAGACATGATTTCGATTCAATCTAGTCTGTAATGACGTAAATTTTTAAATTTGAGAGGTCACCTTAGATTGATAATTTCTCAATATTTGTGTGAGTATTTTATTTTCGTAGTAGTTGTTTTGGTGTTGTAACAAAAACAGACCTCTCATGACTGACCCCCTACAAATATTTGTCGCGCAATGTTCTATCGTCATTTTTTGAATTAAAAAGATTCCTAAACGTGTTAGTGCCTAGGTAGTGTCCATCAGTTATCACTCAAGTGCTAGCAAGGGTTGTTTCTTTCCTTTTTTTAATAATCAATCTTCCTCTTCCTGTCTGCCATGATGGAGATTTGTATTTTCTACTTGAAGTTCGAACGCACTGATGCGCTTTCTCTCCCCGGCACAGTATGCCGCGTCTTATATGCAAGCGAGTGCCGTGGTAACGATGCCGACAAGAGAACCGATGGTCACTAACGCACTCCTGATTGATCTATCTCAAATATTTTATAACTCAAAAATCAAATTCAACTAATTTTATATGAAGGAATTTTCGTTTTTTATTATACTATAATAATATCTCGATACCTCTCTCTTTTTTTCTTTTATTTCTCTCAGGCTGTAACGCACACACAGACACAGACATACTCACATACAGCCACGTACACCATAAGAACATGGAGCAACTCAAGGACGGCCGCCATCTGCATTTCCCCCGCAAGCGTCTTAGCACTTCGTTGACAGGCAGGGATACATTTCAGGCCATTAAACAGTGAAAGCTTGGATCCTCCATCAGCACCGATGATCGGGACGACTAGCTGAACAGGATATTATACGTATAACCGTCGCAACTCCCTCATAACGTCCTTATACATCTCTTTCTTCTTATTCTCCTTAACTGCGATTTTCTGTACGGCTGGTTGCAAAAATTGGACAACGAAAATGGTTCGTTTCTCGAAGTCAAGGAGAACTGTGTCAGGCCTCGAGTGCGCGAGAGAGACAATTGACGAGAACATAAAGTTCCAGTATATTCGGCACTTCTTATTTTCAACAACTAGATCTATTTCCCTAGAAGCGTTTGGCAGAGTGGCATCAGGTCTAATGCCATAAGAGTGACAGAAATGGTAATAAAGTACTCTTAGTGCCCATTGTGCCTTTCGATGTACGTAATTCCCGCATGAGTTGAAAAACTATCTAGTATGTGCCCTAGGTGCTCGGGATGTGTATGACACGCTTTGCAGTTATTATCAGGCATGTCTTGGCTCAAAATGTGGCGTCGGTATACTAAAGTAGAAATGATACCGTCTTGAGACGCAAAAATGAAACCATCTATGCCCGACTTCAATCTGGGTGATTTAAGGAAAGCAAACGTTAACTCATACGACATCGACTGATCCGCCACATTTCTCTGGAAGATGCCGTACATCCTCTTGTCGAGAAGCTGTTCGCGGAAGTTTTTCTCCTGTGCTTTCTTGACCCGGACATTCAGGAGTCGAACCGAAGGGCCGCGAACAATTTTCCAGGGATAGTTCCGAAAAAAAACCGCCAAGCAGAGGCATAACAACCGTGCTGAAAGCTAAACGACACCACCAAACCACCAAAAAGTTATAGATGTGCTTCAAAACGATCGAACGGGCAGACCACCCGACAATGGATCGGCAAACAGGTCCGCTCAACCTAGAGTTCGGAGTGCTGAAAATAATTTAGATAGATACACGACGAGGAACCGGTGTAACGCTACAATTGGGTGGACAAATCAAAATAAGGATGAATTGCTGGACTGCTATGATGCCAGCATTATCCGAGAGCTTCATCGCGTTTCGCAACAGTTTTTTCGAAATCAAGCACGAACCACCTGAGAGATGACAGCGATTTCAGGACAAGGAGGAACATTAACATCCAGGTTCATCCTACGGTCTAAGATTTGGATGATATGGATGCTTCCCATCGTGAGGATATCTGGGAGGATTCAGACTTCTGGTTTATAAATTTTTCAGCTTATGGTGCGGACGGAGCGTTGGCTCATTTAAATCAAAGGCCACAAACCGACGATGGCTCAAAATACCAAAAGACGCTTGCATCAACTGAAGAAGACGATTGGATGGGTAAGATGAAGGAGAATCTGAATCTGTAATAAAAAATTGTGGTAACGTTTCAAATTACAAATTTACCCCCACTCCTGCCTCCTGGAGGGGTGGGTTAAATTTTTTCAAAGTTGCTCTTCCCCCTCGAAAATAAAAAGTTTTTATTACGGGTATTTTTTCGTAGGATGCGTATTTTTTTTTAGATATTTCGATGTCTGAAGTTGAAAAATATATTAACTTTGCATGTCGAACCGTCTATATAATTTCTACAGAATCTCATGAGTATTTTTTTTTACCTGGGCAAGTATGTACGAATTATTAATATGTACGTAATGTCATTATTATCCATTTCCACATCACCCTTACGGTAGAGGAAGCGACGCGTTTTTTCTAACGCGGTTCCCTTGTAGATTTAATCCCCGACCTTTTTTTTATCCAATCAGCAAAGATGATATTTAACTAATTTTTCATTTAATGTTCTTTTTTTAGTCTTTTTGAATACCTGGACGGGCCAGATTGATTGATTCATTCTTGGCAATCTGTAGGATTTTCTTCTGCATCATTATCCTCACGCTTACCTGCTGTTTGATATTCTTTTTTTTTTCTTCTGTGAGTGATGCTGATACTGTTCAATTCTATCTTATTAGAACGTTTTTTCAGGAGATTTCATAACTGAATGAGCATGCAATAAATTTCAATAGGTTATCCGGAATATGATCTTCTGTGGTTGTAAGTAAGTTTACGTGCAGCTTCTCTTGTAGGAGGCAATATTTTTAGATGTAATCATACTTTTCGCTAATGGTCGTCTAAAATGTGGATAGCAAAGAGAGTCCAGCATAGCATTTGCTTTGGAAGAGCCGTAGAGTGCAGCATGAAATTTTCTCCTGAGAGCAGTGTTGCCACAATGAAAATTGCGTTTGTACTCGGAAAGTGTACTCAGAATTCTGAAATTGTACTTTCAATTGAGCGTTGCGGCAGCGCCGCATACTATCACATTTTGGGGCGAATTTAAAATTAATAAATTTAAAAAAGGCTAATTCTTATTGTTTATATACCGCGAACATCCTTTTTTTTAATGAAAAAATGGTACGATGCTGTCCCACTGCGCATTTCTGAAGTCTTTAACCACGAGAGTGAAGGAGACAGCAGTTTACTCCATCCCTTCCACTCTCGTTAAAGCTTCCTTCTACGATTGAAGCAAGCACAATGCACAGTTTTTAATTGTCATTAGCTGCGGAAAGTACTTAACAGCATCGGCCAATCGCAGTAGTACATAATGCGCAATGCCCAACGCGCCAATTCCAAATGTATTCACAAATACAATCTTAAAGACACAAATGCAGCATTTGTACTCAAATGTACTTGAAAAAAAATGTACAGAGTAAAGTGTACTCAAATTGTGATTGTGGTACTTACGTACTCAAATTTCACCAAATGTACTTTTTGAGTACAATTGTACTATCCTTGGAAATCTCTTCAAATGGTTACATTTATTTTAAATTCCTTGAACTTTTTTTTTAAATAACCTAAAATCTTTTTAACAAATTTGAAATCTCTTAAAATTATTGAAATCTATTAAAAATTCGTTGGAAACTTTTGAAATACCTGAAAATATTTAAAATCCTTTGACACTTTTTGAAGCTCTGGAAAATTTCTTGGAAGTTTTAAAAATACCTGTAAGTCTTCGAAATCTTTTGGAATCTCTTCAAATTATTAAAATTTATTTAAAATTCCTTGGAATATTTTTAAAACCTTTACAATACCTTCGAATTATTGAAATCTATTAAAAATTCCATAGAAAATTTAAAAATACGGAAAAATATTTCAAATCTTTAAAATCCTTTGAAATCTCTTCAAATAGTTCAATTTATTTTATATTCCTTGTAATTTTTTTAAATACCCTACAATCTTTTTAAAAAATTTGAAATCTGTTCAAATTATTGAAATTTATTAAAAATTCATCGGAAACTTTTGAAATACCTAAAAATATTTAAAATCCTTTGACACTTTATAATGCTTTTAAAAATTCCTTGGAATTTTTGAAAATACCCTTAAATCATTAAAATCCCTGGGAACCCCTTTAAATTACTCAAATTTATTTAAAATTCCTTGGAATCTTTTTAAATCCATTAAAATACCTTCGAATTATTAAAATCTACTAAAAATTCCTTAGAAAATTTAAAAAAACGCAAAAATATTTCAAATCTTTAAAATCCTTTGAAATCTCTTCAAATGGTTCAATTTACTTTAAATTCCTTGTAATTTTTTAAATACCCTACAATCTTTTTGAAAAAATTGAAATCTTTTCAAATTATTGAAATATATTAAAAATTTGTTGGAAACTTTTGAAATACCTAAAAATATTTCAAATCCTTAAAATTCCTTTGACACTTTTTAAAGCCCTTAAAAATTCCTTTGAATTTTTAAAAATACCCTAAATCATTAGAATCCCTGGGAACCCCTTCAAATGATTAAAATTGATTTAAAATTCCTTGGAATCTTTTAAAGTCCATTAAAATCCCTTTGAATTATTGAAATCTGTTAAAAATTCCATAGAAAATTTAAAAATACGCAATAATATTTCAATTCTTTAAAATCCTTTGAAATCCCTTCGAATTATTGAAATCTATTAAAAATTCCATAGAGAATTTAAAAATACGCAAAAATATTTCAAATCCTTGAAAATCCTTTGACACTTTTTAAAGCTCTTCAAAATTCCTTGGAGTTTTTAAAAATACCCTTGAATCAATAAAACCCCTGGGAACCCCTTAAATTTTTTAAATTTATTCGAAATTCCTTGGAATCTTTTAAAATCCATTAAAATACCTTCGTATTATTGAAATCTATTAAAAATTCCTTAAAAAATTTTTAAATACGCAAAAATATTTCAATTCTGTAAAATCCTTTGAAATCCCTTCGAATTATTGAAATCTATTGAAAATTCCATAGAAAATTTAAAAATACGCAAAAATATTTCAAATCCTTAAAAATCCTTTGAAACTTCTTAAAGCTCTTAAAAATTCCTTGGAATTTTTAAAAATACCCTTAAATCATTAAAATCACTGGGAACACCTTTAAATTACTAAAATTTATTTAAAATTCCTTGGAATCTTTTAAAATCCACTAAAATACCTTCGAATTATTGAAATCTATTAAAAATTCCTTAGAAATTTAAAAAATACGAAAAAATATTTCAAATCTTTAAAATCCTTTGAAATCTCTTGAAATGGTTAAAATTTATTTTAAATTCCTTGTAATTTTTTTAAATACGCTAAAATCGTTTTAAAAAATTTGAAATATATTAACAATTTGTTGGAAACTTTTGAAATACCTAAAAATATTTCCAATCCTTAAAAATCCTTTGACAATTTTTAAAACTCTTGAAAATTCCTTGGAATTTTTAAAAATACCCTTAAATCATTAAAATCCCTGGGAACCCCTTCGAATTATTAAAATTGATTTAAAATTCCTTGGAATCTTTTAAAATCCATTAAAATACCTTCGAATTATTGAAATCTATTAAAAATTCCTTAGAAAATTTAAAAATACGAAAAAATATTTCAAATCTTTAAAACTCTTTGAAATCTCTTCAAATGGTTCAATTTATTTTAAATTCCTTGTAATTTTTTTAAATACCCTACAATCTTTTTAAAAAATTGGAAATCTTTTCGAATTATTGAAATCTATTAAAAATTTGCTGGAAACTTTTGAAATACCGAAAAATATTTCAAATCCTTAAAAATCCTTTGAAACTTCTTAAAAATTCCTTGGAATTTTTAAAAATACCCTTAAATCAACCCCTTCAAATTACTAAAATTCATTTCAAATTCCTTGGAATCTTTTAAAATCCATTAAAATACCTTCGAATTATTGAAATCTATTAAAAATTCTTTAGAAAATTTAAAAAAAAGCAAAAATATTTCAAATCTTTAAAATTCTTTGAAATCTCTTTGAATGGTTCAATTTATTTTAAATTTCTTGAAATTTTTTGAATACCCTAAAATCTTTTTAAAAATATTTCAAAACCTTAAAAATCCTTTGACACTTTTTAAAGCTCTTAAAAATGTCTTGGAATTTTTAAAAATAGCCCTAAATCTTTAAAATCCTTTGGAGCCACTTCAAATTATTAAAATTAATAAAAAATTCGTTGGAATTTTTTAAAATACTCTATCATATTTAAAATATTTTGAAATCGCTCGTACTTTTTCAAGTCCCTAAAAAATTCCTTAGCTTTTTGAAAATACCCTAAAACCTTTAAAACCCTTTGGAATACTTTCAAATTATTTTAAATTCCCTGGAATCTTTTTAAATACCCTAAAATCTTTTTAAAAAATTTGAAATCTCTCCAAATTATTGAAATCTATTAAAAATCCCTTGACACTTTTTAATTTAAAGCTCTTAAAAATTCCTTGGAATTTTTAAAAATATCCCTAAATCTTTAAAATCCTTTGGAGCCACTTCAAATTATTAAAATTAATTAAAAATTCCTTGGAATCTTTTAAAACACTCTATCATATTTAAAATATTTTGAAATCGCTCGTATTTTTTCAAATCCCAAAAAAATTCCTTAGCTTTTTGAAAATACCCTAAAACCTTTAAAACCCTTTGGAATACTTTCAAATTATTCAAATTTATTTAAAATTCCTTGGAATCTTTCAAAATACTCTAAAATATTTAAAATCCTTAGAAAATTTTCAAAACTCTTAAAAATTCCTTAGAAGTTTTCAAAATACCCGTAGATCTTTAAAATCCTTTGGAATCCCTTAAAATTATTAAAATTTATTTAAAATTCCTTGGAATCTTTTTAAATACCCTAAAATCTTTAAAATCCTTTGGAATACCTTCAAATTATTGTAATCGTTCAAAAATTCCTTAGAAACTTTTTAAATATCCAAAAGCATTTCAAATTCTTAAAAATCCTTTGACACTTTTTAAAGCTCTTAAAAATTCCTTGGAATTTTTAAAAATACCCCTAAATATTCGAAAACCTTGGGAAACCTTTGAAATTATTAAAAATTCATTGGAATCTTTTAAAATACCCTAAAGTACTGCAAATCCTTTAAAATATATATATTAAATCCCTGACTTTTCCCTGATTTCCCGATTTTCCCTGACCTGCACCTGTAAAAGAAACCTTTTTTCGTTGTCCCTATCCAGCGAAGGCTTCAAAAATTCAAAATCACGACGACGAAGCTGAATCTCGAAGTCTGGAAGAAAGAAAAAAACGCAGAAGAGATAATTCGAGAATGATGAATCAGATTATAATTCTATAATGACATGAAAATAAAAAGAAAAGAGCGAAAAGTCATGGACTTAACTGTATATTTGTGCAGCACCGTCAACAAAAATGATATAAAACTCGCGAAATACTTAACAGAATTGTCAGCGTTAAATACTAAGATTAATACTACATAAAATTATGTATAATCAGATTCGTGACAGTTTTCAAAATACAAAATCAGATTAAGAAATGCCTAATGAAGCGAGAAATTGATTCAATTCGAAACTAACACAACACACTTACAACTTTTATGTAAGATTCCAGTACTACGAATGTCTTCACTTAATTAAGTAGAATCCCTTTTTAAGTAGTTGCGTTATTTCAATGGAAATAAAATAAATCTAATTCTAGAACTATTTTCAACACAAAGTTATATTACAAACACAAAGCTCAAGAATTTAGATCCGATAAAGTCAAAATTTTGATCTCGAGTATTCAAATTATCACTTTTTTTTTGTTTTTGAACGAATATTCAATTTACTTTTAATACTCAAGAACACCTGATTTTTGTAAAATCATACCAAAAAATTGAAACAATTTAAATTTAAAAAAAAAATCCCTAATTAATAAACCTGGCTCGAAAAATGTAACAAAATTCAAATTGCACAATCGTATCTGAGATTCGCGACTAACAAAAAAACTTTTTTAAAAACATATTTTTCAAAACAAAGAAATAATTGATTCTAAAATTTAAAAAAAAAAGTTCAGATAATTGAATATTATGAAGTTTGACTCTGTTAACTCCCCATTCAACAAACATCGAGAAATCACATTACTTACATTTTTATTACATGCATTTCAAGGGCGTACAAACACTTTGTACTTAATTACATACATTTCTCTCTCCATTCTCGGTGTTTCAAACAAAATTCAATTCATCCGATCCCATATTATTTTCTTCTATTTCATTTCTTTTTCATACGAAAGACAAAAACTTATAAACCAAGAATTCGGAGATGTGCAAGGATGCCATGATACTATTTACATCCAAAGTGGTAAATAAAAACGAATTGATAGAATGAAATCTCTTAACTCTAGTTTGTTATCATTAACGGAAAGACTTGACAACAATTCTTTCCCATTATTCCGCTATCCAGGAACCGAATCTGGTTATCATTAAACAACAATTTCAGCTTTAGACATACTTGTGTTTTTTTTTTTTTTATAATCTACGCATATATGTTAGGTGCATATATAATCATATATCATTACACGTATATATAAAATCTTAATCTTTCCCGTCAAACGTCCAAGAACTTCTCACAGTCTAGATTCTAGAATTAATGTACAGAGAAAGACGAAGCGGCGTTTTAAACTCACAAGTTGGACTCATCCGCATCCAAAATTGGCATGTCGTCTCCATTTAAACCATCGTTGGATATTTCCTCAAGATCCTGCGACGGAATATAGGCTGTCGCTTTCACCGCTTCCTTCTCCACTTCCGTTGTTGCCAGATCGAACACTTCCTGAAGAACTCCCGTCACTGCGTCTTCAGCCGCGTTTTCCTCGCTTTCGAGTCTCGATGTCTCAATATCTTTCACGATCTCCGTGGCGATGTCTTCGACGATTTCAGTTGCGATTTCAGATTCAATCTGAACTTCACTGATGATCTGGTCAACAACTTCACCAGGATTCTCCACTTCGAGCCCATTTTGAACAACATCGGCGATTTCCTGGGGTAAGTGTTCAAAAAGGTCATCAGCGATAATCTCATCATCTGCGATTTCTTCAGCTGGAATGATATCCTCTGTAAAATCAATGGTCTCTATTGGATTGTCGAGAACTTGAGCGTCTTCTATTGCCTCAGCTGCCTTCTCAGGTTCATTGTCTTCCATAATCGGATGCTCAACTTCGTCCCTTGTGGGTGTGGAATGTCGGGAAACTTGTTCTGCATCCAATTCTTTAGTGGAATCTTCTTGCAGAGGGGCTACTACTTCCACCGATTCTGTTGATTCTTTCACTAATTCTATCTCTGCAATTTCATCCTCTAAAAGTTCTTTCTCCGCAATTTCTTCCTCTAAAGGATCTTTTGCTGCGTCTTCTTTCTCTGCAATTTCTTCCCCCAAAGGTTCTATTGCTGCGTCTTCTTTCTCGGCAATATCTTCCACTATAGGTTCTTTTGCTGATTCCTCTTTCTCTGCAATTTCTTCCTCTAAAGGTTCTTTTGCTGATTCTTCTTTTTCTGCAGATTCTACAACTAAAGGCTCCTTTCCTGAAGATTCTTCCTTCTCATCTTCTTCATCATCAAGATCTACTATCGGAACTTCGACAACACTTTCCTGCGAACCTTCAGCGTAGACGACCTTGAAATCCTCCTGGCTTCCTTCCTCAGCCGATTCGTTCTTCTCCTCTGGAACTTTCTTCTCCTCTGGAACTTCCTTCTCCTCTAGAATTTCCTTATCCTCTAAAACTTCCTTATCTGCTTCTTCATCAGGGTCGACTGCGGAACTCGCCGAGTCTGCAACTTCGTCAATCACCTGCAGCTCTTCTCTCTGCAGAAGATCCTCAAGGTTCTCTCGATCTTCGTCCTGGGACTGAGAATCGTCATCCTGAGCTTTATCTTCCTCAGTCTTGTTTTCCGGTACTGGTTCCGCTTTATCAGTTGATTCAGTATCTTTGATTGGTTCGGCTATGATTGGTTCGGCTGTATCTTTAATTGCTTCGGTTTTATCTTCCTCTAATTCCTTACCTTCCACTTCTATCACCTCTTCCTTACCTTTCTCGACTGCTTCTTGCGTATCTTGAACTGATTCTCCATCTTCCAGAACCAATTCTTTCTCTTGAGACTTTTCAGCTTCTTCACCTTCTTCATTTTTATCCTCGGGCTCCTTACTTTTGTCAATCTCCTCCCCTTTCTCCAGCGTAGCGTCTTTAGCTTCCTCCTCTACAACAACCAATCTTTCACTCTGGTCCTTCTTCTCTTCAACAACCAACTTCTCTTCAACAACCAACTTCTCTTCAACAACCATCTTCTCTTCAACAACCACCCTCTCAAGTATAATCTTCATAACCTTCAAATGCGATTCCTGATGCAGTCCGTACTCCTTACAGTCATCAAAATCACTCTCACAGGCAGCACAAACGTAGGAAGTTCGTTCAAAAATCTCCTCCTTATTCGGCCGCCCTTTGCCTCTTTTAGCAACACTCGGTTTGGGAACAACTGGAGGACTTTTGAATTTCGGACTCTGCGCCTTGCTCTTCCTGCCTTTTTTCACACTAGAAGCCGAGGCATCCGAACCCGCAGAAACGACAGAATTACTCCGCCCCCTCCTTTTTCTTTTTACAAGATCCTCAGTTTGGGATGAGTCTTCACTGTAAGCTGACTCACTATCCTCTCGAATTCTGGCTCTTCGAACTGGCCGAGTAGATTTTGTGATCTTGATGTCACTCTCTGACTCAATGGAACTGCTTCTACTTCTCTTCTTTTTTGGAACATCAGAGTCTGAACTCTGATTGCCATTCGCTCGTTTTAGCCTTTTAGATGCTGGTTTCTCCACCGAAGCTGATTTCTCCACCGAAGCTGGTTTCTCTGCCGCAGCAGGTTTCTCCACTGGATCTGGTTTCTCCGCCGGAGCTGGTTTCTCCACAGCTGATTTCTCCACTGGATCTGGTTTCTCCACAGCTGGCGTCTCCACTGGATCTGGTTTCTCAACTGGATCTGGTTTTTCAACTGGATCTGGTTTCTCCACAGCTGGTGTCTCCGCTGGATCTGATTTCTCCACAGCTGGTGTCTCCACTGGAGCTGACTTCTCCACCAGAGCTGGCTTCTCCTCCGGAGCTGGTTTCTCATCCGGAGCTGGTTTCTCATCCGGAGCTGGCTTCTCCTCCGGAGCTGGTTTCTCATCCGAAGCTGGTTTCTTCACCGGAGATGGTTTTTCCACCGGAGCTGGTTTCGCCACCGGAGCTGCTTTCTCAGGCTTGGCTCTTTGTCGTCTTGTCGGTTTTTCAATTTTAGGCTTCTCTTTCTCAACTTCTTCAACTTTCTCCTGCTTCTCTACTTTTCCACCTCGTTTGGGTCTTTCGACTTTCTCGCTGTTTGAAACTTTTTCAACCCTACTCGCTATGGGTTTATCGTCATCGGAAATTTCAATAGCCGCGCTGCTGGCTTTGCGAGTTCTTTTCGAAAGTTCACGAGGGGGTTCTTTCGCTTTGGCCACCTCTTTTGGTTTGGAAACCTCCTTTGTTTTGGCAGCCTCCTTTGTTTTCGGAATCTCTTTTGCTTTGGAGACCTCTTTTTCTTTGGAGACCTCTTTTGCTTTGGCGACCTCTTTTGCTTTGGCGACCTCTTTTGGTTTGGCAACCTCTTTTGTTCTGGAAAGTCGACCTCTTCTGGGAAGTTCCTTGATCTCGGGAAGCTCCTTTATCTCGGGAAGTTTCTTCGTCTCGGGAAGTTTCTTCGCCTCGGGAACTTTCTTCGTCTCGGGAACTTTCTTCGTCTCGGGAACTTTCTTCGTCTCGGGAACTTTCTTCGTCTCGGGAAGTTTTTTCGCCTCGGGAAGTTTCTTTATCTCGGGAAGTTTCTTTATCTCGGGAAGTTGTTTGAGCTGCGCTTTTGTTTTTGTACTCGACCTGCTTTCGCTGCCGGAAGAACTGTCGTCGGTGATTGTGTAAACAAGCTTTCCATCCTCGGATTTGTCGACGCGGTATGGCTTGGGTTCCTGGGTGTTTGAAGTAATGTCCTTTAAAAATACTTTACACGTTTTGGGATCGATGTTTTCACTCGCGTTCCTCTTGCGCTTGTTCTTGCGGGTGTCCTTATCGGGATCCATTCGAATCCAGCAATCTTTACAGACTGTGCGTCCCGTTCGATGAATTCGAAACATGTCCACACCCTTTTCAGTTTCAATTTCGCACTCGTCGCAAAAGCGGTTTTTCGATTTTTTGTTGGCCTTGTCGGCGCCGCCACCGCCGCCGCCGCTCGTCTTTCCGGAAGCTTCGCGTCCGCGTGCCATTGTGTCTGGCTCGCTGTCCGTGTCGGACGGTGTGTGTAAGTCGATCCTGGGACCTTTTACGTGCGTTGTCTTACGACGAACGATTGACGTCTTTGTCTGGAAAACAAAGTCAAGATAGTGTTGAATTTCAGAGGTAGCAAAATAATGTCACGCAATTTTCTAAATACTAAATCGAGTGATTAACTATTTTTAAAATCTGCTATTATAATCAGGGTGTCTTCTTAAAATCATGAAAAAAGTAACTTGCAATTTCAGATTTTTCCAAGGCATCTCAAAATTTTTGAGTGGTGGTCGCAAAACATTATTTTCAAAATTCCCTGACCAACTTTTAATTTTCCCTGAGCATTAATATTCTAAGACCAGGATTTTGATGCTGTAAACATTTTTAACATGGAATCTTTTATAAATGGAAAAAAAAAATTTCAGATTAAAATTAAAAATTTTATTTATTTCAAATAAGAAAGATGACTATTCTACCATGAAATATGAATTTTCAATTCAAACGGACGAATTTCTAACAAAATAGTTGAACTTTCACGAAAAAAGATAAATTTTCAATCAAATGAACCAATTTTGAAACAAAAAATATTAATCTTCAACGAAAAATAGTTGCATTTTCAACCGAATTATCGAATTTTTTTAGAAAACAGATGAATTTTCAATAAAAAAAGATGAATGTTTAATCCATACGGACGGATTTTGAACGAAAAACTTTAATTTCCGACCACAAAATATGACTTTGTAACAAAATATTTAAACTTTCAACAAAAAAGATTAATTTTAAAGCAATTAATTGAATCATTTAGAAAACAGTTTGATTTTTAACAAAAAAATAAGAATTTCCAATCCAAAAGGACGAATCTTTTGTCCAAATAGACGAATATTCAACAAAAAAGTTCAATTTTCGACCAATGAAGATGATTTTTTACCAAAATAGTTCATGTTTAAACAAAAAAGATGAATTTTAAACCAAATGGTCGAATTTTGAAACAAAAAATATTAAACATCAAGAAAAAATAGCTGCATTTTCAACCACATAATTGAATTTTTTAGAATACAGTTAAATTTTGAGCAAAAAAGATTCATTTCCAATCCAAAAGGACGATTTTTTGTCCAAATAGACGAATTTTCAACGCTACAATTGAATTTTCGACCAAAAAAGATTCCTTTTTAACAAAATAGCTAAACTTTATCGAAAAAAATTAAATTTCCAACCAAATGGTCTAATTTTGAAACAAAAAATATTAAACTTCAACCAAAAATAGTTGCATTTTCAACAAAATAATTGAATTTTTTAGAAAACAGTTGAATTTTCAATAAAGAAAAATGAATGTTTAATTCAAAGGGACGGATTTTGAACAAAAAATTGAACTTTCGACCAAAAAATATGACTTTGTAATAAAATATTTAAACTTTCAACAAAAAAGATGAATTTTAAAGCAATTAATTGAATCATTTAGAAAACTGTTTATTTTCAACAAAAATAATATGAATTTCCAATCCAAAAGGACGAATCTTTTGTCCAAATAGACAAATATTCAACAAAAAAGATTAATTTTAAACAAAATGGTCGAATTTTGAAACAAAAAATATGAATGATGAATATTTTAATGGAATACTTGACATTCCAACCAAGAATATGAATTTTCTATCCAAAAAGATGATTTTTCGAAAAATACATGAATTCTCAATGAAGTAGTTGAATTTTCAACTAAAAATATCAGTTTTCAATCAAATAGTTGAATTTAGAACGAAAAAGATCAATTTTCTACCAACAAGACGATTTTTCAAAAAAACAATACATGAATTCTCAACAAAATAGTTACATTTTCAACTGAAGAATATAAATTTTTGACCAAATAATTGAATTTTCAAACAAAAAAAGATCAATTTTCAAACAAATTGATGAAGCTTTAACTGAAATAGTTGAATTTTATACCAAATAATTCAATTTTCAACCAAACAGATCAATTTTCAACCAAATAGTGGAATTGCCAACTAAAAAAGATCAATTTTCTGAAATATATTTTATACAAATATAATATCTTTTCTGTAATGTATCCTGAAATTTTTTAAATCAATTGAAATTTTTGAAATCTTTATAAAATTTTTTAAATCTTCAAAATATTTTGAAATCTTGGAAATCTTTATGAAATTTTTAAAATCTTTGAATCCCCGAAATCTTCGGCAATATTTTGAAATTATTGAAATAATTTTAATTCTTTGAAATCTTTCTTAGTCTTTGAAATCCCTATGAAATTTTTTAAATCTTTGAAATCTTTGAAATTTTCTAAAATGTACGGAATTTTTAAGTAAAGAAAAATTAAACTTGAACCACAAACAGTTGCATTTTCAACCAAATAGTTTAATTTTTAAGCCAAAAACACGACTTTTTTAGAAGAAAGTTGCATTTTGTACAAAAAATGTAAAATTTGCTATTTAAATCAAAGAAGATAAAACTACAACCAAAAGAGATGAATTTTAAAAACAAAAAGACGATTTTTCAACAAAACACATGAATTATTAAACGAACAAATGAATTTTCTACTAAAATTATGAATTTTCCAACCAAAAAGAAGAATTTTCAACAAATGAAGATTTTTTAGTCAGGAAAGATAAAAAAATTCATCCATCTTGTTGAACTTTTAAGCGAAAAGATGAATTTTCTGTTAAACAGTTGAATATACCACTCGAAAATATGATTTTCCAACGAAAAATTCATTTTCAACCAAACAGTCGCAATCTTAACAAAAAATAGGCAATTTCGAACCCAGAAGATTCGTTTCCTATAAAAAAAAGCGAATATTCAAATAAAAAAGATCAATTTTTAACAAAAAATAAAGCAGTTACCTTTTCAATTAAAAAAATTAATTAAAACAAAAATTTCTACCAAATGGATAAATTTTGAATTAAAGGAAAATAGGAATAGTTTTTACAGTTAAAAAATTAATTTTCAACTAAAACAGTTCAATTTTCAACAAAAAAAAGATGACTTTTTAACAAAAGAGTTAATCTTTCAATAAAAAAGATGAATTTTCAAATCCAAAAGGACGAATTTTTTGTCTAAATAGACGAATCCTCAAGAAAACAATGCAATTATCGGCTAAAAAAGATGACTATTTAAGAAAATACTTTAATTTTCAATCAAATACTTGAATTTCTTACCTAAAAAGACGAAATTTAAACAAAATCCGTGAATTTTTAAACAAAAAGTTGAATTTTCAACTAAAATTAAGAACTATCCAACCAAAAAGACGAATTTTCAAAAAATAAAGATTTTTCAGTCAAGAAAGAAAAAAAAAGTTCATCCAACTTAAACTTTCAAGCAAAAAAGATGGATTTTTTTGTTAAACTGTTGGATTTTCAACTCGAAAATATGAATTTTCAACAATAAATTCATTTTTAACTAAACAGTCGCATTTTTAACTAAAAAAGAGAAAATTCAAATCAAGAAGATTCATTTTCTACCAAAGACGAATATTCAAATAAAAAAGGTGAAAAAAAAAATTGAGAGTTGAGAATTCATGTATTTTTTTGAAAAAACGTCTTTTTTGGTAGAAAATTAATCTGTTTGGTTGAAAATTGAATTATTTGGTATAAAATTCAACTATTCCAGTCAAAAAATTTTCAACCAAAAATGGAAAAGTTACATTTTCAATTTAAAAAATACATTTTAAGCAAAAAAGAAATGAATATTCAACAAAAAAGTTCAATTTTCAAGCAAAAATAAATCACTTTTTAATAAAGTAGTTCAACTTTTACTCAAGCAGTTGAATTTTCAATTAAAAAGATCTTTTTTAACATGATAGATCAACTTTCAACTAAAGAGATGAGTTTTCAACCAGAATAATTAAATTTTTAGTTAAAAAAATTAATTTTCAATACCAAAAATCCGAGTAATTAACTCCTCGGTAAATTATCGGTAAACCCATATACAATCGTTTCAAATACCTAAAAATCAGTTAAAATTATTTAAAACCCCTTTGAAAACCAGTAAAATTTTTAGAATTTAGTGTTCACCCGGATGAAAAATTCTAAATTTCAAAAAAGAAAATTTGATTTCTCGGATAAAAACCAAGAAACGGGGAAAAATGGAACGAAACAGAAAATTCAAGGCATTTTTATCTCAGATATTTTGACTTAAATATTTAATATATTATTAATATTATATAATTTTATTTAATAATAAAAAAAAAACCTACATGTACATAAAATCGGTTCAATTTTCTTCGATTATTACAATTTTAAAATTAAAATTACTCCTTTATTTGGGAGGAAAATTATTTCAAACGTCTAGTCGAATCTTCGAAATTCGAATAAATCCAATTTCGAAGATTCGACTTGACTTTTTGGCTGCATTTTTCTCGAGTGTACACCAGATAATATTTCAAATATTTCTAAGGATTTCACGAAATTTCCAAATATTTTACAAGATATCTTTGGGTTTTGAAAAGTTTTCAAAAATTTCAGTATTTCCGAAATATTTCAAGGGATTTCTAATTCTTGCAGGAGATTTCGAGAAATTTCAAATGACTTCCAGGGATTTAAAAATATTTCAAGCGATTTCAAATAATTTCTGGAGACTGTAAAGATTTCAAAGACTTTCACATAATATCTATGGTTTCAATCAATTTTAAGAGAATTTACAAGAAGCATTTTTAATGGAATTCAAAATATTCCAGGGCATATCTCAAAACTTTTAAAGATTTCAATGGATTTCAACGAATTTTGTGGAACTGCAAAGTATTTTAAAAGATTTTAGGGATTTTTGAACAGTGTGTCCAGTGATTCTTAGGAACAATATTCAAGGTCTTTTCCAGGTTTCCAGGTCAAGAAATCAAGTTTTTCCAGGTCTTCTTTTTTACATCTAATAATAAAATAACCGTTTCTTATACATGTAAAAAAATGAGTCATTTCATTTTTTATTGGCCAACAATTTCTAAAGAAAGCAGAATGATAAATAAACAAATTATTCATATTTTTCGAACATAAATCGTCTTTGTGTAATCTTTGAGAATGTTTTTAAATCTTCGTAAAGCCTTTGAAAGTCTTGAAATTTCTGTAAGCTCTTTGAGAAATCTTTTGGAATCTTTTAAAATTTTTGTAAAATCTTTAAAATCTTTGAAAATTTTGAAATCTTTGTGAAATGTTTGAAATATTTTAGAAAACTTTGTTTGATCTTCGTTTGTGAAATCTTTTGTGTTCGTTTGAAATCATTGAAATCTTTTGAAAACTTCTCAAATTTGATGAAACCTTTTGAAATCGTTTAAAACTTTTGAAATGTTTTTGATATCTCGTGTTCTGTACTCTTTTTGAAATCTTTGAAATTCTTGAAATCTTTTGAAATCCTTATGAATTCTTTGAAATATTTGTGAAATCTTTTGTATTCTTTTGAAATCACTGAAATAATTGAAATCTTTTGAAGTCTCCTAAAAAACTTGGAAATCGTTTAAAATCTTTGAAATGTTTTGAAATCTTTGAGATCTGGTGTGCTGTACTCTTGTTGAAATTTTTTTAATCCTTATAAAGTCTTTGAAATATTTGTGAAATCTTTCTGAAATCTTTTGTATTCGTTTGAAATCATTGAAATATTTAACATCATTGTGAAATCTTTTTCGATCTTCTAAAAAATTTTGCAATCGTTAAAAATCTTTGAGATCTGGTGTGCTGTACTCTTGTTGAAATTTTTGAAATCCTTATGAATTCTTTTAAATATTTGTGAAATCTTTCTGAAATCTTTTGTATTCGTTTGAAATCATTGAAATCTTTAAAATCATTGTGAAATCTTTTTCGATCTTCTAAATAATTTTGAAATCGTTTAAAATCTTTGAGATCTGTTGTGCTGTACTCTTGTTGAAATTTTTGAAATCCTTATGAAGTCTTTGAAATATTTGTGAAATCTTTCTGAAATCTTTTGTATTCGTTTGAAATCATTGAAATATTTAAAATCATTGTGAAATCTTTTTCGATCTTCTAAAAAATTTTGAAATCGTTTAGAATCTTTGAGATCTGGTGTGCTGTACTCTTGTTAAAATTTTTGAAATCCTTATGAATTCTTTTAAATATTTGTGAAATCTTTCTGAGATATTTTGTATTCATTTGAAATGATTGAAATATTTAAGATCTTTGTGAAATCTTTTGCAATCTTCTAAAAAGTTTTGAAATCGTTTAAAAGCTTTGAAATGTTTTGAAATCTCGTATAGTGTTGAAATCATCGAAATTCCTCTATTTTTTTGAAATCTTCTATCAATATTTGAAATCATCGAAATTCCTCTATTTTTTTGAAATCTTCTATCAAATTTAGAAATCGTTTAAAATCCTTGAAATATTTTGAAGCATTTGAAATCTGGTGTCCCTGTTGAAATCTTTGAAATCCTTATGAATTCTTTGAAATATTTAAAATCTTTGTGAAATTTTTTGCAATCCTCTAAAAAAAAATTTGAAATCGTTAAAAATCTTTGTAATCTAGTGTACCCTTTGTGAAATAATCGAAATTCTTGTATTCTTTTGAAATCTTTATGATATATTTGACATTTTTGTGAAATCTTCTTAAAAATGTTAAAATCGTTTTAAATCTTTTAAATGTTTTGAAACCTTAAAAATCTGTTTTTTTTTAAATCTATAAAATCCTTGAAATCTTTTGAAAGTTTAAAAATGTACAAGCCTTTTTTGAACCTTTGAAATCCTTCAAATCTTTGTGAAATCTTTTGAAATATTTGCGAAGTCTTTTGAAATCTGGTGTGCATGCCTTTTTAAATCTTTGAAATCCGTGAAATTCTGAAACTTAATCAACATTGAAATTTTCAACTAATAATTTTTATAATTTGTGAGTTGAATATCACAAAAAAATGTATACTTTAACATGCTATAGTAGTTAATAAGAGTTTAAGAATGTACGAAGTGCGTTTGGTTTTTAGCGGTCCTCGATCGGCTTTCTTCAATGTAAACTATGCGAGTGTGATTCATACGTTATGACTATGGGTATGTGTTGCTTGAATCAGCCCACCATGATAACAGTCAGTCGGTCGCAGATTATCGGGGCGAGAGCATGATCCGATGTTGCCAGTTATTCTTTATGTATAAGAAGCCTCATTTTAAACAGAATACATTTGCTTTTATTATTACCGTAACTTTTGTTTATTACAATAGGTTATGGGCCCAGTGCTGCATCTCAGACAGCAGAGTCAGTGCAAAGTTACCGAAGTGTAAAAATAAAAAATACAATAAAACTGTAAAAGATAGAGTGCAACTTGTGAAAAAAGTCAAGTGTCAATGAGTTCGGTAATTTGTTGTTAAAAGTGAATTTATGTGGCCGAATGGCTGAAGCGAAGGTGTATCGCATTCATCGCTTCAAAGGACAAAATTACCAACTCTGGAAACGTCAAATGCAAATTTATATGGTGGAGAATAAACTGAAGAGGTAGATCGATGGATCGACTCCAAGGCCTGCAGAGGCAACAGAAGCTGCTGCATGAGAAGAAAAGGATGCTGCTGCACAGGCATTTTTAATAAAATGTCTGGCACTGGATCAGTTAAAATATTTGAGATTGTTTTGCAGCTGCGCTAATGTGGGCGACACTACAAACAATACATGCTGAAAAAAGTGATCAGTCTGTACAAGTGCTCTTGGATCAGTTCATAAATGCAAAAATAGATCCAAAGGATTCAGTGACTGATCACATTGCAAAAGCTGTCTCGCTGGCGCAACGCCTGAAAGATACGAACATGGAAAAACAGGCAGCAGTTGTAAAAGACGAAGCATTCTACGCAAAAGGAAAACAAACTAATCAGAAAGAAACCTGCACAAAAAGAAAAGGCTCGTATGACTACTGTAAAAAGCCTGGTCAATGGGCACGTGATTGTCGCATTAAGAAAAGGGCTAATAAGAATAGTGAGTCTTTGGTGGTTCAAAAGACTAGGGATCAAGATTCTCAAAAAGGTTCTGGAAGTTCGGCTGAATTGTTCAACGCAGAATTTTCATTAACTCAAAAGAATGAAGAAATATGGTTTGCTGATTCAGGTGAAACAGAGCATATGTCGTTCAGATAAGAGTGGTTCAAAGATTTGAAGGAATTTTCAAATAATGAATATTCTGTGTTAGTGGGAGATGGTAATTCTTTCTGTGTGAACGGAAAAGGTGACATTGAGGCTGAAGTGCAAAATGACTCCGGAACTTACACGAAACACACGATTGGAGGTGTTTTGTACGTGCCGCATATCAAGAAAAATTTACTTTCAATAGGGCGTTCATCGGAAAAAGGTATGGAAATTATTTTCAAAGAAGGAGGTCATAATGTTTCTTTTTATAAAAATAATCGACTGATAGTTGATGGGACGAGACACAATAACAGACTTTACAGAATGAATTTCAAGCCAGTGGAAGCAGCTGAAATAAATTTGGTAGAAACAGAAACCTTTGTAAAATGGCATGAAAGATTAGGTCACGTCAATTTTATAACTCTAAGATACATGGCAAAGAATTCTATGGTAAGGGATTTAAAAACTGTAGACTGTGGAACAAGATCCATTTTGTGAGGGATGTGTATTGGGCGAGCAAGACCGAACAAAATGTCCGAAAGCCAGCCTTCGATTGGAGGATCAAATTATTTCTTGTTACTGAAGGATGATTTTTCAAGGTACTGTTTTGTCTATTTTTTCAATGATGAAAAGGAAGTTCTAAAGTGTTTGAAGGAATTTTATTCTGACGTTCGAGCTGATGGACACTATATAAAAAGATCGAGAACAGATTGTGGAACGGAATTCTGCAATGCAGTTGTTAAAGAATTTTTGCTATCTAAGGGAATTAAGCACGAAACAACTACTCCAAGGGCACCGGAACAGAATGGATTTATTGAAAGACAAAACAGGACGATCGTGGAATCTGTCAAATCCATGATACATGCAAGGAATTATCCCCTATATTTGTGGGCTGAAGCTACTGCAACGGCTGTTTATGTCCAAAATCGAACAGCTACGGAAACACTAAATGGGTTCACACCATATGAAAAGTGATTTGGGGTAAAGCCATCAATAGGACACCTGAAAATTTTTGGCAGTAAGTGTTACGCACATGTTACGAAAGATCAAAGAACCAAGTGGGAGGAGAATTCTGTGAAGTGTTTTATGGTAGGTTATAATGAAGGAAGCAACGCCTATCGCGTTTATGATCCAGCTGCAAGAAAGTGCTACATTCGAAGGGATGTTATTTTTGATGAAAATCTGAAAACTGAGCCTTCTCATGTGATTATCACGAATCAACGAGAAGAAGAGAATGAAGAAGATATAAGAGTCAGTGGGAGGTCAATGGATGGATCGAAACAAGAAGAAACGAAGAAGACGAAAAATCCACGCCTGCCTATACCAAGAGATCCTTATTTTCTACGTGATAAAAGCACATCTTTAACATCAGAAGTTTATAAAACTGGTTCTGAAATAGCAGAGGCACTTTTTGCTTTATGTGAACCACAGACTGTACAAGAAGCATTAGATTCTGAAAATTCAAATCAGTGGAAGCAAGCCATCAACGAAGAATTGGAGTCTCTGAAAGAAAATGAAACGTGGATTTTGGTTCCCAGACCTGAAAATGAAAATATTATTTCAAATCGTTGGATCTTCAGAAGGAAATACAAATCGGATGGAACAATTGATAAGTTCAAAGCTCGACTTATCATTCGAGGCTTCGCGCAAAAGGAAGGAATTGATTTCAACGAAACCTTTTCTCCTGTTGTGAAGTATAGCACTATAAGGTTGGTGCTATCAGTTGTTGCTGCAGAAGATTTGGAAATGACTTAGTTCGACGTCAAAACTGCGTTTTTGTATTGACAATTGGAGGAGAGAATTTATATGGAACAACCATCTGGATTCGAGATAGATAATTGTGTTTGTCAACTCAAGAAAAGTTTGCATGGACTGAAACAAGCCCCAAGTCGTTGGAATAAAAAGATAACGGAATTTCTAAGTGAGTATGGATTAGTTCAATCTGAAGCAGATTCCTGTTTGCATTATTTAATAAATGAAAAGGTAACTTTATACTTGATTTTATACGTAGATGACGGAATCGTTTGTTGTAGTGATGTAGCAAAAATGAATGATTTGTTGTCTGAACTTGGTCGCATGTTCAAAATCAAATGTTCAAAAGCTGAGTGTTTTGTGGGAATACAAATAGAAACAGAAAGGAATGTAAAAACTTTTAAGTTGTATCAAAGTGCGACAAGACTTCATTTAGCTTTTATAATCAGTGTTTTGAGTCAGGTTGCAGAAAATCCAAATTCAAGTCATTGGAACGGAGTAAACCGAGTACTGAAATATTTGAAAGGCTCTTCTAATCATGGTATTGTTTTCGAGAATACATCAGAGGACAATGTTTTAAAAGCATATTGTGATTCTGATTCGGCAGGTGATTTAGATAACCGAAAAATTACCACCGGGTGGATTTGTCTTTTAAATTATGGTCCTGTGGCCTGGTTGTCAAAGTAACAATCCACCGTTGCCACTTCATCGACAGAAGCTGAATTCATAGCTTTATGTTCTGTAACTAAAAAAGTTGTTTGGGTCCGGCGTATTCTCACTGAATTAATTTGTACTCAAAATCTGCCTACAACTGTGTACTGTGATAATCAAGCTGTTATAGTATTAGTAAAGAATCCCGCTTCTTCTAAGCGATCCAAGCATGTTAATACACAATATCATTTTACCTCTGAGAAACAAAGAGTAGGGGAAATAAATGTAACGTATGTTAAAACAAGCGAAAAATTAGTCGATCCACTTACAAAAGCTTTGTGTAAGCAAAAGTTACAAAGTTTGATTTATCAAAGCGGAATTATAGTTAGGCGAAACATGTTTTATACAGATATTCATCGAGTGGGAGTGTTGAAAATAGCTATTCATATCCGTATCTTTTAATATGAGTTTAATAATGTACGAAGTGCGTTTGGCTTTTGGCGGTCCTCGATCGGCTTTCTTCAATGTAAACTATGCGAGTGTGATTCATACGTTATGACTACGGGTATGTGCTGCTTGAGTCAGACCACCATGAAAACAGTCAGTCGGTCGCAGATTATTGGTGCGAAAGCATGATCCGATGTCGCCGGTTATTCTTTATGTAAAGAAGCCTCATTTCAAACAGAATACATTTGCTTTTATTATTACCGTAACTTTTGTTCTTGTATTGCAACCTTTTATTACAATAAAAGACCAAAAGATGCTTGCATTAACTGAACAAGAAGATAAGGGTTCGAAAGTTCGCCCAACAACTGAGGATATTGAATCACAAACTGAAGAAGCCAAAGCTGCTGACAAGCAAGCAGCATATTGTTGATAAAATACGGCTGTTATCTGACGCAAGGAGGAGAATAAAGAAGAAGGATAAATGGATCAGGGAGAATCAAAAGTTTCTCGCTGACCCATCTCGCCTCTTCAGTGAACACCCTGCTTCTGTCAAAAATCCACCCAAGCCCAATGAGGTAGAGACTTTTTGGAGAGAGCTATACAAGATCTTGAAAACACTAAAGTTGAAAGAAGATACTGACGATATCATCCGCTTCAAGGAATTTTGCGACAACCTCATAAAATCTGATAAAAGTTTAAAAATCTCTATGGTTTCCCGAGTTATGAACAAAAATGTCCAAGCGTGTCCGCGTCAGGTTTCATTCGCAGATCACCTCTGGCGGCTACGTGAGCGGTAGTAAAAATCTCTGCTGATTTTTGAAACGTGATTACTCGTTTCAAAAACAAAGCGAGTAATATTTTTGAAAAGCATTAGAAAGTTCATGAAATCGCGCGTCAAATTACGCCTCATAAAGATATTTTTATCTTTTGAAAAGAATATACCGCGGGAGAAGTTTTTTATTTTCAAATCGAAGAATTTCTTGAATATTGTATCTCGACTTTACTTGTGGTGAAAACTAGAAAAAGTGTGGAAAATGTCTAAAATTCATTTGACATAGTCAGCGAAGTCTCATCTTCAATTGTTGGCAATAAAAGTTTAAAAATCTCTATGGTTTCCCGAGTTATGAACAAAAATGTCCAAGCGTGTCCGCGTCAGGTTTCATTCACAGATCACCTCTGGCGGCTACGTGAGCGGTAGTAAAAATCTCTGCTGATTTTTGAAACGTGATTATTCGTTTAAAAAAAAAAGCGAGTAATATTTTTGAAAAGCATTAGGAAGTTTATGAAATCGCTCGTCAAATTACGCCTCATAAAGATATTTTTATATTTTGAAAAGAATATACCACGGGAGAAGTTGTTTTTTTCAAATCGAAGAATTTCTCGAATTTCGACTATAACTTGTTGTATAAACTAGGAAAGTTGTGGGAAACGTCTAAAAAAAATTGCACATACTCACCGAAGTCTCATCTTTAATTCAAGTCGATAAAATTGAAAAAATCTTCATGAGTTTCCGAGTTATGACCAAAAACGTCCAAGCGTGTCTGCGTCAGGTTTCAGTCTCTGATCACCTCTGGCGGCTGATATTTGAAACGTGTTTACTCGTTTCAAAAAAGAAGCAAGTAATATTTTTGAAAAACATTCGAATCTTTATGAAATTTCGCGTCCAATGACCCCTTATAGAGATATTTTTTATATTTAAGAAAGAATAGACCATGTAGTTTTATTTTTATTTAAGAGTTTCTCGAATTTTATACTTCGAATTCAACTCATGGCATCACCTAGTATAATTGTAGCAAAAATCTGAAATATATACCACACAGTTTTTCAAGTCTTATCTTTAATTCAAACCAATAAAATTTGAAAATCCTTCATGGGTTCCCGAGTTATGACTAAAAATGTCCAAGCGCGTCTAAGAGCTTAGAGACTTTTGGAATTAGCTGAATAATTTAATAAATAATTATATCTGGTGGATAAAAATAAAATAATTTGTAAGAAATAGCATATGTGAAATAAATATATTGTATTGCTGTTTTAAGAATAAAAAATTATTAAATAGTAGCAATTATGATTCGCGCGCTACGTGCCCCAGTAGTGAAAATCTTGAGTTTACTAATCAAAAAGGTTATCAAAAATTAAAAGTTTATTTTTAGAATTAAAGAACATTGTATTCCTAAAAAACATATGAAGCGATATAATTATTTTTTTATTCTTTTAGCCTATTTCTTTTCAGAAAATTTACAAAATAGGTGCATTTTTTAGAAAAATATTTGTTTTCTAAGCTTTGATATACTTGCAATCAACTTGAGTTACAACTTGAACATACAAATAAAGCCAAAAATTTATTTATACTACAATTTGATTATTATAAACAAATTAGAAAAACATTATTTTTATTCATTGTTCATTATTCTATATGTATCAAAATAGCTTATTAGCCTGATTAAACTGCAGAATATTTTTAAGATGTAACATATAACTTTGTTATAAATAATTTTAATAAACATAGACATATTGAACATAAGACATAATAAATTCGAGGAAATTGTTAAACCTTAAAATTTAGGTTTATTGTGAGTAACCCAAGATAAAAAGTAGAAAATCATCATCTTTTTCTCACCAAAAAAAATTTCTTGGAAATTTTTACTCTTTCTTTACTTGAAAATCTTTCTTAATTGAAAATTCAACTCATTTTGAAAATTCGGCTTTTTTGGTTGAATTCTACTTTTTTTACTTAAAATTGAAGTCTTTGTGGGTTTAAGTATCAATTATAGCATTTTTTATTGACAATTCACCTTTCTTTTTATGAAAACTCATCTACTCAGTTGAAAGTTGAACTCTTTTGGTTGAAAATTTAATTCATTTTTTGAAAATTAATTTTTTTTGTTTGAAAAATTTTTTCCTGAAAATTTAACTATCAGAGTCAAAGCTTAAACTATTTTATTAAAAATTTGTCTTTTCATTGAAAATTAATTTCTTCAATAAAAAATTAAACTATTTGAGTTGAATGGTCCATAATTTTAGTAGAAAATTCATCTCTTCAATTGAAGTTTATTTTTTTTTAACTGGAGATTTAACTATTCAAGTTTTATTTGAAAATTTGTTTTCTTTTATAGAAATTAATCTTCATGGTTGAAAAATCATTTTTTCGTTCAAAATTGAACTATTCCTGTTAAATATTCATAATTTGAATTGAAAATTTATTTTTTTTGTTTTTAAATTTACCTATACGACTAGAAGGTTAATTATTTTTTGAAGATTAATTTTTTCTAATGGAAATTTAACTATTAAATTTTGGGTAAAAATGTATCTTATTCAGTTGAAAATTTATGTATTTTGTAGAAGGTTCGTATTTTTTTATAGAAATTAATCTTCTTGGATAAAAAATCATTCTGGATTCAAAATTCATCACTTTGATTGGAAATTTAACTATATTCGTTGAAAGTTCTTTTTTTCGGTTGAAAATAAATTCTTTAACTAAAAATTCAACTAATTGATTGAAAATTCATCTATTATGTTGAAAAATCGTATTTTTTGGTAGAAAATTAATCTTTTTCGTTGAAAATTCAACTATTTATATAATAATTAATTTCTTTTAAATTGATATTTTGTATTTGAAACTTGAACAGTTGGGTTAAAATTTCATGCATTTTGTTGAAAAATCGTATGTTGTGGTAGAAAATGACCCTTTTTTGGAGAACAATTCAAATATTTGTTGTTAAATATGTAATATTTTTACTTTGAAAGTTAGAAATTTAAAGCGTTTTAAAATCAACTTATTATAGTATATACATGCATTTTATTAGAAAATGCAGTTAGATTTATGTATACGAAGATGAAATAAAATTTTTTTCAATCATTTTTCAAATTTATAGACTTTATATATTTTTTAAGTGGTTTTAACGAATTTCCACAGATATTTAGGAATGAAGTAAATTTAATTTTAAGGGATTTCTACGGATTTAAGCAATTTCAAGGGATATTAAGAACATAAAAAAATTGCAGAAGATTTGAAAGATTTTAAATTATTTCAAAAGAATAATATATTATAGAATAGAAATCCAGGGAAATTATTTTAAATTAATCTCAAATTAATTTTAATTTTTCTAGTAAAAGAGACAGGGTTTCCAAAAAAATATTTAAATGTTTAACCGTAGAGTAAAATTTTTAAGTCAAAAAGACTCATTTTTCCGAATACAATTGAATTTTCAACAAAAAAGTTACTTTTGAACCAAGAAAAATAAATGTTCAAACAAGAAGGAAGACTTTGCAATAAGAAGCGTGAATTTTCAATAACATAGTTGAACTCTCGACCAAAAATGGTGACTTTAACAAAATAGTAGAATTTTGCAAAAATAATAAGATTTTTAACAAAATAGTTGAATTTATTACCATATAGTTGAATTTTCAGCATAGAATTCAATGAAATATTTGAATTTTCAAGACAGAAAGACAAATTTTTTAGAAAAAACTTGAATTTTCATCAAGGAAGTTCAGTTTCAACCAAGAAAAATTACTTTTCCAAGATGAAATATGATTTTTCAATAAAAAGTGAAGTTTTTAAGCTAAAAAGTCGAATGTTTTATAAAACAGTGGACTTTTAAATCGGAAAAAATGAATTTTTACCAAAAAAGATCATTTTCAATTAAGAAAGATTAATTTTTAATATTGTATAGTTAACTTCTCAACCAAAAAGTTGAACTTTAAACAAACAAGAATAATTTTTTCGCCAAAAAGACAACTTTTTAAGAAATTATACGATTTTTCTAACAAATAGTAGAATTTTTTACCAAATAGTTAAATTTTTCACTAAAAAGTTGAATTTTCAACAATCAAGATTAATTTTGCCGTATAAAAAGAATATTTTTCAACAAAATACCTGAATTTTCTACCAAATTGTTGAATTTATAACCCATACAATACGAAAGATAAAGTTTCACCCAAAAAAGGAATAATCCAATTTTCAGATAAAAACTCAAATAAAAAAATAACTTTAGACAAAAAACAACAAATTTTCAACAAATTTGTTAAATTTGCAACCTAAAAGATGATTTCTCAACCAAGAAGATGAATGTTCCATAAAAAAGGCGAATTTCCCACTTATCCAATATACAGGATAAAGTTTTGACCAAATATGGAATAGTTAAATGTTCGGATGCAAAACAATGTTTAACAGAAAAAATTAATTTTCAACAAAGTTGTTAAATTCTCAAGCGAAAAATAATAATTTTCGACCAAGAAGATTAATGTTTAAAAAAAAATACGACTTTTGAACAAAAAATATGATTTTTCGACAAAATTATTTAATTTTTAAGTCAAAAACACGAATTATCCACAAAAAAGTTGAACTTTCGAATAGTTGAATTGTTATCTATAATTCACGATGTAGTTCAATTTGTCAATAATCGAATTGTCTAAACAATTTATTATTGTTTTCAGCAATTTTCTCATAGAATAGAGTGAAAATGTCGCGTTTTTTAACAAAATTTTCCACTTGTCCAATTTTCAATTAGAGAAAGGTGATAATTCATCAATGTTAACAAGAGTGTTTATTTCAACAATATAATATTCTTGTTAATAATATTCTTTTAGAATAATGCTACAAAATTGCAGTTTTCTACACAAAATTTCACTTTCAGTCCAATTGTCAATTAAAATGAGCTAAATAATTAGAGTCAAGAAAATTATTGTTCAAACAAATTATTATTATTAATATTAATATTTTATTTGGATAATGCTAGAAATATGCGGTTTTTCTCTGAATTCCTGGCTTTTTGTCCAATTTTTAATTTGAGTGAAGTAATAATTAATTTACAGTAACAAAAATAATTGTTTAAACAATTTATTATAATTTTTATTAATATAATCTTTGCTTGATAGTAGAATTTTGCGGTGTTTTCTGAAATTTTCAACTGTTATATTTTTCACATGGAGTGACTTAAAAATTGATTAGATAATTTTTTAATAACTAAGAAGGCAAAGCAAAGTTAAAGATTTTAGAAAAAACTACAATTTTCTAGCACTCATCTAAGCAAAGATGGTTATAAACAATATTAAATTGTTTAAGGAACTTTTTTGTTAACTTTCATTGATTATTACCACGCTAATTGAAAAAAGGACAGAAATTTCAAAATTACCAACAAAACCATAACATTTTGCCATTAGGACAAGAGAATATCATTAATAATGATAAAAAATTGTTTAAACAATTTTTTTTGTCAACTTCAATTAATTATTACTTTACTCCAATTGAAAATTGAACAAAAAGCCAGAAATTTCGGAAAAACCCGCATCTTTCTTGCATTATTCAAATAGAATAATAGTAATAATAATAAATTGTTTACACAATCAATTTTCTTGACTCTTATTATTTAGGTTATTTTAATTACAAATTGGACTGAAAGTCATTTTAAAAAAACTGCAGTTTTGTAGCATTATTCTGAGAGAATATTATCAACAATAATGATTCATTGTTTAAACAATCACTTTTGTTAACATTGATGAACTGTCACCTCCCTCTAATTGAAAACTGGACAAAAAGTGGATATTTTTTTTTAAAACCGCGACTTTCTAACTCTATGAGAAAATTGCTAAAAAAATTGTTTAAACAATTTATATAAACATCTCATTATCAGTATAAAATGGGCTTCCATGTGCCCGAAACAATTTGCATTCAAAAAACCGCAAAAAAGTCATAATTAGCGCCCAAAACTCGCAAAACCTATTTTTTCACTTATGGGTTTTTTTGGAACCCTATAAAACAGACTTATGGTGCTGATATTTAAAAAGTGATATCTGATTCGTATTCTATGGTTAATTTTGAAGAGAAATAATGAGTTTAAACTCGATTGAGATAATATTAAGGATTTTGAATAGAATTTACAAAAACGTCTTTTTTTCTTATGGGAAATACGTGTTAAACTTTATGGGGCTTGCTTCACCTCCTAATATAATTTTTTTCAATTGATTTATTTTTGTGTAGATTAAAACAAATTTCCGACCTGACTCCATACAAAATTCGAAAAAAAAATTTCCAATGCATTTTCGGACCACCCTGTTGACGTGACGCATCCACCCCATAAAATACAAATTTTCCTGAAAGCACCTCTGTCACTTCACCCAAAGATTGTTGATAAAAAGTTCGTCAAGCTTTTGGGAGACTGAGTGAAAAAGTATTCTCATCCATTATTGAATAGTATAGGACAGGAGGATGCGTGACAATGAGAGGACGCAAAAGCCAGAGTGCTTTAATAAGAGAGAGAGGGTAAATTGTTGCGAAGTATCAGGAATCAGGAATCAGTAATCAGGAATCAGGATGGAAGCCACAACTTGAACGTATCGCGAAGTGCACGTAGGTGCGGAGAGTGGGCAAGTGGAGTGTCAGAGGGTAGGAGCCAGAAGGGATGGCTGGCAGCTCATCTTGTAATGGACTCAAGAGACAGTCGAGTTGGCTAATGGACTCCTCTCTGCCGAAAAAGTCTCTAGTCGTCTCTCTCTCTCTCTCTCTCGCTCTCTATCTATCTATCTTTCTCTTACATTAGTATCTGTGCCACGCGAGTATCGATGCCATCGAATTGCCAGGCTCTATTTCCAAATCTATGAGTAGCAGCATGTAATGGCTTCCTCAATTGAAAGATTCAAACTGTGTCTTCATAAAATGGGAATATTGATTTCCAATAGCTTCCTACCTTCCCTAGCTTATTCCCATCCTATAAGATACTAAAAACAGTTTCGAAATTGATAATAATCTGGCATTATCAGCTTACTCAGCAATTTCTGGTGAAACTCCAGAAATTGCGCAAACACCTTGCACAACTTCGGCAGCCACTATAGAGTTCTGACCTTGCTCCTGTGATTTCTATTTCACAGATTGAAGTATCCTCTGAAAGGAAAATGATTTCAAGACCTAGAGGATATAAAAAAATGCGTCAAAGTAGCTGTTAGCTATTCCGAAAGGTGACTTTAAGGAGTGCTGTCGAAAGTGAAAAGATCACTGGAAGAAGGTTATGGCTTCCAAAGGGGAATACATTGAAAGGGATCAGTCTAGGAAATTAATCGTTGACTGAGTCCTTCAACACGACAACGCACCTGTCCATTCATCGCAGCTTATTCAGCAATTTCTGGTGAAACACGGACTAAAAAGGCATTGGAATGTTTTTTTTCTCGATTTTTTATAAATAACGCCCGGAAATGTGTTCAAATCCACACCAATTTAAATACATTTTCATTTTTTAATTATATTTAGAGGTGGCGCAAGCACTATGAAGTTTAACACGTATTTCCTATAAGAAAAAAATACGTTTTGGTACATTTTATTGAGAATCCTCAAATTGGCTAAATCGATTTGAAAATCAACATTTCCTTCACAATTAGCTGTAGAATACAAATTAAATATTTCTTTGCAAATATCACCCCCATAAGTCTGTTTTCTAGGGTCCCAAAGAAACCCCATAAGTGAAAAATGGGTTTCGCGAGTTTTTTGCTCTAATTATGATTTTTTTTGCGGTTTTTGTAATACAACTTGTTTCTGATACATCAACCTTTATTTATACTAATAATTAGATGTTTGAATTATTTGTTTAAACAATTTATTATTATTGTTAATGATATTATCTTTGAATAATGCTAGAAATTGCGGATTTTTCTAAAATTTTCAATTTTTCGTTCACTTTTCACTTGGAGTGAGTTAATATTTAATTAATTATTGCAAAGATGATTGTTTAAAGAAATTAATATTGTCTATAACTATCTTCTTTTATATTAATACTAGCTATTTGCGGTATTTTATAGATTTTTTAAGTTTGGTCCATTTTTCAATCAGAGTAAAGTATAAATCAATTGAAACTAACAGAAATGATTGTTTAAACAATTTATTATTTTTTAATAATATTATCTTTGCTTAATGGCTGAAATTTGCGATCTTTTCTGAAATTTGTAACTATTTGTCTATTTTTCACTTGGAGTGACTTGATAATTATTTAAGTTGAGGAAAACTAATTATTTAAACAAATTATCATTGTTAATAACTATCTTCATCTATATTAATGCCGGATAGTTTGCCGTTTCTTTTTCAGAAATTTTTAACCTTTTGCTCACTTTTCACTTAGTGAGGTAATAATGAAGGCAAGTTAACGAAAATAGTTGTTTAAACAATTTTTCATTGTTTAAAACTATTTTCTCGCAGATAAGTGCTAGAAAATTGCAGTTTCTTCTGAAATGTTTAACTTTGCTTTGTCTATTTAGTTATGGACGATTTATAAATAAACAATAGAGACAAACATATTTTAAACAATCTCTTTCTTTTTCGTGAATACATTTTGCTGGAGGGGAGCTGATATAGAAATATGTTAAATTCCAAATTTTTCTTTTACGCTTTGCAATAAACTTTGTGTTTTAATTTGAAAAAAAAAACGTTTACAAATATTTTACACACCTTTCTTTGTTTTTGTCTCTTGTGTAAGATAGCTTTTTTGTTTAAATTAATTCACTTATTAGTTCACTTATTATTTTTTCATAACTGAAAAGTCAAAGCAAAACTAAAGATTTCAGAAAAAAATCAACTTTCTAGCATAACTCAAAAAAAAACCGCAATTTTTTATCACTTATCTCAGAGAAGATAGTTACAAACAATTATTAATTATTGGAACAACTATATTTGTTAACTTGCACTATTTATTACTTTAGTAGGTAAAAAGAGGGTGAAAAGTTTAACATTTCAGAAGAAACCGCTACTGTATTGCAATAATGAAAAAGATAGTTCATTAACAATAATTATTTGTTTCAATAATTATTTATTTTTTCTGAATTAAATTAATTATAAACTATGAGAAAAAACTCCTATGTTAAAAGTAAACAAATAGTTGTAAAATTCCAAAGAAACCGCAACTTTCTAGCATTATTCAAATTTATTCTTATTATTGATAATAAATTGTTTGAACAAATAATTTTAGTCACTTCACTTCATTATTCAACTTACTTCAAGTGGAAGGTGACCAAAAAGTTAAAAATTTCAGCAAAAACTGCAATTTTTTAGCATTATCCTCAGAAAATATTATTTAAAATAATAATAAATTGTTTAAACAATATTATCTTCCAAAATAAATGAACCACTACCTCTCTCTCTCTCTCCAATTGCAAATTGGACAAAAAGTGGAAAATTTGTTTAAAAACTGAGACTTTCTATCTCAATTCTAAGAGAAAATTTCTAAAAACAATAATAATTCTTTTATTAATTTATACGAACACCTAATTATCAGTTTAAAGTATCATTTTATGTATTACAAATAATTTGCATTGAAAAAAGTAAAAAAAATCATAATTAGCGTCAAAAACATGCAAACCCCATTTTTTCTGCCTACCCCGAAAGGGAAACGGCTTAATGATATAATAATAATAATAATATTTCAGACGTATTTTTTTCTAATGGGATATACGTGCTAAACTTCATGGGGCTTACTCCACCGCTGAATATTTTCAACAAAAAAAATAGATTTATTTTTGTATATATCCAAACAAATTTCCGGAAGTTATTTATAAAAATGTGAAGAAAAAAAAAATTCCAATGCATTTTTGGAACACCCTGCTGTCCATGCAGCGCAGCTTATTCAGCAATTTCTGGTGAAATACGATCTTACAATAATTCGACATTTTTCGAATACTTTCCGGACAGACCTCTTATATCCATTACTCAATGGTTGATACCATTATTATCAAAAAAAAAAAAAACTGGCAACCCCAGTCGTGCCTTCACGCGACACAATTTATCCTCATCCCTCCCAATGCCTTATGGATTCTCCTCAAATAAATGCTTATCCCGGCCTAAGTCACTCGAAACTAGAGACATGATATCGGAACAGAGAAAATGTATTTGCGAAAATTTGATGGAAAAGTTGCCTGCTCGGACAATTCCCGATATTGATATCTGGGCGGTCCTCTATCACTAGCCAGAGCCAGGAAAGAAGCAGGACAGCCGAACAGGACGAAACGTGGTCCATGTGAGTGCCTCTTCTGTCTCTCTTCCTTGAGAGAGACGGAATGAGACAGCTTTCTAGCTAAAGTTGCTCTCTCTCCCTCTTTTTCTAGGGGATGCGCAACCCCCTTTCAGATCCACCCTGGTGCTCCTTCTCTCTTCCACTCACGTGGACTTGCCTTCCCGAGATTTATTATGCATGGGGCTGATGTATCGGACATCAGACGTACGGGGTCGCTGGACTGGGGTAGTTCAGGGAGGGTTTCTCTCGAGAGTGGACCGGAAAAGGATAAGGGGCAGAATACTCTGACGTTAGCCTCTTTCCCTCCAACTAACCATCCCCCTTCACTTTTTTATCCTTTTCTATTCTCCTCTCTTTTATTCTTTCTTTTTTAGTCCTCTCTCTCTCTCTCTCTCTCTCTCTCTCTCTCTCTCTCTCTCTCTCTCTCTCTCTCTACATCACGATCGACCTTCGGACTTATTACTTTGCGAGCGGCGTTACGATAGATTGAAAGGAGCACCTTGGAACCCCTCGACTTGACTTCTATATGTGCACTTATATACGCACGTGGAAACCACCAAGTGGTCAATTTTTCACTCCCTACATTCAGAAGTGAAACCCAGTTTTTAATTGATTAAGCACCTAGGGAGGAAGTGTTGAAAATGCAAAGTTAAGGACCGGCAATCGGAAGAGGTGGGGTTCGATTCCCACGGGAGCGAAGGAGAAAGATTTTTTTTCAGAAATTAAACATTTTTAATTTATGAATTTTCTAACTTCATCTAGTCGGAAATGACGTTAAGAATTTCTGTTATTTAACCATTACCGGCACGGTAGGAGATTTAATATCCCACATAGATTATCTTCATGTTTATAATATTTAAAGCTGTTTTTTCTCGATTGTGGTGATTCTTTTTGTGAATTTACTATAACAACATGTTAGAGATTTAAACATTAAATTTCGTTATCTGAAATTTCTGGTGAAATTGGTAATATTAATAAACGATTCAGGGAATTCAATGATTTCAAAGAATTCCGAAAATTCAAGGATTTCAAAGAATTTAGAGAATTCAAGGATTTTAAAGAATTCAGATATTTCTAGGAGTAAAGATGATTCAAAGATTTCAAATAATCTAGAAAAGTCTGAAAATTCAAGGATTCCAAAGAATTCAGATTTTTAGGAATAAGGAGAATTCAAGGAATTCAGAAAATTCAAATATTTAAAAAAATTTAGAAAATTCAGAGAATTCAAAGATTTCAAAGAATCTAGAAAAGTAAGAGAATTCAAGGATATCAAAGAATTCAGAAAAGTCAGAGAGTTCGAGGATTTTGAAAATTTTAGAGATTTTCAAGAATAAAGAGAATTCAACGAATTCAGACAATTCAAAGATTTCAAAGAATTTAGAAATGTCAGAAAATTTAAGGATTTTAAAGAATTCAGAGATTTCTAGGAGTAAAGATAATTCAAAGATTTCAAATAATCTAGAAAAGTCAGAAAATTCAAGGATTCCAAGAATTCAGATTTTTAGGAATAAGGAGAATTCAAGGAATTCAGAAAATTCAAATATTTACAAAAAAAGAGAAATATCAGAGAATTCAAAGATTTCAAAGAATCCAGAAAAGTCAGAGAATTCAAGGATATCAAAGAATTCAGAAAAGTCAGAGAATTCAAGGATTTCAATGAATTCAGAGATTTTCAGGTATAAAGATAATTCAAGGAATTCAGAAAATTCAAAGATTTCAAATAATTAAAAAAAGTCAGAGAAATCAAGGCTTTCAAAGAATTCCGAAAAGTTATAGAACTCAAGGATTTCAAAGAATTCAGGAAATTCAGAGAAGTCAAGAATTTCATAGAAATCATAGATTTTCAGGAATAAAGGGAATTCAAGGAATTCAGAGAATTGAAAGATTTCAAAGAATTCAAGGATTTTAAAGAATTAAAAAAATGAAGATAAAAATTCATATTTTCGAGTCACAAATTACACTTTTCTGTAGAAAATTCGTCTCTTTTCTGGAAATTAGACTATTTTGTTGAAAATCCTTTTTTTGGTTCAAAATTAATTTTTTCCACTGAAAACTAAACTATTTTATTTTTTGTAAAAAATTGATCGTTTTTGCTTGAAAATGTACTTTTTTGGTTAAAAAATAATATATTCGAGTCACGAATTACACTGTTTTGCAGAAAATTCATTTTGTTGGCTTAGAAGATTAAATTCGTTGAATATTCGTCTTTTTGGGTTGTAAATTCGATTGTTTTCGTAGAAAATTCAACTAATTTGTCGAGAATTAAGTTTTTGGTTAAAATTTTACTTTTTTGTTGAAAACTCATATTTTTGGGTTAAAAATTTATCCTTTTGGATTTAAATCCAACTGCACTTTTATAAATTCCTCTTCTTCTCTATAAAATTTAAAGATTTGATTGAAAATTAGTTTTATTTTTAGACCAAATTTTCTTTGAGCTAAAAATCAAACTATTCTTAATAATATTAATCGTTTTTACTTAAAAATTTAACTATTAAATTATTTAATAAGTAAATTCTTTTTGGTTGGAAAATCAACTATTTGATTGAAATTTGAACTAATTTTTCAAGCCCTCATTTTATTGGTTGGAGATTTGACTGTTTTGTTTTAAATTCGTTCTTATTTTGGATGAAAATGAATTGTTTCAAATGCAAATTTAACTACCCCGTCATTAGTTGAAAATTTATCGTTTTTGTTGAAAATGCAACAATTTGGTTAAAAATTTATGAATTAAGTTTTCGATTTGTCTTACCACATTTTTCCACTTAAATGTGAACTCAATTAATAAAGCCCAATAAGAAAAATCCAACTATTTTTGGTTAAAAATGATTAATTATTTATTGAAAAGCCCACTAATTTATTTTTAGTTGAGAAAACATCTGTTCTGGTAAAAAAATTAACTATTAGGTTAAAAATTTTATTCTTTTCTTGAAAATTCAACTATTTGGTTAAAATGAACTTTTTTGTTCAAAATTCATATTTTCGTTTTGAAAATTTAACTTGGTTGCAATGCTTTTACTTTTTTGACTAAAAAATCTTTCTTGTTTGAAAATTCCCGTCATTTGTTGAATATTAATATTTTTATGTTAAAAATATAAAAAATCGTGAATACAAAATACAAAATTCATTTGTTTAAAAATTAATCGATTTTGGTTTGTTAATATTGGTTTTCAATTTATTTAAAATATATTTTTCTTCTGTCTGAAAATTAATCTGTTTAACTGAAAATGTAACTTTTTCATTTTTGGTTGAAAATTAATTTTTCTTAGCTGAACATTCGTATTTTTTTTTTTGTAGAAAATTAATCTTTCGGGTTGAAAATTCATTTTTTTTCCAATTTAACTATTTCAGTTGAAAATTGATCATTTCCTTTCAAAATTCATAACTCTCTTTAAAAATATATTTATTATGTTGAAAATTTATTTTTTTTAAATCGTCTTTTTTTCACTGCAAATTTAACTTTTCTATTTTTGGTTCACAATATATTTTTTTTTAGTTGAAAATATGTGAACTATTTGATTGAAATTTAGTCTTTTTTAGTTGAAAATTCAAGTATTTGGTGGAAAATTTGCCTATTATGTTGTAAATTCGTTTTTTTTTTAATTCAAAATTAACTTAAAATGTCTTCTGAAGAATATTCGTCTCTTTGGCTTGAAAATTCAATGAGTTTGCAAAATAATTCGACCTTTTTGTTTTTAAATCAAACTATTTGCTGGAAAGTTAACTTTTTTGTTGAAAATTAATATTTTTCGGGTGGTTTAGAAATTTTCCTCTTTTGGTTGAAAATTCATGTTTTTGGTTAAAAATTAAAATATTTTATTGAAAATTGTTTCTTTTTGGTGAAAGTCAACTTTTTTATCTGCAAATTTAACCATTATATTTTTTGCTGAAAATTGATCTTTTTTAGTTAATAATACCATTATTTGGTTCAAAATTGATCCTTTTTAGTTTAAAATTCAACTATTTGGTTAAGTGTTGACTGTATTGTTGTTGATATTTTGTTACACAATATTTTTTTTTATGAAGATTCAATATTTTAGTTGAAAATTAATGTCTTTGGTTGAAGATTCATAATTTATGTAAAAAATTAATCTTTTTCGTTCGAAATTTAACTATTCGGTTAAAAATTTATTTATTTTATTGAAAATACAATATTTTTACCTGAAATCTTCATTATATTTTTAATCAAAATGAAAAAAATGTAACATAAAATCTCATATAATAGAGTACCCACATTCATTATATTTGAAAGAATTTATTTCCCAAGTTTTTTTAACAATTTATTCTACTATTTCAATCAACGAAATTAACAAAATAACTGATTTATTAGTTGAAATCCTTAGTATTGATTTAATTAGTTGTATTTGCACTAATTCAGGTTTAGAGAGTAAGATAAAATTTAATATCATTAATAAAATAAAAAACTGAAAAAAATTATAGGAAACTTTAACAACAAGAAAATAATATTCAAATGGATATATTTTAATGCAATATTTTTATTTTTTTCAGATGCCCGTTTCTACCCTGAAGAATTAAGTGGATTACCGTCTTCAGAATCATTGATATGAAATATCAGGTATTATTAAATTAATATTTTACTGTGTTTCTCAGAGTTGGGTAATTTTGGTATATTTTGGTATAAAGTTGAACTATTTGGTTGACATGTAACTTTTTTGTTGACTATTCATATTTCCGGTTTGAAAACGCAACTGTTTTATCGAAAATTTATCTTTTTGACTTGAAAATTCAACAATCTAGTGGACATTTTTCTCTCGCTTGGCTCGAAATTAGTTTTTTTCGTTGCAAAATTTATTTCTTTTGGTAAAAAAATTTAACTTTTTTGGTTAACTTTACCTTTTACCTTTTAACTTTTTAACTTTAATGTTTTATTTCAAATTAAAACCTTCTTTGGTTAAAAATGCATACTTCTAAGATAATTCAACCATTTTATTTGGTTGGAAAGTAACATTTTTCTTAAAAATTAATATCTTCGGTTACAAAAATGCAACTATTTTCTAGAAAATTTGTCTTCTTGGCTTAAAAATGCAACAATTCAGTGGAAAATTATTTTCCGTTCTTGTTTCAAAATTCGAATAGTTCGTTTGAAAATTTATCTCTTTTAGCAAAAAAATTTAATTTATTCTGGTCAAAAAATCAACTATTTTGGTGAAATATTAATCTGATTAAGTTGACGATTCAGCTGCTTTGTTGAAAATTCGTATTTTTTGGTAGAATACCACTATGTTTGATTTCAAATTAAAATTTTTTTTAGTTGAAATAATATCAACTATTATATTTTTTGTTAAAAATTCATTTATTTTGGTTGAAAATTCATGCATTTTGTTAAAAATTCAACTCTTTTATTTGGTTTTCTTTCTTGGTTCAAAATTCGGCTTTTTCGTTATAAAATTAATCTCTTTAGATAGAAAAAAAAATTGTTTAATTGAAAATTCATCTATTTTGGAAGAAAATTATTTTTCAATAAAAAATTTTAGCAAAAAGTGTAACTAGTTGGTTGATAAATAACGAACATTTTTGTTGAGATTTTAACTCTTTTTTTGAAAAGTCTTGATTTTGGTTTAAAAAATTCATCTCTTCTGATAACAAAATTTCTGAAGAAGGTACAGCATTTTTGAAAATTTGTCTGTTCTTGTTGAAAAATTAACTACTTGGTTGAAAGTCGATCAGGGTGGAAAATTCAAATATTTTTATAAAAAATTCAACTATTTGGTTGAAAATTTATTTTTTGTCAGAAATTTATCTTTTTTGTTGAAAGCTCGACATTTTGGTTCAAAAATGGCAGAAAATTCAACTACTTTGTTAAAAATTGACTTTTTATTGTAAATTAATATTTTCGGTATAAAATTGAACCATTTTGGTTGAAAATTCATATATTTTGTTAAAAATATAACTATTTTAGCAGAAAGTCGACACTTTGTTCAAAATCAACTTTTTTGTTGAAAATACGTTTTTTTGGTTTGAAAATAGTAGAAAGTCCAAATTTGGTTCCAGAATAACTATTTTGTTAAAAATTAACTTCTTTGTTGCAAATTATTATTTTCGGTATGAAAATTTAACCATTTGGTTGCAAATTCATTCATGCTGTTAAAACTTTATCTATTTTGGTAGGAAGTCCAAACTTTGTTGAAAATTCAACTATTTTTTTGAAAATTAACTTTTTTGTTCCAAATTAATATTTTCGGTATTAAAATTCAACGATCTGGTTGAAAATTCATATATTTTGTTAAAAATGTCACTATTTTAGTAGGAAGTCCAAACTTTCTTCAAAATTAACATTTTTGTTGAAAATCCGTCTTTTTGGTTTGAAAATGGTAGAAAATTCAACAATTTGGTTGAAAATTCAACTATTTTGTTTTAAATTCGTTTTTCTTGAGGGTGAAAAATTCAAATATTTTACCAAAAAATTCATCTATTTGGTTTAAAAATAACTTTTTTGTCAGAAATTTAACTTTTTTGTTGAAATTTCGTCTCTTTGGTTTAAAAATAGTAGAAAGTCCAAATTTGGTTCCACATTAACTATTTTGTTGAAAATTAACTTCTTTGTTGCAAATTAATATTTTCGGTATGAATATTCAACGATCTGATTGAAAATTCATATATTTTGTTAAAAATGTAACTATTTTGGTAGGAAGTAATAATTTTGTTCAAAATTAACTTTTTTGTTGAAATTTCGTCTTTTTGTTTTAAGAATGGTAGAAAGTCCAAATTTAGTTCCAAAGTAACTATTTTGTTGAGAATTGACTTTTTTGTTGCAAATTAATATTTTCGGTATAAAATTCAACCATTTGGTTGAAAATTCATATTTTTTGTTAAAAATTTCACTATTTCAGTAGGAAGTCCAAACTTTCTTCAAAATTAACTTTTTTGTTGAAAATTGAACTTTTTTGTTGAAAATTCGTCTTTTTGGTTTTTGAAAATGGTAGAAAATTCAACAATTTGGTTGAAAATTGAACTATTTTGTTAGAAATTCGTTTTTCTTTAGGTTGAAAAATTCAAAGATTTTACTATAAAATTCATCTATTTGGTTGAAAAATAACATTTTTGTCAGAAATTTATCTTTTTTGTTGAAAGCTCAACTTTTTGGTTTAAAAATGGTATAAAATTCAACTATTTTGTGAAAAATTGACTTTTTTGTTGCAAATTAATATTTTCCGTATAAAAATTTAACCATTTGGTTGCAAATTCATTTATGTTGTCAAAACTTTAACTATTTTGGTAGGAAGTCCAAACTTTGTTCAAAATTAACTTTTTTGTTAAAAATTTTACTTTTTTGTTGAAAATTCGTCTTTTTGCTTTAAAAATGGTAGAAAATTAAACTATTTGTTTGTAAATTTAACTTTTTTGTTGAAAATTCGTCTTTTTGTTTCAAGAATGGTAGAAATTCCGAATTTGGTTCCAAAGTAACTATTTTGTTGAAAATAGACTTTTTTGTTACAAATTAATATTTTCGGTATAAAATTCAACCATTTGGTTGAAAATTCATATTTTTTGTTAAAAATTTCAATATTTTAGTAGGAAGTCCAAACTTTCTTCAAAATTAACTTTTTCGTTGAAAATTGAACTTTTTTGTTGAAAATTCGTCTTTTTGGTTTGAAAATGGTAGAAAATTCAACTAATTGGTTGAAAATTGAACTATTTTGTTTAAAATTCGTTTGTTTTTTTAGGGTGAAAAATTCAAATATTTTACTAGAAAATTCATCTATTTGGCTGAAAAATAACTTTTTTGTCGAAATTTATATTTTTGTTGGCAATTTGTCCTTTCGACTTAAAAATAGTAGAAAGTCAAAATTTTGTTCAAAAGTAATTTTTTGGTGGAAAATTCGTCCTTTTGGTTTAAAAATTCATTTGTTCCGGTAAAAAAATTTCATATTATTTTGCTAAAAATTTAACTGGTTAAAAAATGTGACTAAAAATCTTACTTCAACTAATGCCCATTTTTTTAAATGAATTTTATATGAATTCTCATCTTATTTTTGTTTTCAAGTTATAAAATTAAGAAAGTGAAAAAAGTAAGTTTTTAGGTAACTTGAAGTTACTTTATCTAGTAACTGTATCTAGTTACTCGAACAAAGTAACTTAGCCGACACTGGTGTTTTTGTTTCCTAATATTAAAAACATAAACAATTAAAAATTTCCTAATAACAAATAAAGCTATTGTAAGGAAAAAACTTAAGCTTCATTTTTAGTAAAAAAGGAACACTAAACCCCCTTCAAATATTATTAAAAACGTTTGAAATAAACAAAACTTTTTTTTTCAATCAAAAAAAAGTTCTAAGTTCTAAGGAAAAAAACATGTTAAAAATAAAATTTAGTTCCCTCTGAATCCAGAAAAACAAAAGAATTCAACTTGTTAAAATCGATAGAATTTGCAATAATTTTGAATTGAACATTAGTAAAAGAATTATAAATTTGTAAATTTTTTTATTTTCAATGATTTAAATTTAAAAGTGTTCTAATTCTTTGATTTTGTATTTATGTATTCAATACCTAAATTAAGAAAATTTTCAGGTTTAAAAGTCGTAATTTTTTAATTGTAGTGACCTGGAAAAATGTTTCTTAACGGGGAAAAGATTTGAAAATTGTTCAATAAACTTAATAGAATTTTGATATATCTGGTATTTTTACAACTTGCTTATAATTGTTTTAACAATTTTCATTTGTATGAACAATTTTTTTTTCAAATTTTAAAAAATTTCACCTTCACGGAGTGACATTAATTAATTACTTTGAATCGAAAATCAACACGACCAATTGACTTTACTTTTATTTGTTTAAAAATAATTTTTACTTGTTGGAATGTCACTTTCGACTGAAATAAGGCCGAAGACTGTAGTTTTTGCAAATTATTAAAAAAAATTCATGAGCTTCTCCCATGGTGACATTGTTTATTACTCAACAATAATTTCTTTTGAATTTCCATTTGTTTAAACATTTTTCGTGGAAAAATTTTCACTTTTTCTGCATGACATGAAATGAATACTCAATCGTTCATGTTTATTTTCGATCTAAATGAAATAGTTTAAGTAATTCAAAGAAGATGTAAATTTTTGATAATTTGTCAAATAAAATTGTTTTAACAAATGAACATTGTTTTAAAAATTATAACTAAGTGATTAAAAGTGTCAATATAGAAGAAACGGCTGCATCCGACTTTATTAGAAGTACTCACATTTGCCTGGTCGTTTGGCCAGGGGAGAGGAAAACTGCAGAAAACCACCTCCCGAGTTGAGCCGGTTTGGAATCAAAGATCTTTCAAGAAGAGGATAAAATGTGATAAAATGTCAGTTTAATACGCGTAATGATACTTCTCGGTGGTCTTTTCTTCGAGACACTCTACTTTCCAACAAGGCAGGTATTACGTCGAGACGACAGAAAACCTCCATTAAAGTCCCTAGAAGTGATTAGTACTCTACCTCCCTCCCTCCTTTCCATTACATTTTCCCCTTTCCCCTTTCCCCAGAATCAACCCCACTAAGTTATTTTTTCTCTCTCTTGTCTGGCTCATGCTCTGAAAGACTGAAAGTGCTAAGCCACCCGCACCATCAACAATCCTCGGCATAGTAGAAGCATTAGAATCAACTCGATGCTTCATGACTAATTTATAGACACTTCCATTTGCTGCTCTATTCAAACTTTAAAGAACTCATTTTCATTTTAAAGACAACATTTTAAACATTACTCATGGTAAACATTTTTTTAACATACATTTTTAAACATTTATATAGAAACAAAATTAAAAAAACATTAAGTTCAAACATTATTGAATTTATCTAATCAATAGACAAGTGTGGAAGCCTAGGTTCTATTTGTTCAATTAAACAGACTATGATTACCTTTATCTACTTTGTCAATATCTATGGTGATACAGTTCCGGTTTTAATGAACATGTGCTGAGCTGTTTTCGATTTTGTCTATTATGGTGATTAGGGTTTAATAAACCTGAAACATAAAATTCCTCTATTGTCATGCGTTTCCCCTGTTTTTTATGAAATATAATTTATTTATATATATATATATATATATATATATTATCCCTGATAGTGAGTCTGGATTTCTTATAACAGTCAGACTGGTCATAAAAAGAGAGCCTCTCCGACTATGTCAACAAAATTCTGGATGGTTCTTTAGACCATCTAAAAGAACGGACTTGCTCTCTAAATTTTGACCCTCTAACTTTGATCATCCATTTTTCTCCTTGCAACCCCTTCTATTGTGTCCGGAAAACGAGCCGGAAAATGCCCAAAAAATGCAAAATAACAGTTGGTAAGTTATATTCATGTTACAGACGGTATTTTTTTTTAATTTTTCAAAATTGTTCGTGAGGATATATAATATACAATGGTTGTACAATGGACAACTTATATGATTCTTATATCATATATGTTAGTAGGAGATCCAGAATCTTTAATTCCTAAACATAATATTTATAAGACAAAAAATCGGGATTTAGAAGAATTCATCATTAATACATTTAAGTTTTTCTAATTTTTATAGAATTTCACGAGTTTTCAAACAAAGTTACTTAAGAAATATACCAGAAAAACAGTGCTTTCTTCTGATTGTCAGCAACTCAGATTATATTTTAATACAGACCCATAACAGTGCAGCTGTCCAACTTTTTCTGAGCATTTTTTTCGACAAGATTAGTTTTTTTATACATTTGCACCATAATTAACACACATACAATAAAACATTGCATCTTGACCTACTAATTGCTACACTAAGAGGTTAGGTTAATGCACAGGAAGAGCTGGCTCATACCACCCCAGAACAGTTGCTCATTCCGCCCCATATGACACTTGCCATTAAAATCAAAATTTCACCTATTTCTGTTTTACAATTATAAAAGAACCTGTTGAAAACTTAAGGTTTAATAAATAAGCTATCTAAATAACCACTGGAAAAACATCTAATGTGTGATTTTGTGTGATTCTTGGACTTTCTAAACAAATGCAAAATAGTAGAATACAGGTCTTAACATTTTTATTTTCGTTTTTTGTTTCAAATTTATTCAACATTAAGCGAATTTTTTTTAAAAAGAAGTTTGATAACGTTCTTCCTGATATTAGTGCAAAGAACAGTTACAAAAGAAATCATAGATTGTGAGAAAATTAAGTGACTCATCTTACCCCCTATGCTCATCTCGCCCCACCCTACCCTAGCTTGAAAATTCAAATCTTTTTTTAAAAATTCGACCCTGGTTTGAGAGCATTTTGGGCTGTGAAGTCTCTATTTATTAATTACTTATTATTTGTTAATAAAATAAATAATAATATAAAAGAACATTTTATTAACTATGATCGAATGTTAGAACAACAGATAAAACTGGTTAAAACTAAAGTCCCGTGTACTTTTTATATTTTTTTTAGTAGCCACGTCTCTGGAAAGATCCAAAGTTTGGATGCAGCGTCGAAACTAGAAGGTCGTAAAGTTGCAAACGTAAACTATAAACGCTACGTGCAGTGTGCGAATAGAGTACGTTCGTGAATCGAGAAATCGGTCTGATGCAGCTTGGGTACTATTATGAGCGATGTTCCCCCTTATGTGCTTACAATCCAATTAAGAAACTTCAGAAGTTTTGAAAATTAGACTACGAAAATTTCATTCTAAAAATAAAAATTATTATAAGATTTTTAAACTATTTCAGGATGGGTAGGTCAAGGAAATGAAGGAAAAGTCAGTGAATTTTATTGTTCAGGGAAAAGTTGGGAATTTAAATAAAAATAAAAAGGGCTGATTTAGATCTTTTTGTTTACTTGATCTTTTATGGAGCTTCTTTCTGAAATAGAAGTGGATTCGAACTATGGGAACCATCCCTCATTCGATCCCTATAAACTCGAACTGTAACTCAATGCCGAGATTGCTGAAGCGAGACTGGAAACTGGATGAGCAGCTCCCGGCAGTAAACACCCCCTAAAAAAAAAGAACCTAAAAGCGAAAGTCATTCGATTCTCATGGCTTATTGACCGAACCTTTCCTGAATTCTCTGAATCTTTTATCGATGTAATTGACTAAAAGGCTGCCTGATGAATTTTACATGAGATTCCGTGTCTTTTACGCAGGTGCAACTTGAAAACATTTTCTGGATTGAGATTCGTCGTAAAAAAGAAATTTGATCAATTTGGATCTTGATAGTAGATAGGTAAGGGCGTTTCCAGATCGAAATTCCTACCTTACCGACATTGAGACCGTTCCACAGCTGAAGTGGTTCGTGTCCGTGCTAAGTTTCTGGAATGTTCTCGAAGGGTACTCATGACGTCAAAAAATGATATTGCGCAATCGTGAGAGACGAATTTGCGTGAACAACTTCAAGGTTATTTATTTTCTCAATTAAGCATTTCTCATAAACACATTTTGATTTGTCCTTTATGAGAAAAACAAGGATGATTTATTGCTTTCTAATAGATAGTTCATTTATTTAAAAATTTCTGTCTTTATTTAATGCGCAAGTAATTAATGAAAAACATTATTCTGTAGACTAGAACTTTAAAACAAAGAGGGAGATATAATAAAATTAAAATTAAAAAATATTTGAAGTTAATTGCGCAAATTTATCTCTCACAGTTGCGCAATATTAAGTCGGTAAAGTAGGAATATCGGTAAAGTAGGAATTTAAATCTAGAAACGTCCTTGCCTATCTATTCTTGACCAAATTTTATATCACATGATATAATGCAATTTAAAATAAGTGCAACTTTTTTGTAATGTTAAGTTCAATTGTTTCTTCTTTGGAATTGTTTTTTGTTTGGAATTCATTTTTAAGTGTATATTTTTAATTTTGAGAATTTTATAATGTAGTTTTGAACACAAATATTAATATACAATAATTGATTTTAAAAGGTGATTCTGAATCTGTTCAAATTAGACAGTTTACAGATTTTAACGTCATTCAATTTCAAATCCTTTTCAAATATTGTTTCAGTCTAAAGTATGTAATTTTATACCTATTCAAGTAAAAAAAATTTAATATAAAAAAGAACAATTTTATCATATTTAGCAATATTTTACTGTTCATTTGAAATGAGCAATTATAAAACAAATATTCAAAATTTATAAGTCAAAGTGTTCAATTTTAATGTATAAATGACAATTAAAAAATTATCAATTTGAAATAACTTAAAATCAAGATAATTTAATTTCTGATTTCAAAAGTGTTCAGTTTAAAAAAATTTTAAGTTGTTCAATTTTTAATGTTTCTAACTTGAAATTGCTTTGAATGATATGATATACAAAAATTATTCATTTTTTAATTTGGTGTATTAAAAATTATAGCCTGTTTTTATATTTTTCAACCAGAAATCTTTGAAATATTCCATTTATAAACGTTTAAAATTCAAATTTGGCAGTAGCACGGCATTTAATTGAAAAAGTTTCAATTAAAAAGTGTTGAAAGCTTCTATTTTATGCGTGTAAATTATTTATTGTTTGAATTGAAAAATGTTTAAAGTCTAATTTTAAAAGTTTAAATGAAAATATATCCAATTTAAGTTCTTTAATTTGCAATTGAGTTTCGATTATTTCAAATGAAAAAAATATTCCGTTTTAAAAGTTCGAAAATTTTCCGGGAAATGACCGGGATTGTTTTTCATTTAAAAAGACTACCCTGAACTTTTTTTAAACGCCTTCAAACGTATTTTTACAATTATTCGCTAGAGTGGTTAACAAATTAGCCACAATCTAAAAATCACAATTTCAAAATATTTCGAGGGATTTCAAAGATTCCGAACATTTTCAAAACATTTCAAGAGATTTCAAAGATTTTGAAAGGATTTTATAGGATTTCAAAGCTTTAGGAGTATTTTAAAAAAAAGTCTAAGGGACTTTTGAGAATTTCAAAGATTTCAAGTGATTTTTAAAGATTTCAAGAAGTTTCATCTGATTTCAGAGGATTTCAAAGTTTTCACAATTTTCGAAGACATTTTAGGAAATATTACCAATTTTAAGATAATTAGCGGGATTTCTAAGTTTTCAAGGAATTTTAGGGAATAGATTTCTAGAGATTTCTAAGGATTTCATGGAAATTAAAAAATATATATTAAAGAATATTAAATAATTATATTTCAAGGGATTTCAAGTAAGTTTACAATATTTGAGATATTCATAGGATTTCAAAAGAAATTAACATTCCATAGGAAAAAAATGAAGAAACTGAATTTACAATAAATCAAAATTCAAGTTCCCCTATAATGTCCAAAATTTAAGTGCAAAATTCTTCGAAAAAAAAAAAACAAGAATCTAATGATTAAATTTAGACAATAGTCCAAATTTGATCGTCAGATTCTTTTTCTTTTTTTGTTTATTTCCAAGGAATTCGTGGTTGAATTCCATGAGATTATAAGATATTTTTATATATTCAAGAAGATTTAAAAAAATTGGAAAGTTATCCAATTTTTTTAAATTTCAACAGAATTCAAGAATTTTTAATAGTTTTCTGGATATTTCGGCGGATTTCAAAGATTTCAGGTGATTTCAAGGAATTTCAGAAAATATAAAATATTTCAAAGGATTTAAAAAATTCCATCATGTTTTAAAGAGTTTTAAAAGATATCACAGATTTCAAGATATTTTACGGGATTTTCGTAAATTTTGGTTGGATTACTCGGGCTTTTTTTATTTCAAGGGATTTCAAGGGATTTTCAAGAATTTATGTTATTTTAGAAGATTTAAAGGAATTTAATGATATTTTCAAAATTCTAAGGATTTTCAAAGAATTTCATAGGATTTCAGAATATTTTAAAGGATTTTAAAAAGGTATCCAAGATATCAATGACATTAAAAAAATCAATTCCAACGGATTTCTAAAGAACTTTGAGAGATAAATGAACCAAAATGAAATTTTAAGGGATTTCTAAGGATTTCTATGGATTTCGGATTTTTTAATTCACTTGAATTCGTCTAAATTCACTTGAATTCTTTTACATGAACTCTCAATTCTACTCAATTAAATGGATTTAAAAATTTTTTTGTATTTACTTAAATTATTTTAAATTTATCTTGATATCGTTTTTAAATTTTATTGAGATCAATGGAATATTTTGGATTTTTTTCAATTCATTTGATTTTATGCGGAATTCACTTTGAATTCTTTTTAATTCTTTTGAATTCGCTGAAACTTTTCTCAATTCAATACAAATTTAATGAATTTTCAAATATTTATAAATTGTTTTTAAATTACTTGATTTTTTTTTACCTTAAATTTGTATGAATTTCATCGAATTCTTTTCATTTCGCTTAAATTTCACTGAATTCACTTTAACTTTACTGAAATCAATTAATCTTAAATTCATTGAAAAAATTTGAAATCCTCTTATTTTTTACTCTTGATGAATTCTTTTGAATTCGGCTAAATGCACTCAATTGCACTCAGTGAAAGTTATTTTTTAGTTTAAATTTTTTGTTTAGTTTACCGTGAAATTTTTTTTATTCACCTTGAAAGAACGCAAAGCTTTTAGGGCATTCCGAAAAGTTTCATGGAAGTTAAAAAAATATTAAATATTTCAGAGGATTAAAAAAATTGCATAATTTTTGAAAGAATTTTGATTTCAAAGAAGATTGAAAGAATTGCAAGAATGAAGTTTTCAAGATGTCTTACGGGATTTTGCTCGATTTTTGTGAGATTACAAGGGACTTTAGAGAGTTTAGTTTTTATTTTAAAAGATTTTAAGGAATTCAATGAGATTTCAAGATTTCGAAGGGTTTCCAAAGAATTTTGTAGAATTTCAAAAAGTTTCAAAGGATTTCAAAAAAGTACCCAGGATAACAATGATATTTAAAAAAATCAAAGGATTCCAACGATATTTTAGATAATTTTAGTGGATAAATAAAACGAAATAAAATTTCAAGGGATTCCTGAAGATTTCAGAGATTTCAAGGGATTTAAAAAGATTGACGAGTTTCCCAGGAATTCGAAAGGATTTCACGCGATTTTTTCGAGGATATATATTGTATTCTAGATTTCAAGAATAGTTAACCGTCTCTCGATTTGATATTTCAAAAATAACATAAGCACTATTTTGCTACTATTTTCCAAATTTATGCTACTACACTGGAACTTGGAATTAAGTACGGTTTCGAGGCTGGCGTGCAGTGGCCTTCAGCATAAAACCAGACAATCAAAACGTAAACAGGCAGGGCCTCCTGAACCATTTATATTGTATTTGGATGCATGATGCAACCTGATGCAACTAATGCATTGAGAGTGCGTAAACCCGGACTGATTAAATCCAAGTTCCAGTGTATTATTGACAGTTTCCCATTTTTCTACTACTTTTTAGTTGTTATTAAATTTGATAGAACATTTTCTCTTTGAAAATCGCTGTTTTTTCTTATCGCTCCTTACCATAACAGGTCTCCCACTATCTACACAATGTCGATTTTTCAAGGGGTTGTAAAACGTTGGAAAAACAGCGTTAGCATAAGCCCTGAGGCTGACTTGAGTTTTCAGAAAGAAAAGCGAGTGGTGAAGTTAAGACTCTAATTTTCATCGCCCCTTCCAAGACTCCTAGCTTTTTTACCTAATTTACATCTTCGCGATAACGAACAAGAATCTTCCTTACCGACTGTTATCCGTATATCCTCATTCTTGAGGGGTTTTTCCCATTTTTCCATTCTTTCTGCTTAACGCTACTAATGACTTGTGCATTCTCTTTTTCTTTTGTTATTTTGCTTTTTCCAGGTTCTTCTAACTCTTGAAAAATGCAGCTCGTTATATTCTTATATCTTCTCGGATTTGCATACAATTTCTCGAATTAGCTTTATCTCTTTTACAAGATTTGAAACGTATACTGTAGAAAAAAGAAAAAAAAAAAAAAATTAATGGGAACAAAGAGATTAGAGCTCAATTTTCATGTTGATTTCGATTTTTATTTAGATTTTCTCATTGACAGGGCGGCCATGATGTCACTTAAATCACTTTTAGTCACTTTCTTTTTCTCAAATCACTTTTTAGTGACTTTTTCAAAGTAAAGTCACTATAGTCAATTTTCAAAAATGAAATGATCACTTTAGTCACTTCTTTCAATAAATTAAAACAGGGAACATAAGTATTTTTTTTAATTCCTTCGAATTCTTTTGAACTTCTTTTAATTCTTTTGAATTCTATCGAATTTCTTTTAATTCTTTCGAATTTCTTTTCGAAAGAATTAAAAGAAATTCGATAGAATTCAATGGAATTCAAAAGAATTAAAAGAAGTCCTTTTGAATTTCTTTTAATTCTTTTAATTCTTTTGAATTCTATCGAATTCCTTTGAATTCTTTTGAATTCTTTAGAATTTCTTTTAATTGTTTCGAATTCCTTTTAATTCTTTTGAGTTCCTTTGAATTATTTTGAATTCAATTGAATTCTTTCGAATTTCTTTTAATTCTTTCGAAATTCTTTTAATTCTTTTGAATTCCTTTGCATTTTTTGAAATTCAATTGAAATCTACTGAATTCAATGGATCTTTTTTGGATTCTCAATTCTTTTAAGGTACCCTGGAGACTTTTAAATTCACCTTGAATTCATATGGATTTCTTAGATTCTTATACACGTATTCTATTCATTCCCTTTTATCTGAATTCAATGTAATTTTTTAGATTTAAAAAATGTTGTTTTATTCATATGGATTATTTTTAATTTTTTTTTTTCATATAAATTGTATCGAATTCTCGAATTTCCTTGGAATTCTTCAAAATTTTCTCGAATTTTATTTAAACCAATGAAATATTGTGGATTTCTTAGATTTTTTTTAATTCATCTGAATTCATGTGGAATTCACCCTTAATTCTTATTAAGTTATCCCGCATTATTTTTAATTGTTTTGTATTCTTTGGAATTTTCTTAATTTTTTTTAATTTTCTCTGAATTTTTTTTAATTCCCTCAATTCTACTCAGTCCAATGGATTTTTGTTGGTTTTGCATGAATTTACCCTGAAGACTTTTTAACTCACCATGAATTTATAAATATTTAATCAAATTCTTTTAAAGTCCTTTGAATCCAAGTTTAATGAATTCGATTAATTTTATAATAATTTTGCACTGCTTTTAATTCACTGGAACTTTTTTTTTAATTTACCTTGAATTTTGATGAATTTCATCGAATTCTTCTGATTTCCCAATTTCACTAAATTCACTCTAATTTTATTTAATTCGTTGATTTTTTTTTCAATTCACCTTCATCCTTTTGAAACGAACGTGAATTCTGTTTATTTCCATTTTTCTCAATTCGATGGAAATTTTTTTATTTTTAAAATTATATTCTTACAAACTCTTATGATTTTCATCAAAGTCTCCTGAATTCCCTTGAATTCTTCAAAATAGACTCTAATTATCCTGAATTCGTTTTAATTCACTCGAATTCTTCTAAATTCACTCTTAATTCTACTAAATTAAATGGGTTTCAAAATTTTGTTCTATACACTTAAATTCTCTTTAATTAATCTTGATTTCGCTTTTCAATTTTATTTAAATTAATGGAATATTTTGAGTTTTTTTCAATTCATTTGAATTCAGGTGAAATTCACCCTGAATTCTTTTAAATTCTTTTGAATTCCGTTGAATTTTTCACAATTTAATACAGATTTAATGAACTAAATGAACGTTTTAATATTTTTGAATTGTTCTCAATTCGCTTACATTTTTTTTAATTCACCTTGAATTTGTATGAATTTCATCGAATTATTTTCAGTTCGCTCTCTCTAATTTTATTGAAATCAGTGAAATATTTTTTTTTTTCAATTTTTTTTCAACTCATCTGAATTCACTTGGAATTCGCTTTGAATTCTTATTAATTTATCTTGAAATCTTGAAAAAAAATTTAATCTTTGGAATTCTCATGATTTTTTTAACTCTGGTTGAATTTTTCTCAATGCACTCAATTCAGATAAATTAAATTGATTTTAAATTTTGTTTTCGTTTTTTTTTATTCACCCTGAAGTATTTTGAACTCACCATAAATCCTTAGGCATTTTAATTGAAATTTTTTCGAATCCCTATGAATTCTTCTAAATGGACTCTAATTTTACTAAAAACAGTGGAATATTTTGAATTTTTTAAGTTTTTCTAATTTACTTGAATTTTTATGAATTTCATCGAATTCTTGTGAATTATTTTGAATTCAAAAGAATATTATTAGCCACATTGTTAATGCATATAGAGGGCTTTAGGAAAAAAAATTGGAATAAGTTAATACTTTTCGGTAAAAATATTGTTTAAAATCGTCCTCTGGCATAATCATGTGACGGCCATTAAAGGAAATCGTGCTTTTTCACTCTAGCAAAAATAAAATATATCAGTGAAACGCCAGAAACATGTTAAAAGACAAATAGATGGTTCAAAAGTAAAAATTGAAATTACTCAGTTTTTAAAAACTATAAAAAAATTATTTTTTCATGCAATATTTGAAAAACTAGAGCAAAAACTAATAGAGGATTTTTCCAGAACAAAATTATTAATAAATTGTTCAAACTATTTGTTTCAAAATCCGAGATATGGACAAACTAATAGCGCTATTCGATTCATTTGAAAAAGTTACACAAAGTAGATGAATTTCATGATTTTATATAAACCCAGTCGGTGATGTAGTATAAATAAACAATTAAATTACATATAATTTATATTCATACTATACATAGCAAATCGTGTGAAGCAAAAACTGTCCATTGCATAGATTTTATGTAATTTTTTCCGCAGAATCGAAGGGCGCTATTAGTTTTTTTTTCATATCTCGAATATATAAACTAATTGTTTAAATATAAATTGTTTAAACATTTTTTGGTATGATAAGGTAACTTTTTCACTTTTTGCAAGTAAATTTGTCTGTGGCAGCCCTGCTCATTGAGTACATCCATTAAAAATTCAATTGAAAATTTCTAATTGACAAAAGAAGTGAACGGAAATCTGGCTTATCAGTAACAGAGTGCAGTGTACTTTTTTTCTGATTGAAACCGGACCTCGTTTCTGCTTGTGTACCGTTTTAGGTACTACGTGACTCCGAGGAAAACTGCGGTAGAATAATAATGAGAAACTCGGAAAATAAATTACGTTCTCAGGGATCGATCCCGTACCCGTATATATAATAGTTTCACGTTTGAATGATAATAGTGGCACTAAAACGACCGCCACGATTCTGATAAATAGTCTTAAGAAGAGGAGGGACCATTGCCACTTTCGTAGATTGCCACTCTGGACCTCTCAGTTTCATTCACGAAAATTAGGATCGCGACATTTCCCGAAATCACTAACATAATTTTTAGATGAGATTAGCTTCAATGAATAGCTTAGAAGAAACTTTATTACCTTCATTTAAAGTCAATCTCAAATATTGGGGATAAATTATGATAATTTCTAATTAATAATTGTGAAGTTATGCTTTTAAATTGATGCTAATTTGAAATGCGTTTTTATAATTATTTCATTTTTAAAAATGTAGAAGCTTTGTTATTTTGATGCATTACATTTTTTTAAATATATTTGAAATTATAATTAATTTTGATTGATCTTGTAGAAATGTTTGTTTTTTAATTTAGCAAATTCACATTTCGGTTGCTTTCACATTTGGATGCTTTTCAATGCTTTCTTAAAATGAACCAGGGAAATCTCATTGATTTCCAGTAAAATTTCACTGGTTGAAATAGCCAGAAGTGTCTCACTGAAAATCAGTGAGATTTCACTGGTTCAACCAGTTGAATTCCGTCACTGGTTCATCCAGTGGACTTCTTTCACAGGTCACTCAGTGGGATTCCGTCACTGGTTCGTGCAGTGGAATTCTATCACTGGTTCATCTAGTGGGATTCCGTCACTGGTTCATCAAGTGGAATTCCTTCACTGGTTCACTCAGTGGGATTTCGTCACTGGTTCACTCAGTGGGTTTCCGTACTGGTTCACTCAGTGGGGTTCCGTCACTGGTTCATCCAGTGGAATTTCTTCACTGGTTCACTCAGTGGGATTCCGTCACTGGTTCGTCCAGTGGAATTCCATCACTGGTTCACTCAGTGGAATTTCTTCACTGGTTCACTCAGTGGAATTCCTTCACTGGTTCACTCAGTGGGATTCCTTTACTGGTTCACTCAATGGGATTCCGTCACTGGTTTATCCAGTGGAATTCCTTCACTGGTTCACTAAGTGGGATTCCTTCACTGGTTCACTCAGTGGGATTCCTTCACTGGTTCGCGAAGTGGGATTCCGTCACTGGTTTATCCAGTGGAATTCCTTCACTGGTTTATCCAGTGGAATTCCTTCACTGGTTCACTCAATGGGATTCCTTCACTGGTTCACTCAGTGGGATTCCGTCACTGGTTATTCCAGTGGAATTTCGTCACTGGTTGCTCAGTGTCTCTCACGCGTCGCTCAAACTCAAACCTTGACCGTGTGGAACGCTATATCACTGGTTAAATCTATCATTTGGCGTGACTGGTATATTCGGTAACGCTGTTTTAGTTGAGTCACTTACTGGTTCAACCAGTCAAAGTCGGGAAATCACTGGCTCACCGTTGATAATTCAAAATACTGATTCAACCAGTGTCAATTTCACTGATTCAGTTTAAGAGAGTAGATATTTTCTAAATTTGATTTTCCTAAATTTCCTGGTTGACAAATTTTAAAAGATTTTAGTTCTTGAGGAGTTTTCATTTTATATTCGTTACTCTAATTTTAAGAGAATATTAGGAAAGATGGAAAAACATTGAAAATGATTTCCGAAATTGTCAAAGAAGAATCTGGAAAGTTTTTAATATTTGAAAGATTAAAAAATCTTTTCAACAAAATGTAGATTTTTGAAGTTTTTGAAATAAAATTTTAAAGCTTTTCGAGCATATTAAAATGTTTTTATTTTTAAACACGAATATGAAGAGAATACTCCGAAAGATTTAAAACGATTTGCTAATTTAAAAAATGTAGGGTTAAAAAAATGTATTCGTCAAAATAATATTTCCGACACTGTAAAATTCTCGAAAAATAAAATTTTCGAAATATATAATTCCCGGAATGATAAAATTGCCGAAATATAAAAATTTTGAAATTGAAAATTTCCGAACAGTTTATAATACGTGCATTACCGAATTTCAAAATTCCCAAATAATAAAATTTCCGATCGTTTATAATATTACCAAATTTTCAATTCCTGAATAAAAATTGCCGAATTATAAAATAAACGACACTAAAATTCCCGTATTTAAACAATTAAAAAATTTTTTTTAGTAAATATTATTTATTTATGAAGAATACAATATTGAAATACTCGAACAATACTTTCAAAAATCAACATTAATATTTTTAAACAATTTTTTTTAATTGTTTAAATTCGGGAATTTTAGTGTCGGATATTTTATAATTCGGTAATCTTATAAACTGTTGGGAATTCTATTATTCGAGAATTTTCAAATTTGGTAATATTATAAACTGACCGGGAATTTTATCATTCAGCAATATTCTATTTCGATTAATTTCTTTTTTGGGAATTTTACAGTGTCGGGAATTTTATTTTTCGGCATGTTTCAGTAGTTCCTATTGAAAATGATAGCGTGGATTTATATTTTTTAATCAGAAATCTGAATCGTTAAGCTTTTTAATTTAAAATGTTATAGACTTCAACTTTAAAAGTGTTTCACTTTGAATTCTAATTTTTTTATTTCAAGGATCGTGAAAAATTGTGTGAACCCGAAAATTACCAGGAATTTTTTTCTTTGATTAAAACTGCCACCCTGTAAAAGGTTCATAAATTTTCAAACTTAATTGTGATGACTTAAAAATATATATTATTGGAAGTTTGAAGAAATGAAAATGTCTTTTTTAATTAAAACTGGAACTTGTGGATTTGTGGGGACGACTGACAAATTCCGAAAAATAAAATTCCCGAATAGTTTATAAAATTAAAAAATTGGACGATTCCCGAATAATAAAATTGCCGACTCTTTAAAGTATTGCCGAATTTGCAAATTCATGATTGATAAAATTCCGGAATTATAAAATATCCGAAATAGAAAATTCCCGAATTTGAACAATCAAAAAAATTGTTCTTTAATAAATATGATTTTTTTTTTTCAAATACAATAATTAAATACTTTTATCAAAAGAATTTCTTTGATGTGTGAGTTTTTAAAAATTATTTTTCGAATTTAAAATAACAATAATTCTATAAAAATTGTATAAAAAAATATATTTAAAAACAAATTCGCCTCTAACGAAAAAAAAATTTCTCCCTAAATTTACTCCAAACCTAGTAATATTTTCCAGACAAACTTTGCAGAATTCAATTCAGACATTTCTTTTTATTTTTTTTTTACATTAAAAACTCGATTTTCGATCACGTTTTTTGTAATTTTTTTAAAATACTATGCACATTTTGAAACAAAAATTTTCATCCAGAAATATATTTTTTTCAATTATTATTATTTTAAATGTAAAAAATTAGTTTAAAAGACTGTATACATTAAAAAATGTTTTTTATAAAAATATTTGATTATTGCATTTTTAATAAATAATTAATATTTATTGAAAAACAATTTTTTAAATTATTTAAATTAGCTAATTTTATAATTCGGGATTTTTCTAGTTCGGATTATCAAATTTAAACAATTTAAATAAATTGTTTTTGAATTAATCTTATTTATTCATTAAAAATACAGTGATGAAATATTTTGTTCAAACAAATTTTGTTTGGACGTTCAATGTATCTTTTAGAATTATTGTTTGACTTTGAAAATTCCTTATAATTATAATGCCCGACAGTTTATAATATTACTGAATAATAAAATTTCAGTCAGAAGATTATTGAATTTAAACATATTTAAAAAATTGTGTTTCAATAAACCATATTTGTTCATTAAAAATACAGTAATGAAATATTTTGTTCAACAAAATTTTGTTTGGATGTTCAATGTATTTTTTTAGAATTATTGTTTGAATTTGAAATAACAAAAATTCCAAAAATTGTATTTTATTAGCGGATTTGAAAATTCCCTAATACTATAATTCCCGACAGTTTATAATATTACCGAATTTAAAACTTGCCAAATAATAAATTTTCAGGCAGAAAATTATCGAATTTAAACAGTTTAAAAAAATTGTTTTCCAATAAATCATATTTACTCAATAAAAATACAGTAATGAAATATTTTGTTCAAACAAATTTTGTTTGGATGTTCAATGTATTTTTTTAGAATTATTTTTTGAATTTGAAATAACAAAAATTCAAAAAAATTTATTTTATTAGCGTATTTGAAAATTCCCTAATAATATAATTCCCGACTTTTTATAATACTACCGAATAATAAAATTTCAGGCAGAAGATTATCGAATTTAAACAATTGAAGAAAATTGTTTATAAATAAATCATATTTATTCATTAAAAATACAGTACTTAAATATTTTGTTCACAAAAATTTTGTTTGGATGTTGAATGTATTTTTTAGAATTATTGTCTGAATTTGAAATAACAAAAATTTAAAAAATTTAATTTTATTAGCGAATTTGAAAATTCTCTGATAATATAATTCCCCACAGTTTATAATATTACCGAATAATAAAATTTCAGGCAGAAGATTATCGAATTTAAACAATTAAAAAAAAATTTCCTTCCATAAATCATATTTATTAATTAAAAATACAGTAACTAAATATTTTGTTCAAACAAATTTGGTTTGGATGTTCAATGTATTTTTTTAGAATTATTGCTTGAATTTGAAATAACTAAAATTAAAAATTTTAATTTTTTTACCGAATTTAAAAATTCCCTGATAATACAATTCCAAACAGTTTATAATATTACCGAATTTAAAAATTGCCGAATAATAAAATTTCAGGTAGAAAATTATTGAATATAAACAATAAAAAAATTGTTTTTTAGTAAATCATATTCATTCATTAAAAATACAGTAATGAAATATTTTGTTCACAAAAATTTCCTTTGGATGTTCAACGTCTTTCTTTAGAATTATTGTTTGAATTTGAAAGAACAATTCAAAAAATTTTATTCTATTAGCGAATTTGAAAATTCCCTAATAATATAATTCCCGACAGTTTACAATATTACCGAACAATAAAATTTCAGGCGAAAGATTATCGAATTTAAACAATTTAAAAAAATTGTTCGTCAATAAATAATATTTATTCATTAAAAATATAGTACTGAAATATTCTCTTCAGACAAATTTTGTTTGAATGTTCAATGTATTTTTTTTAGAATTAATGTTTGAATTTGAAATAACAAAAATTCAAAAAATTTTATTGTATTGGCGAATTTGAAAATTCCCTAATAATATAATTCCCGGCAGTTTATAATATTGGGACGACTGCAAAATCCCGAAAAATAAAATTCCTGAATAATAAAATTGCCGAGAAATAAAAATTCGGAATTGGAAAATTCCCGAATTATAACATTCCCGAATTGAAAAATTCCCGAATAATAAAATTCTCAAACATTTTATAATATTACGGAATTGGAAAATTCCCGAATAATAAAATTCCGGACAGAAAATTGCCGAATTATGAAATATCTGAATTGGAAAATTCCCGAATTTAAACAATGAAAATGAAAAAAAAAGTATATATTTTATTGAATAAAAAGACAATAATGAAATATTATTTTTAAGAATTGCTTTTAATGTTTAACATTTCAAAAATAAATACTTAAATTTGTAATAATAATGAATCAAAATAATATATTTCTTGGTGACAACAATAAAAATAATTGTGTAAAATAATATTTCATTATTGTCTTTTTATTCCATAAAATATATATTTTTTAAAGTTTTAATTGTTTAACTTCGGGAATTTTCAAATTCAGGAATTTTCCAGTTCGGGAATTTTAAAATTAGTCAATTTTATTATTCGGGAATTTTGCAATTCGGTATTTTTATTTTTCAGCAATTTCAGCCAGAAAATTATCGAATTTAAACAATTTAACAAAATTTTTGTTCAATAAATCATATTTATTCATTAAAAATACAGTAATGAAATATTTTGATCAAACAAATTTTGTTTGGATGTTCAATGTATTTTTTTTAGAATTATTGTTTGAATTTGAAATAATAAAAATTTCGAAAATTATTTCCTGATGCAAAATATTAGGTAATATTATAATCTGTCGGGAATTTTATTATTCGGGAATTTTCCAATTCGGGATTTTTATATTTCGGCAATTTTATTTTTTGGGTATTTTCTATTTTAAATATTTTATTTTCCGGGAATTTCGCAGTGTCGGGAATTTTATTTTTCGGGATTTTTTAGTCGATCCGAATTGTGGCCTGTTGCAATAATAACTTTAAAGAAGTAAAAATCTAATAATACGGAGGATTTGGCTTCAAAATTGCAGAAAATTTGGAAAAGCTGGAAAAGTCGAGAATAATGAATTTGTAGAAAGTCCTTCTGGGATAAACTGATCATGCTCGAACAAGTATTACGTGTGGTATTTCAGGTGGAATAGTTCAAGATAGGAAAAGAAAGACGAAAGTGTAGGGAATAAAAAAGAAGGGACGTGTAAAATAGGGGGAAAAGTGGAAAAAAGAGGAAAGAAAACCAGACAGACGTGACTGGGATAACGCGAATTCGCTTTTGGATTCGTCTACTCTCGTCCCCCTTAGCAAAGCACACGAACGCAGAATGCAGGATTGGAATAAATTTGCGGGTCTTTGAGCCGGATTAATCCCACTTCCGTTCTGCCTAATTTCTCTTATTTTTTTATTTTATGTATTTTTTTTTTCATCGTCATACGATTGCGATATCCGGATCGAAGGAGATGGGAAGAGATATACACTTTGAAGGGGGATAATCGCATATCAACAAGCTCCTTACTTTCCTTTTCATCGTCCCTCAATCGAGAAATAAATCCCTCTCCTCAAAATAAATTGAAAATTGAAAAAAAAAAACAATTTGATGTAACCTTTTCGTATTTTTTTTTTTAATGCGACTAATCGTTTTTTTTTGTTTTTCTTAAAAGTTCGTTATAGCTAGTTTCAATTTTAATTTCAATGAAAAACTTTTAATTGAAATTAAAAACTAGAAAAAATTGTACCATTTCAGTTGAGAACATTAAGGATTAAATAATTTTTCATTTAGGTTTTATAATTAGAAAATTTTAGGTGAATAGCGTTTGAAATTAAATAATTTTTAAATTCGTGAAATCCTGGTGGTGAGGGAAAAGTCAGAGAATTTTATTGGTCAGAAAAAGTGAGGGATTTTGATAAAATTCTTGCAAAAGTCAGAGAATTTCTGTAAGAGGCATTTTTAATTACTATCAAGGATAATAAATTTAAAATTTTATTTTGAAATTATTTTATTCTGCTTATAAAAAATGTTACAAGATTCTAACCTTTGAATATTAAATTCAACTATTTAGGTAGAAATTTAACGGTTTTGTTGAAAATTCATATTTTGGTGTTGCAAATTCAATTGAAATTTTTTTTGGTTGGAAATTCAACTCGTTTTTTGAAAATTCTTATTTTTTGTTTAAAAATTCATCTTTCTTGGTATAAATTCATTCTTTTTTGGTCAATTATTTAACTGTTTTGTTGAAAATTAATCTTCTTTCGTTGACGATTCAAATGTTTTGTTTGAAATTTCGCCTCTGGCTGAAAATTCGTTTTTTTTTGTTGTTAAAAATTAAATTTTTAACTGAAAATTAAGTATACATTTTTGGTTAAAAATTGTTCTTTTTTATATTTTAAAATTCAACTAGTTAGGTAAAAGTTCAACAAATTTGTTGAAAATGTATTTTTTTGGTTGAAGGTACATTAGTTTTATTTATTTATTTAAAATTAATTTCTTTCAACTTCAAATGTAACTCTTCCATTTTTTGTGTGAAATTGATTTTTTTTTAGTTTAAAATTTGTTCTTCTCATTTGAAATTTTTCCTTTTTTGTTTAAAAATGCAACTGTTTGGTTAAAAATTAACTTTTTTGTTGAAAATTCATATTTTCGAGTTGAAAATTCAACTGTTTTAGAAAAAATTCTTTTGTTGCAACAAATTGGATGAACTTTTTTTCTTTTTTGACTGAGAAATCTTTATTTGTTGAAAAGTTGTCTTTTTGATTGAAAAAATCAACTTATGGATTGAAAGTTGAACTACTTTATTGAAAATTCATTTTTTTGTGGAAAATTCGTCTTTTTAATAGAAAATTAATATTTTTGGGTTGAAAATTCAACTGTTTTATAGAAAATTTATCTTTTTGGTTGACAATTTATCTTTTTTGTTTAAAAGTGAAGCTACTTTGTTAGAAATGTATTTATTTTTTTGAAAATTTATCATTCTAGTTAAAAATTCATCTAATTGGTTGGAAATTTGATTATTTTGTTAAAAATTTAATATTTGCGGGCTGAAAATTTTTTTTTTTTTTGGTTAAAAATTAATTTTTTAACTGAAAATTAAATATACATTTTTTGTTGAAAATTGTTTGTTTTTTTAATTATAAATTCAACTACTTGGGTAAAAGTTGGTAAAAGTTTTACTTGGTGGAGGTTGAACAAATATGTTAAAAATGAATTATTTTGGTTGAAGGTACTTTAATTTTATTTATTTATTTAAAATTAAGTTCTTTTAACCGAAAATGTAACTTTTGCACTGCTGATGTAAAATTGATTTTTTTTCAGTCTAAAATTTGTTCTTTTTGGTAGAAAACTAGTTTTCTTGGTTGACATTTTTCCCTTTTTTGTTTAAAAATGCAATTGTTTGGTTAAAAATTAACTTCTTTGTTGAAAATTCATAATTTCGAGTTAAAAATTCAACTGTTTTACCAAAAATTCTTTTGTTGCAACAATTTGGATGAACTTTTTTTCTTTCTTGACTGAGAAATCTTCATTTGTTGAAAAGTTGTCTTTTTGATTGAAAAAATCAACTTCTGGGTTGAAAGTGGAATTACTTTGTTGAAAATTCATTTTTTTGTGGAAAATTCATCTTTTTAATAGAAAATGAATATTTTCGGGTTGAAAATTCAACTGTTTTATAGAAAATTTATCTTTTTGGTTGACAATTCGTCTTTTTTGGTTAAAGTTGAGCTACTTCGTTAGAAAGGTATTTATTTTTTTCAAATTCATCATTTTAGTTAAAAATTTAGTTTCCTTTTTTGTTTAAAAATTCATATTTTCGAGTTGAAAAGTCAACTGTTTGGTTAAAAATTTATATTTGTAAGTAGAAAATTTATATATGTGGGGAGAAAATTCCATTATTTAAAAAAAAAATCAACAATTTTGTTGAAAATTCATCCTTTTGGATTGAAAATTCATCTTTTAGCGTAGAAAAGTCATATTTTTTTATTGAAATAAATGAATAAATTTCAAATTTTTAAATTTAAATTTGAAATTGTTTTATTCCGTTTATAAAAGGATTTATGTTAAGAATGTTAAAAAATAAAAATTCCGGTCATTGAACATTCATAATCAGGGAAAATGAAAAACTAGTTAGGGAAAATTCTGGAATTTTGAAAATGAACTTTTGCGGCCATTTAAAAAGGTCATACTTTCGCTCTGAATCAAACATTTTCCGTTGATCAAGCTTAATTTTTGATATGTTTTCTGAATATGTTTTCTGAACTTAGAATTTATATGATGAATTGGAGGATGAAAGCATTTTTCAAAGCTGCTAATCTTCTTTGTCGAGGGATTATCCTTTGCAGGTGGAATATACAGAGGTGTCTCTCCTATCGTAGGAAAAGCTTTTGCATCCTAAAAACAAAATTAATGAATGAAAATTCGCAAAGAGAAAAGACGCCGAAGGCACTAAAAATTCTACAACTTAATCCTAGTTAAACATAAAACAAAAGGGCTGAACCCGAATTTAATCAAGGATTTTTTTTCATAGTTTCGATTTTTTTCTGTGGGTTCGACTTCTATTATTTCAAAGAACTCTTTTAGTGTCAGCTTCCTCAATAAAAGAGCCTTCTTTCAATTTCAATCTCTCAGACTTCTACGATTTTTTTTTTAATTCCAAGTCAAAATTAAGGAAAATGAAGTGGTTTGAAGTAGTTGAATAATTTGAAGCTATTTAAGGATAGGCTTCGGACTCAAGCCACTATTGCCACTTTTTTTAACGATGCAACTATTTTTATATTATTGAAAAAAAGTCGAGTCTCATCTATTTCCCGTCTCCTCTATTTCTACTCGGCCGTACACGGTTATTTCCATTCGCGCAGTTCCGGCACCTCCCACCACGGTCCCGGTATATTCTCCTCCGCGTCAGTGGCTGACCAATTAAAAAGAGGCCCGAAGAGTGGGAAGCCTTGAATTGAGTATTTCAGTATGACGTCATGGGAATACGTCATATGACTTTTTCGATAAAATATTCTAAACGTAAGTCATAAATGTACAAATAGTAATATTTCTCAAGTGTAGAATCTATTTTCTCAGTTATGTTCCATTATTTTGTCGATTAACGACCTTTTAGTTTCACGAAATAAAATAAAATAACCGAAATTTAGATTCAGATTCACATCGCGTCATTGATGAAAAATTATTATACCATTATTATACAATTAAGCTATTTCCCTTTCGGGTAGCCGTGACTCACTTGGTGAAGAAGGAAGTAATGTGAGGAAGCAGGTATTGAGTTTTTAGATTGATGTAGAATTCTCGTGTCATTTATATAAATAACACGTTCCTTCCACAACATTGATCCGACCAAGGTTACTGATCAATCTCTCCGGCGATGATCCCAAGTGAAGAGCGTCACAAAGTCGTCATGCGAAGCTCCCCACTTTGGCCCATTAGTATTACCTTCCTACCCATGTTTATGCGACTATCTAACTTCCCATATATCTTTCCGTCACTAGTGAATAGGCTACCCAGATATACGTACTCATCAACTTTTTCTATTCTTTCATTATTTAAGACAATGTTGCATATTGTTTTCTCATTCTTTCCTTCAAAGATCATAATTTTTGTTTCATTTACGTTAATTTTGAGGCCAATGCTCTTCATGATAGTATTCAGTTTGTTCAACATTCTTCGCAATTCTTCGATTGATTCCACCATAACAACCTTATCATCTGCGAACGCTCACCCTCGTACCCTTACTTTTTCGAGATCCACATCTTTTTCGTCGAACAATCCTTCGTATGAGTTGTTTGTAGCTTCGAAAGGGGCCGGTGGTTTCAATTAAATTCTGGTGGTCAGTATTTCGTTACAATTCATGTGACTACTTTTCCTCTGTCTGTTTTCTTCCTTCAATTGGTTCTGCGAATATGTGACCCTGAGTACGAAGAAGGAAAGCGTCAAATTCTTTCATCCGTTTGCGTGGGTTACGTTGACTTCGAGCAGGTTGTTGGTAGATCCTCTTCCCTGCTGTCCAAATAAATAATTTCCATTGGTTCTCGTTTTTAATTCTAATCTCCATACACCCACGGGAAGGTAGACGGAGTTAGCATCTCTTCGAAGAACTTTGTGACGACGAAATGTCTCGCCTCTCGGCTGCGTAGAATATCCGGATGCCCTTACAAATCTCCCGGGCAGGCAAGTTCTTCCGGCGGAAAATTTAAGCGGCGCTTTAAATAGGTGTGCTTCTACGGGCGTATAGCAGGTAATCTGGATGTTCGTCTGACGCTGGTGGTCGAGCTCGTCGCGTGACAGGTGTGACCTCATTCAGTATTGGGCAAGGAATCTGCTTTCTTGGTGTAGATGTCTCGTGGTATGAGGTTGTTGGTTCCATGGAAGACTAAAGTCCTTCCTCGATGATCGGAACGCTGTAGTATCCGCGATCCCTTAGCGCCTGAAGTTCTGCTTCACGGCGACGATGGATGGTCCGGGCCTTCTTTTTTCGGAGGTTGAGCCCCATACGAGTTCTCTAAAAAGTTGCAAATTGAGATTACAAGGAATGACACCCGAGGGGCATTACAAGTTAATTTTCAATCTACAGTTTTGATCAAGCACCGAAGTGCTTTGACCGTAGTGCGTTCAAGTTTGGGGAACGTGGAGTTCCCCGAGACTTGTTAAAAATGAAATCAACAAGAATGACACCCGAGGGGCATTACAAGTTGAATTCAATTTAAAACTCTGATCAAGCACCAAAGTGCTTTGACCATAGTGCGTTCAAGTTGGGGAACGTAGAGTCCCCCGAGAAGTTGTTTAAAATGAAATAATGAAATCAACAAGAATAGAACTCGAGGAGCATTACAAGTAAATCTCAATTTAAAACTTTAATCAAGCACTGAAGTGCTTTGCCCGTAGTGCGTTCAAGTTGGGGAACGTGCAGTTCTCCGAGAGTTTTTAGAAATGAAATGAACGAGAATGACACCTGAGGGGCATTACAAGTTAAATTCAATTTAAAACTCTGATCAAGCACAGAAGTGCTTTGACCGTAGTGCGCTCAAGTTTGGGAACGTGGAGTTCTCTGAGAGTTTTTAAGAACGAAATAAACGAGAATGACACCCGAGGGGCATTACAAGTTGAATTCAATTTAAAATTCTGATCAAGCACCGAAGTGCTTTGAACATAGTGCGTTCAAGTTGGGGAACGTGCAGTTTCCCGAGAGTTGTTAAAAATTAAATCAAGAAGAATGACACCCGAGGGGCATTACAAATTAAATTCAATTTAAAACTCTGATCAAGCATGGAAGTGCTTTGATCGTAGTGCGTTAGAAACAACAGAAATATACAACCAAGAAAATATTGCTCTGAAAAGCGCAGTTGAGTGCTACGTTTAAGCAAAACAAAAAGATGCTCTGAAAAGAGCAGTTAATTAATGATGATGATAAGAAAATCTAAAACGGGACCCAGTACCGTCCTTTATTCTCGCCAGTCTCCATAGGCAAAGAGAGAGAGAGAGAAAGAGAGAGCGAAGAGCTTGACAGGCTGCTGGCGATTCCAGCGTAGAGAATCGTAGTGGCCGATTCAAGGTCGTGACGCTACTCGAAGTTTCGAGCAGAGAGAGCTTCCGAGTAGATTGCCGGGTGAGAGATCTGAACAGAGCCTGCACGTGCGTAGTTGATCGAGGCGCGCCACAGCTCGTCTAAACTCTCCCACTCCGTGCAATTTGGGCGGAGAGGGGATGTCAGTTTGCCAGTTTGCCCCACCACTCCAATTTGTGGCGGCCGCGCGCCAATTACATCATTGCGCGTTGAAGCCTGTTACCAGCCAGCAGCTCTGGCCCTTACTCTCGGTTTCTCTGCATTACATATAGTTTTAAAATCTAAAATTCCAAAATAAAGCATGAAAATATATGAAAAACATTGACTTATATTATCGGTTATGATTTGGTTATTTCTAGTTTGGAGAACTATGTCGGGGAAACGTAAAGATATATTATAGAGTTAATTACAAACTTTTATCATCCTACCTTTATAAACATTTACTTATATTATCGGAAATGACTTCAAAAACAATAATGTTCAACGTTTTCTTGTACGCTTCTTTCTTTTCTTGTCGGGCTGCCTGAATTTCATCATTCCACCATGCATCGCCAGACGTTCTTCCTACAACCACAGTACCACACGCTTCAGTCGCACTCCTAACAATGACATCCCTAAACAAGGCTGATACGCCCCCTATATTTTTATTATTTATTCGTGCCTCCCAAGTTGCCTGATCTATGTGTTTTTATCTTATTCTGAAAAGCTATTCGCACTTCATGTTTCTGTAAATTTTCAATCTTAATTCGCGTTGGTTTCGTTTCTTTTGGTTCTCTTTGTTTTCCATTCCTAACCTTAGTTTATTTTGGGGACTAGAAGGTGATGATCAGTATTGCATTCATAACCCCTTATGACTATTATATCTTTCACTAGTTCTTTTAGTCTTTCATCCGCAATAAAGAAGTCAATTATACTGTGGCTATTTCCTCTACACCAGGTGTACATGTGGATCATTTTATGCCTAAACCAAGTATTTGTAATAAATGAGCCCTTTTCTAAGCATAATCTAACTAATCTTTCCCCGTTATCACTTTTTGTTTTTGGATCGCCAAAATTACCTAGCATCCTTTCTGTATCTTCATCTTGCCGCTGGATGCCTACCCATCCGTTCATGTCTCCTAGCATAATGATTTGTCAATTTCATGTTCAATAGTAAATTGTAATCTATCGTGATATTTATTAATTAGGTCTTTGAATGCATTAACTAGATTTTGATGCAAACAGGATGAAACGTCGTTCACATACCTATAATAGAATAAAGGTGTACGTGGTAGGAACTGGTTCAAAATCTCACTCCCTAGTTCCTCCATGATAAAGTCTGATAATCTGCTGAAATCGGAGATCCCATTGGGACCCCAAACATTTGTTTGTACAACTTTTCTTTGACATCCGATGCATTGCCGCAACATCATGACTATATACTAAGGAAGTACTATATACTTAAAATTGATTTCTTTTGTCGAATTAGATTTTTATTTTGCTGAGTCATAAATACTTCAAGGTCCACTGCTGTACATAATCTAAGGGAGAAAGCACAAACAGTTTGGTAACGACTGCTCCAGTAAATAATGTAGTCAATTATACTTATACTAGTAATAAATAATGACATTCTTGCCGATTCATTATTACTTTTTAACCTACGTCGAAAAAGTACAAATACTCATCATTTGAGGAGTTATTATTCTGACCAGTTATACCTGGATTTCAATAGAAGTGTAATAAAGTATGATTCTATCTTGAAACAGTACAAAAGTATTACAATTTTGAATTGGAACAGAAAGGCTCCCCTATAAATAGTCACAAAAATAATGTAAATCAATAGAAAGGGCTGTTGAAAGTACTCGTACGGCACCCTCAGGTAGAACATGGACATTAGCTCTTAGAAAGCTGGCTGATGATGTTGTAAACAATTTTATAGTAACTATCAAGAGAAAAATCCTCTCACAAGACGCCATTTTGACTTCAGAGTGTCTCGGATCAAATGAACAGGCTGTATAACTGTAAAAGTATTTTTGAGACCAACTATTCACTTGAATGAAATATGAGCGACTACAATAATCTTATGATTGTGATGCAACTTTATATAGAGGCTACTGCGAAGAAGCTGCTTATCATAGTTCAAACAGAGTCGATAAGACTTACCTATAATACTTCAAACATATTTTTTATCAATATCCTTACTCAACAACTACCTTTTATCCACTAATACACTCTAAAAGCTACGGGAAATTTGTTGAAAAGTTCTGGTTCTCATCTACACGTTCGGTTCTCAAGGTTTCTTCCATTAAGTAGTCATACTCCATGTCGGACAATACCAAGAAAAACTTAACTCAATATCCCGATTCTTTTCGGACAATTGCCTTTTATCCACTGACGCACTTAGGAGAATTAAAAAAAAAATTCTGATTTTCATTTAACCGCCTGGTTCTCGCAAGGAAACATAGGCAGATGTCCGCTTCCGATTTTCCTCGTTCTCACATATGTTATAGTACTAAAAAAAACTAGACGAGACGTGTTTATTCTTATCTGTCTCAATCAAGTTTTCGGGGGTGAAAATCGTACTCAAAAATTGGGTTACTAAATACGCATTTAATTGTTAAACATATAACAGCGGTATCTTTCACAATGAAACCAACTAGAAAAATTTCCTCACAATAAGAGATAAAAAACGTGATTTTCTCAGATTTGTTGAGAAATTATTTTTCATTGCACTAAAAATTTCCAAAAAGGAGTAAGGTTAAGCAGTTAGGCTAGGAAGCTGCTAGAACAAATTCCGAGAGACGGCGCCACCATCGCAAGTTACCGACAACAACAGATGGCGCCACCAAACAAGGGATGGTTCTGTTCCATGCTAAGTTACCTCTGATCGGTAAAACAGTTTATTACCATCGGTCGGTAAAACATGTAAGTCGATAATTTTTATATAATTTTACCCTCGATCGGTAAGGTATTGTGCGATGTTACCATTATTCGATAAAGTAGGGAGGCCGATACATTTTTTATATGATCATTACACCATAGGTCAGTAAAACAGGGGCTGTCGGTAATGTACAACTCCATCCATAGATCAAGCGTCAGTCGCTGTATCAGTAGCCTATCTTATCAATTAAGGTTGAATAGTTATCAATAAAAGATGATGCCACTGTGAACTTAGTCAGTAATTTCTTCCAGCACTAATATCAATTTATCAGTAGTCGGAAATGCATGTATTAGCCGTTGAATTGACGTTCAGTCTGATCGTGCCTTACCAACAAACTATGTGTCGCACCATTGCGCGCTTGGATTCCCCCAACGTCCACGGGTGTTCCTCTGTTGGAATACTTACCCTGAATTTCGGGACCTTTTATATATATATGTATATATGTATATACAATTTAATTAAAAACGGTTAAACAGTCACCGCAGGTTTCCACTGGGAGCAACTTCCATCTAAAAATGACACCTGCTCCCAGCTGAACCGCTGAAAATCACACCTATAGCCACGTCTTACGACCGTGAGATGGGTGACCACAGAGTTCGATGAAATCACAACGAGAGGCCGTGAAATCCTCGTGTGACTTGTGGACATTAAGCGACCCAAGGATGACAGCTTTCTGCATCTATCTCGCAAGTACCACCAGCCAAGAATTCGATTACGAATCTAGTTCGTTCCTCGAAGTCTTGGAGAACGATATCAGGCTTCAAGTGCGCAATAGAGACTTCTGTCCGAAAATTGTGGTTCCAGAAAATGTGGCATTTCTCGTTCTGGACAATTGGCTCTATCTCCCTCGGAGCGTTCGGCAGGGAAGGGTCGCGGCCAACACCGTAAGAGCGACAAAGATGGCAATAAAGCACTCTCAGTGCCGCATTATGTATGTAGAGATACCTCTTGACATAAACTGTGGTCACAGTATACTAAGGTGGAAATGACACCACCCTGGCATGCGAAAATGAAACCTTTTAAATTTGAATGAAGTCCGAATGATCTGAGGAAAGCAAAAGTTTGAACCTTCGGTAAGGACTGATTTTCTACATTTCTGCGAAAGTTTTCATGCATTTTCTTGTCGAGTAGCTGTTGGCGGAATTTTTCAACCTCTGCTTTCTTCATTTCGGCTTTCGGAAGTGGTGCATCTAGATGGAGTAATGGAGTAATGCAGAAATTGGAGATATGCAAGCTCTTATGCATATGCGTGGTCTTACGCATGGCGATATCAAGGGCCGTAAGCTCTTTCTTCATCCTTTAAACTACCCCAAGCGCGTAGAGTAGAACCGGGACACGAAGCATGTCAGTCGCAGATACCTTGTTCAACGCCGACAGATTACGCTTAGGTTGTATGTGTCTCTACAGTGTCTAGATATTTAATAACACTCATATCCACACGCTCAGGGTCCCTGAAAACGCCATTAATCTTCCCTTTCTTTAGATTAATCTTGTCACACTTATCCAATCCAAAGTGCATACCAATCTCTTTTGTGTACTCCTTGACGATATTTAAAGCAAGATAAAGTTTTGTTTGTATCAGAAGCATAGATCTTCATGTCATCCATATAAAATACTTGAGTGACCTTATGCTCACGATGGTTAGTGTCGCCGCAGAGGTATCAAGGAGAATTGCGTAGTGCGAGAGATAGAAGAAGAAGAAGTGTAATGTAGCAAAGCAGAGGGCGCATGGTGTGGCCCTGAGAGGAGCCCTTCTGGTAGGTGACGCTATTTGTTGTCACACGATAATTTCCCGATGAGATAGTAAATCTTGTTTTCCAAAGGGGTATCAATCTCCTTATGCACCTCAGGATGTGTGGATAAACCTTTAAGCTTTTTAGCAGACAGATGATAAGTCTATGGAAGGTTGAATTGAAACCTTTCCGGTAGTCAATCCACGCCATTGAAAGGCAGCGCCGGTAGGATGCCGCATCTTCGCGGACACATCTATCGATGAGCAGGTTATCCTGACATCCTGCTACGCCTTTATTTGAGCCGCATTGTTTGTACATCTTGCGCCATACAGGTCTGATTTTCCGAACCATGCTATCATTCAGGATAGATTTGAAGAACTTATACAGCGTGTTCAGACAAGTTATTGGCCTGCAATTCTTAAGGTCCGCCAGGTTGCCCATTTACGGCAGGAGCACTGTGCGCCCTTCTACCAACCACTCCAGACTAGGCTGTTTCGACTTTAGATACGAGGTGAAAATACGCACCAGATTCTGGTCGGTTGTAGGAAACTTCTTACACCAGAAGGTCCTGATACCATCTGGTCCTGGAGCGAAATAATTCTTCATGCCTTTCAATACTTTTTTCATTTCCTTGATAGTAATAGGTGGGTATTCCTCCTTTAGGCGCTATGAAGGCACTGCACAGCTCCTTAAAGCTATTTATGTTCTTTGTGTCTTCATTTAGTGGATGCTGGACTTCATAGACTTCTCTCCGAAATGCCTCGAACTCCTATAATTTCGGCGGGTGGTCGACCGTAACTGTAGCGTCTTGGAAGAGTCGAGATGCGTCAAAGAAAAACTGTTCATTTTCTATGACCCACTCTCCCTCCACTCTAGACTTCTCTTAGCGTCAGATAGTATCAGTATTCTGTCAACAATATGCTGCTTTACGGTCAGCAGCTTTGTCTTGTTGAGTGTGTGATGACAGATTCGTAGTTTGTGCGCAAACTGTTGGATCCTAGCAGTGAATTTCCTACCAGATGTTATATAGTCAATCACCCACTGAATGTGAGATGCGTACTGTCTTGACCAGCTTATCTTTGTGCTTGACTGATGCATTCGTCTTCTGATCTTGTGACTAGCCCTCGGTTTCGTTTTACGGTTAGATCCACCAAAGTTCTCGCTGCATCATAAATACTACAATTAATGATCCAGAGATCGGACTCTTCGAAAACATCTCCACGAAGCGCGTCATTCGGTTCAGCCAGATCTTTGGGCTTGAAAGAAACTTGGATGTTGATGTGCCTTTTGGTTTTGAGGCATCGCTCTTCCTCTATTAGATGTCTGCACCTCTCTTTCTCTTTTGGTGGCTTGTTCTGTCTATGGTAGCGTAGGCAGTCCGCTTATATAACCCCTTTTCTGGAGGACTTCAGAACGTTTTCGCAGAAGCTTTTGCGAAAAATGCGATAGCTCTGGGTGTTTCTCACACCACAGAGTATGCAGCAGCGCCATATAATCTTCTCGTTTAGGGGTCATACTGATATCGTAGCACTCCGTCAGATCGTGCCTGAGTCGATCCGTCTACTCAAAAGTATTGACATTTTGCTGGTCCATCGCATTAGTTCTGTCTTGATTGGCTCCCCCAACTCTTGGATAGTCGACATTGTTATTCGACATTGTTTGTTATTATAATTGTTGTTCCCACGAGCAGATAGAGAGAAGGTTTGTTCGATTCTTGTCAAGCCCCTATGTCCCAATCGTCCATGACTGCTTACTAATTATTGTCACCATATTCAGCAGAAACCCTTGGTACATGTACCTCTACGTTCATGTTTAGAAGTTTGGAAGATATAAAGAGATATTTTATAAATTTTTGGAAATCTTTTAAAGTTGAAAATAATATTAATCTTGTCAAAACTTCTATATTTTTAAATATTCTCTTCAAACTAATTTTCCAAAATAAAAAATCATTATAAATTTTCTACACTCTTTTTCTTTTTTGAAATCTTAGGAAAACATTGGAAATATTTTAAAATTTCGTTTCATTTTCTCTAAGAATTGATTTATAATTGTTATGCCTCAGAGGAGACAGACACACCTTGTTATAAAAAAATTAAATCTAAACTTATGCTACTTACTGTTTTTTTTATTCTAAATTTCTTACAAAATAGAAAACGTGGATTGAGGAAAAAGCAAAGACAAAAGGTTGAGACAATTGAATTGTTTAGATCGGAAAATGGTTTAAGATATGGAAGAATAATTTATTAACATAAATTTTACAAATGTAAGTCTTGTTTCAGTTGTTTTATTAAATAGTTTTTGCACATCATGGAACTGCCTGAATTTTAGAGAAACCTTGTCTTGGTGTCCAATCTTCAAAAAAAGTAAAAGACTTTCGTGACGAGATTTGAAATAAAATAAAGAGAGAAATGAGGGTCAGCAATAGTCAGTATTCAAACTTATCAAAGATTTAGTTGATTGTCGTTTGGAACGTTTTTTTAATCCTTTTATTATTGCTTCCGGGGGTGTTCTCTTCTTCCTTTGTTAATGGACCCTTTGGAGAACCTCAGGTATCCTAGTGAGGGAGACGGCTTGAAGAATTTGGTGGATCTCTCTTCTTCGAGTATTGTATGTTCATACAATAGATTGGTTTCTTAGACGGGTTTTCCTGATTTTTAAGAGCTCACTGAATTTAGCTGAATTAAAAAAAAGATATTAGCAAGTTATTCTATGTTAATTTTTTTTCAAAATATTAAGGATAAAAATTCAAATTTTTTTATATTTATAGAAGAGAAATTATTTTATATAGCATTGTTGATCGTGGAGTTGCAGTGGTCGTTCAATTATTCAAATAACACACTTAAAATCGTCCAATGACATCCAACTGAACTTGCGTTTGTCCAAAGTCGTTCTTTTCTGGCAGATATCACAACACTAGAACTTTTCGCCTCATACGAGTACTTTTTGTCCTTATAATCAATTTCTTCTCACACATCTCCCTATCCAGGAATATGAACATCTTTATCGCCCTCATTATGCACACATCTTTTATGCAAGCTCTTCTATTTCTTTGGCTCTTAATATCTTTTCGGTTTAGAGTCTCATCCCCCTACCCCAATCATTCTTCCCTTGGTCTACCTGTGGGTACATAACCAAACCTTCTTGATCCATTCTCTACACATGACCAAATCATCTTAACAAATTTTTCTACATTCTTGAGAATGCACTTGTCACTCAATTTTTTCAACAGCGTTTTACCGCATAGATTCTTTAGGAATCGTACTGCAATCGTGTTTACCTTTCCCCTATAATTTTCTTGGAAAGTCCATGGCGCTTGTGATTCTTTTTGCTTCGGACGGCGGTATATACTTCCATTTTCTCTTTATTTGTTATATTATAACATCTTGGTAGTATATTAGCTCCCACAATACCTATGATCATTTAGCCTTGTTCATATATATCAGCACTTCACCATTCCATGACATCTTCCTCCTACTCAATCTTCTCTTCGCCTAGATTGATATTACGTGCAGTTTTCTCATTCCCATATTGTTAGGGTTGATACCACAAGAGCCTCTGATGCTTGAGTAACCCCGTCGCGTCCCCTTGTACGCCTAAGCATGACCATAAAACCCTCTGCATACGGCAGCCACGCTATTGGCTCTGTCTCGAAAGGCTCCCCCTATCCCCGGCCTGCTACCCTAAAGTTGACCTATCCAAGGTGGTAAAAGGGCCTGTTTTTAAAGAGCGCAAGCGCCTTCGTCTGGGACTCAGGAGTCTGCTCAACTAGGCGTTGTTTAGGACCTCCCGTTGTGCTCTCTCCCTGAAGCCGATCGTGCCGGTCAATTCACCAGGACGATGTTTTTAGTAAGGGGTTGAATCCGTCCAAGCGCTGAAGCACAAACGGATCTTCCAGCTTACCTGGGATCCACGCCGTAGCCCTTAGCATCCTTTGGAATAATTCAACCCTGCCCATTTTGAGGTCTGCACCTTCCCCGAGTCTCGTCTCGAGCACTGTATTTTGCAACCAAGCTTTAGCAGGAGGAGCTCTTGAATTTTTGCTACTGATTTGGGGACACTCCTTCAAGCACACTTTAGGTGACCTCCCTGAAGAGCTCGAACTGCTACGCAGTGAGCAACGAGACCAAGTAGCTCCTATCTGCCTCCTGGTATCCTAGCCTGCTGTGCTTGCCTCTGTAGTTTCCTTTTAAGATAACCGTTAATGCCTTTTTTGCGGGGAGAGGTGGAGTCATTGGCCACTCTCGTCTCTATAGCTTGATTCAGAGGGACCCTTAATCCTTCACCTCCCAAAAGAGCCAGGGGCACAGCCGCCGCCTGAGTTTGGCTAGCCGGAGAGACAGATTGAGAAGGTTTTTTTTTAGATCCATTCGGGCACAACCCCTCTCCACCCTCTGCCACATTCCGCCCTCCTTCTTCCTTTAATTTTGTTTTTAAGCGTGTTCATTTGTGATCTCACGAGCAGCTAGGGAAATAAAAGGTCAGTGTCTGCAGTCCAGTGTCTACACCTATCGCATAGAGGGGTGGCCACATTGAGTGAGACACTCAATGAATAATCGTTCTTAGGCCACCACACCAACGCAATGAAGGGCAGTTTCTTTAGTCGCTATGCGGGCCGTATGCCATTTACGTTCATTTTTGAATCGGGGCAAGAATGGCAATTTTCGTCCCGTTTGGAATCGGGGAAGGAATGGCTATTTTTGTCCCGTTTGGAATAAGCAAGCCCATGTTAGCTAGACTCTTTCATCCTTCTACCATACCACAATCATACATGCCAGGAAAGCCCGTTTATAGAGATCCTTTTATTTCGCCAAGAGAGCCTATTTATAGGGATCTTTTCATACATGTCCATACACATGCAGGACGAGGTCCGTTTACCCCGCTTATCTCACAAACTTAAGACTCCCCACAAACTATAAGATGTTACATCCCCTAGGGGAGGTTTATTCGCGTTAGCTTTCAAACTTGTACCATTCACGCTGACATTCAGTCTGCAACGGCATAGGCTGTAGTGAAACATCATCAATCGCCTTAGAATTGTAAGGAAACACTCCGTTTCTCATAGTTTATGGGATTCCGGAATTAATACAAAACAATCCTATACGATGCCATCCAAATCACTTTAACCCCACAGGCTGTAGAGAAACCAAGAATCCATTTCCTTGGCTTATTATCCTTCGATTGATAGGAAAGGGAAGGTAGATATGTAGAAAATTTTCGCCAACCCTCTTGGCGGAATTGGTACCAAAGGAGACAATTCTACACGATGCCATCCAAATTACTACAACCGCAGAGGTTGCAGGGAAAACAAGGATCAATGACCTTGCTTTTTCGTCCTTGGATCAATCGGGAAGGAAAGATACAAGTAAAATATAAATAGTTTTCTCTGGTTCAGGAGATCTCAAAACATGGAGATTTGATATAAAGCGACGAAGTAAAATTATTGTTGAAGTTGCTGAAGTCGGGGAAAAATTAGAAAATTAGAAATATGACACTTCTTTCAGTTCTACTAGACCTATAATGTCTATTATGTCTCGTAAAAGTATATTAAGTTTCTTTCTTAAGCCAGTCTAATATACGATAAAGTTTTTATTTTCTGTTTCCTTGCTTAGTTTCAGCTTCATTCTTTCCCAAACTCGAATGTTTTCTATTTTCAACAAAAAACTTATTTTTCAATTCAAGAGATGATTTCTCAACCAAGAAGATTAATTTTCTAGCATAGCTGAATTTTCTACTGATAATGATAAATATTCTAGCAAACATGGAATACTTGAGTTTACAGGCAAAAAAATTAATTTTTCACTAAAAAAAAAACAATTTGCAACCAAAATTTTAATTTTCAACCAGAGGTGAATTTTCGACTAAAATGATGAATCGTCCAGGAAGAAACAGAATTTTCAAACAAGATGATCAATTTTCAAGCAAAAAAGGGAAATTTTCAACAATCTACATGAATATTCAACCAAATATTTACATTTTTAACTACAAAAATAAATATCGACCAAAAATGGAATAGTTCAATTTTCAGTTGAAACAATTAATTTCTCACAAGAAAAACTAATTTTCAAGAAAATAGTTCAATTTTCAGCCAAAAATATGATCTTCACCGAAAAAATGAATTGTTAACAGAAGGGTTGAATTTTCAAACAAGAAAGATTTTTTAGTCAATAAAGAAAAAAAGCAACCAAATGAATGAATTTTCAAGTCAAAAAGACGAATTTTCTACGAAATTGGTGAATTTATATCCGAAAATATGGAGTTTCAAAAAAAATTGAATTTTCAACAAGAATGCCAAAATACGAATTTTTCACGAAACAGTTGAATTTTCAGTTAGAAAAAAAACTTACAGAGCTCTATACAAACTCGAATGTACTTTCTTGAAAAAAAAATAATAATAATTCGGATGTTGAGAACGCTTTCTCGCTTTAGTTCAAACTTCAACTATTTGGTTGAAAAATGGATATTTTTAATTAAAAGTTTACGAATTTGAAACGTGTTAAATTGAATTAAATGTAATTCCTACATTAATTTTATTAAAAACATTTTGTTACGTGCAGTTGATCTCCTTTTTCAACTGGCCTAATTTTTTGGTAAGACTTTTTAAGAATTTTAAGAAAAAAAAGAAAAAAAAATGAAATAATTCAGCCTTTTTATTTGAATTCTTATTAATTGGGAAAGAATTTCTAATTTGACTTTTTTTGAATTGTTTATTCTTAATTTTCAAAATTGCTGATTGTAAAATTCTTTCAGTTAGAGATAATTGATATTTGAATGATATTCAATTAAAATATATCGACAATTGAGGCATTAATTGAAAACTACACTTTGAACAGTACGATTTAAATATGAATTT